>CAMZMU010000066.1:28270236-28601123 GCA_947311845.1 Poa pratensis | reverse complement strand
GTAGATGCCAGCCAATCCAAGGCGGCCGAGGTTGCTAAGGTGAGATCTGCAAAGCCCAGGCTAGAGAAAGATTGCCTGGCACCCCAGAGCTGCAGGGCCGAGGTGCGACCCTGGTAGAGATAGTGGATACACTGGCAGACCCAGTAAATCCAGGAGTGGATATAGTGGACTGTGGCCGACCTAGAGGCAAAGCGTGTCCTGTTGCAGAAGGAGGCTGTAGCAATGATAACAGCTAGAGATGAGTTCAATAGAGATCTGCGTGAGTACAATGCAGCGAATGGCTTCACCCCGGTAGCGATACACATAGGGGAGCCGAGGTGCGGCAGAGAGGCAAGGGGCTCAATGATGAGATAAACAGGGAGGCTCGACCTACCACCTCGGCTAGGAGTGAGAGTCGCGTGTCAACTGGAAGGCCGGTATAGTTCCCCTGCTAAGAACCTCAGAGCTGCCGAGGCAGGCAGGGCCGAGCTATCCGGGTTACTGGAGATGCATGGCGTGCGCAGCAGAAGCGAGTCAATGAGTTAGTATGTGGCTAACCAGCAGAATGAGGCTCTCCGCAGAGCATATGCCGGGGCTGGTGATTCAGAGATGGTTTATTCAGCTAGGCCAGTTAGTCAGGTGTCCAAGGGGCAAGCCTCGTCTCCACTCGTCGGAGGAGCCGATCGAGCCCGGAGTGTCACCTCGGGTCAGAACAAGCAGCTGCAGATGTATGATCCAGTCTTAGCAGCAAAGCAGAAGGTGGGCCAGGGCAATGCTAGCCGAGCTAAGGGAAACCCCGGCCCAGGTAATGCAAGCCGAGCTAAGGGTAACTCCGGTCAGGGAAATCAGAATGGCGGTCAAGCAGCATCGGCTGGCCGAGGTAAACCACCTCCGCCCCCGAGGTATCAGCAACAACCTCGGCAGCAGGGGCAATATCAGCGAGAGCCGGAGTATGTTCAGCAACCTCAGAACGTCGGTCAAGGCGATGACCGATATGATGATGGAGACTCGGCCATGGCGCGAGCTGGATACCACAGAGTGGATGGGGCGTTGGGACCTCGGATAGGAGGTCGGATGTTAGCTCCAGGCGATGTCGTAACAAGCTGGATAGAATCTACTTGTCTGAGCAACTGGAGGAGGAAGGCCCTCCTGGTCCGGCGTGTTTTGGACCTCGGATCATGAAGGAGCCACCACCACCAGTATCTCAGTTCCAGTTAGGTCGGAACACCAAGCCATACAATGGGAGCACCAAGCCACAAGATTGGCTGACAGATTATGTATCCTCGGTGCACATGCGGGGGGCAATCGCCGATGGGCGGTCCGGTATCTCCCGCACATGTTGGAAGGTCCAGCTCGGATCTGGCTGAATAATTTGCCGGAGTATAGTATCAACTCCTGGATAGACTTGGAGCTGGCGTTTAACAGCAACTTTGCTAGTACATACAAGAGGCCAAACCGACCTCAGCTCCTGGCGCATGTAAGCAAGATGATCATGAAACTGACCGAGAATTCTTAACTCGGTGGAGCAATGTTCGGAATTCCTGTGAAGGAGTGGTAGAGGCACAGGCCATTTCCTGGTTTGCAGATGGTTGTCGACATGGCAGCATGCTGTGGCAGAGGCTCCAGAGAGATATGCCGAATCCCTAGCAGAAACAATCCGGTTGCAGATTCTTATGCCTGGGTGATCCGATGCAGCCAGCAGCAGAGGCAGGAGCACGTAACAGAAGGAGGGAGCCAATAAACAACCGGCTCGGACCAAGGTGTAATGACCGCAGGAGTTCGGACAGAAGAGGAGGGAGCCGGACTATCCATACACCTCGAACCAAGTTGCAGCGGTGAACCCGGATCAGCCCGGAGCTGGAGGTGTCCAGAGGCCAAAAATCAATGGTCCGGCATTTAGTCCGAACCCGGAGCCACCCATGACTATGAATCAATGATAGATGGTCCGTGCTGTTACCATACGACCGACCCGCGCAAGCCAGCCAACCATTCAACCCGGCAGTGCAGCTGGAACCGCAGAATCAGAGAAGGGGCAAGGCCGGAGGAATCAGAGCAGGACCACCACCTCAGAGATTTCAGCCGAGGTCCCACCCTAATCTGTCCGGAGCAAATGTTACCCCGATAACCACTGCACCTCTTCCGAGGCCTGCAGCAGCAAGACCCGTGAATGTTGTGAATGTCCGAGGTAATAACAACAACAATGGTGCCGGACCAAGTCAGCAGTATGAATACCCCGGAAATGACTATAGAGAGGCTCATGCGAGCTATGTGGTCTTTGTGACCGAGCCAACTGACAAGAAGAGCGTGCAGAGGCGTGCCATGGAGGTGAATGCAGTAATGCCGGTGGTGCCGACCTATATGAACTGGTCTGAGCAGGAGATCACTTGGAGCAGAAAGGACACACCTCGGATCATGCCGAGCCCTGGAAAGTATGCCCTGGTGGTAGATCCAACGTTGTGTGGGCCTACCAACAATGTGAGGTTCACCCGAGTTCTGGTGGACAATGGCAGTGCCATCAACATCATGTACCGAGACACAATGGTGAAATTGGGCATATCGCCTAATCAGTTGATGCCAAGCAGTTGTACTTTTCATGGGATTGTGCCTGGCGTTTCCTGTGCACCCATGGGCAAGATATGGGTGGATGTAGCATTTGGAACCAAGGACAATTGCCGAGTTGAGAGTATCGAGTTCGAGGTGGTGGACTTGGAGAGTGCATACCATGCATTGCTTGGAAGGCCGCTCTGGCCAAGTTCATGATTTCCACCCATGTTGCATACCTGAAGATGAAAATGCCAGGGCCTAATGGGATCATATCCATCTCGGGTGACTACAAGCGAGCCATTCAGTGTGCCTCGGCGGGGTCTAATCTGGCCGAGTCTTTGGTGATCGCAGCTGAGAAGAAGAAGCTGCATCAAGTGGTGGCAATGGCGCAGTCAACACAGCTCGGCCTGTCCGGACTGATGAGCCCGGACTCAACTGCGTTCGAGGTGCCCAAGGAGACCAAGAAGATCCCCATTGACCCGGAGCACCCAGAGCATATGGCCATCATTGGGACCGGGCTGGGCGAGAAATAGGAAGGCGAGCTCTGTCACTTCCTCCGTGAGAATCGGGATATCTTTGCATGGTCGGCTAAGGACCTGCCTGGTGTTCCGAGGGAGTTGGCAGAGCACTCTTTATTTGTCAGGCCAGAGGTGAAACCGGTGAGGCAACCGACCCGTCGTCTCTCAGACGACCGAGACAAGTGGTGCTGGACGAGCTGGCTAAGTTGCTTGCAGCCGGGTTCATTATGGAGGTGCTGCATCCGGACTGGATATCCAATCCGGTCTTGGTGGAAAAGAAGAAAGACGAGCCAGCCGTGGTCAAGGTGTGGCGCATGTGCATTGACTTCACTAACCTCAACAAGGCGTGCCCAAAGATCCATTTCCATTACCTCGGATTGATCAAGTGATCGATTCCACTGCTGGTTGTGAACTGTTGTCTTTTATCGATGCGTACTCTGGTTTTCACCAGATACCATGAACCCAAAGGATCAAATAAAGACTGCTTTTATTACCCCGTATGGGGCGTATTGCTATCGTGTCATGTGTTTTGGTCTGAGAAATGCCGGGGCAACTTATCAGAGGTGTATGCAGAAATGCCTGCACTCTCAATGGGCAAAAATGTGCAAGTGTATGTCGATGATATTGTCATCAAAACTAAGGAGAAACGTACTCTCCTCGAGGATCTCGAGGAGACATTTGTGAATTTGAGAAAGTATCGGTTGAAGCTTAACCCGGACAAGTGCACCTTTGGTGTCCCGGCTGGAAAGTTGCTCGGATTCCTGGTGTCTAGCCGAGGTATCGAGGTTAACCCGGCCAAATCCGAGCTATTGAGAGCATGAAGTTACCGAAGTGTTTGAAAGATGTGCAGAAGTTCACAGGGTGCCTAGCCTCGTTGAGCCGATTTGTAGCTCGGCTAGGAGAAAAAGCCTTACCTTTGTACCAGCTCATGAAGAAAAGTACCGGGTTTACATGGACCCCGCAGGCCGACGTGGCGTTCGGTGAGCTGAAAAAGATGTTGTCCACTGCCCCGGTGTTGGCGTCACCATTGCACAATGAGCCGATGTTACTTTACATTGCGGCCACAAACCGAGTTGTAAGTGTGGCAGTGGTGGTGGAGCGCGAAGAAGGTGGCAGGTCGGTGCAGAGACCGGTGTATTACTTGAGCGAGGTGATCTCTACCTCGAAGCAGAACTATCCTCACTACCAGAAGATGACGTATGGTGTCTACCTGGCGGTCAAGAAGTTGAAGCATTATTTCCAGGAGCATCCCATGACGGTGGTGTGCGAAGCTCCAATCTCGGAGATCATCGGGTGCAAAGATGCAACTGGCCGAGTTGCCAAATGGGCGATTGAGGTGTCTCCATATGCACCACATTATGAGAGAAGAGACGCAATTAAATCCCAGGCGTTGCCGGACTTCTTTTGTGATTGGGCCGAGATGCAGTATGAGCCACCCAGGCCGGACTATAATTATTGGAAAATGCATTTTGATGGGTCCAAGACAAAGATCGGGCTGGGGGCTGGAATAGTCCTCACCTCGCCAAAGCGAGATCAGCTGAAGTACGTGCTGCAGATTCATTTCTCAGCATCAAACAATGTGGCGGAGTATGAGGCCTTAATCCATGGCCTCAAGGTGGCAAAGGAGATCGGTATCCGGCGTGTAGAGTGCTTCGGCGATTCCGACCTGGTGGTGCAACAATCTTCTGGAACTTGGGATGCTCTGGATGCCAACATGGCGTTATATCGGTTCCATGTGCAAAAGATATCCGGGTTCTTTGAAGGGTGTGAGTACAGGCATATACCTCGGGCAGAAAATGATGCTGCCGACGTGTTGTCAAAGCTCGGTTCATCGAAAGAGGCAGTACCACCAGGGGTAGCCCTGAATCACTTGAGAACTCCTTCAATCAAACCTTCTCCTGAATCCGAATCTATTTTCATCCCGGCGGAGCAAGAGCCCGGACCTGTTCCAATGGAGGTAGACGTCGGGTGCGTTTGGTCGGACCCGGGGACTGCGTGGCAGAGCTCGGGGACTGCGCACCGAACCTCGGGGACTGCTCATCAACTCGGGGACTGGTCGCAGGATGGTGGAGGAAATAATGGAGGAGATTATGGTGGCCGAACCAATGGAGGTGGACGAGGAACTTTTTCCTTTGCACCCAGTGCCGGAGTGGGCGGAGCAAATCATGAAGTTCATAACGGAGGGAAGCTTGCCAAGTGACACAACCGAGGCTAGGAGAATTCAAAGGAGGGCCAAGGCGTACACCATCATCAACAAGGAGCTCTATAAAAGAAGCGTAACCGAGGTGTTGCAACGGTGTGTCGAGCCAGCTGAAGGCAAGGAGATGCTTTTGGAGATCCACCAAGGAGAGTGTGGTCATCATTGCAGCACAAGAGCTCTGGTGGCCAAGGTGTTCAGGCATGGGTTCTATTGGCCCACTGCTCTTGCTGATGCAGAGGCCATAGTCCGGAGATGTGAAGGATGCCAAAGGTTTGCCAAGCAAACGCATATGCCAGCCTCGGCGCTCAAAACAATTCCTATCACTTGGCCGTTTGCGGTATGGTGTTTGGATATGGTGGGAGAGTTCAAACCAGCCCGAGGTAACATGACGCACATATTGGTGATGGTGGACAAGTTCACCAAGTGGATCGAGGTGAAACCAATCCGGAAGTTGGATGGTCATTCAGCAGTGACTTTCTTGAAGGAGATTATTCTGCGATATGGCTACCCCCATAGCATTATCTCGGACAACGGCACAAACTTTGCTGTTGGAGAGTTCGCTCGGTTTTGCATGAACAAGGGAATCCGGCTGGACATAGCCTCGGTGGCACACCCGGAGTCTAATGGACAAGTGGAAAGATCAAATGCTCTAGTGTTGGCCGGCATCAAGGCTCGGCTCATTGAACCACTGCTGAAAACGCCGGGGTGTTGGATAGATGAGATACCAGCAGTACTGTGGGGTCTAAGGACCACGCCAAATCGATCAACTGGCTATACGCCATTTTTTATGGTCTATGGGGCAGAAGCTATGCTACCCACTGACATCGAGTATGATGCGCCCAGAGTGGCAATGTACACTGAAGCCGAGGCAAAAGAGGCTCGGGAGGATGCAGTAGATCTGCTTGAGGAAGCAGAGAGTTGGCCTCATCTCGGTCAGCAATATACCAACAAGGTCTCCGACGTTATCATAGCCGGAGTATCAACCCTCGTGTGTTTCACGAGGGAGATTTGGTGCTGAGGTTGGTGCAGCGCAAGAAAGGCCGGCACAAGTTGTCACCTCCATGGGAGGGACCGTTCATTGTGACCGAGCTCTGCTCAATGATTCTACTATCTAATAGATGCGCAGGAACCAAGGGAAGATGGGCTGGACAACCCCGGATCAGAGGTCAGGCGACCATGGAACGTAGCTCTACTCCGACCTTTCTACTCATGAAAGGCGCAATGTATGTACCTCGGTTAATCCTTAATAAAATGTCGGCACTCCGAGGTTGAAGCTCGGGGACTGCCTCGCTCTTGTGCTTGTGTTTTATTTCTGTTTGTCAGTTTCGTTCATATGCCGAACTATTTTGAACCTCGTCTCAAACTTCAAGTAATGTGTGTGTAACTAATCTTGTGACTCGACTGGCATCTGCCTAAAAGGTAGTCAAGAGCAAAGATGAAAAAACGTGGGAGACATGAAAATGAACTCGGGGACTCGGTCCAAAAATATAGTTCGGCATGTGTCGTTTACTAACCCCTGTCTTTACCTTTCGTTTATGTCGGATGGTTTTGAAACACACTTCGAGATTTGCTAAGTACTGTATGCTATAAATAACAATCTTGTGACTCGACTGTCGAACGCCTAAATGGTAGACAAGAGCAAAGAATGCCAGATATAGTAAACACGAAAGTGAACTCGGGGACTCGTTCCAAAAGGGTTCGGCATAAATTCTTAGAAAAGCTTGGTTCGGATAGCAAGTTAAAAGTAATGGTAGCAAGCAAACTACTTAAGGTCTGTTACATCTGCACCCGGCATACCGGGGATTTAATGTTTTGCTTAAGATAAATTCAGGCCTCGGAACCAGAGACCTCGGTCGCAGAAGTGGTGACAGTGGGAGCCTCGGGCGCAGCAACCTCGGTCGCGGAAGCAACCTCGGTTGTGGGAGTTGTTGCCGGGGTGTCCGTCACGTCGGAGGAAATCACCTCGGTGGCTACAGCTTTGCCGGACTTGCCCTTGGAGTTCGGAGGTTCGTCGAAGCTGAAGTCATCATCAGAGCCTTCAGCCACCTCGGTTGTTTTGCCGGCCTTGCCCTTGGAGCTCTCTGGCTCTTCAAAGTCAATGTCCTCGCCTTCAGAACTTTCTTCACCAGACGCTGCTTCCTCGTCCGAGCTCTCTTCGTCCTCAGAGTAGAGGCGCCCGTCGTCAATGGTGGAGTTCCAAGGAGAGCCCCGGCGCAGGGAGGTAACTGTGTGGATCTCAACGTCTTCGTACCAAGACAGCACGAACACCAAGGCCTTGTCCGCTCCAGCCCGAGCTGACGAGCATCTCCACTCCCGAAGTCTAGCCTCGGCTCCTTTCAGCTTCGTGGCGAGCTCGTCGATGCAAGTGGGAGTCTTGACCTTGGGCTAGAGGGCACGGTGGACCTCGATTGCGGCATCAACAAGTTTAGTTCCAATGGCTCGGAGCGGCCTGATCCGAGCATTAAGGGCGACAAGGTGGTCCTGGATGTCCCAGCTGTCGCTGAGAGTTTCTGTCTCAGCCCTCTTTGCCCGAGCTGCTTGAACTTCGCGGATAGCCTTGTCCTTGGAGTGCTCGAAGTTTTCTGAAGAGGACAAAAAGGCTGTCGCTGAAATAAGGCGTACGGTGGCATGGGATGTAGGTCGGCAGAAAATAAGGAAAAGGTGAGAAGGAACTTACTGTCCATTTGATGATTAATCCGAGCGAGCTCGGACAACCAGCTTTTCGAGATAGCTCGGAGGGCGGAAAGTTCGGCTTCGGCCGAGGTGGCACGGCTCTCCAGGGTCTTGGCAAGATTTTGCTGCTGTTCGGCGGCCTGGTCCTTAACCTTCATAGCATCCTCCGCTGCAGTCTTGGCTTCATTAGCCCGGTTCAGCTCTTGTTGCAGCCGAGCTATTTCATCCTCGGCTGTCTTCAACTTGGAGGCATAATCCTTGTCGCTCTGCTCCTTAGCGGATAGAAGAGTCCGGTGAGACTTCTTCAGCCTGTTGTGATCCAGCAGGAGGTTCTTGAAGACCTTTGTCCGAGCATTGTTGCATTCCTGAAAAAAGAGAGAGATCAGTTCGGATAAATCCGAGGTATTTCCAGCACCCGAGGCCCAATTGAGTCCCGGGGACTTGGCATTGGCCTCGGGGACTCGGCATGGGAGAAATGACAAGTTTTTTGAGATTCAAGCCGAGCAATTTTAACTCGGTGGAGTGTCAATTGCTCAACCCGAATCTCGGGGACTGGGAGTAGTGTATGTTTGTCATTTGTTTTCAAAGGAAGAAAGAGAGCGTGTAAAGAAACTTACCGAGGCCTTCTTGCTGCAATCAAGGACTGCAGTCTGCATGTTATAGATAGATTGGAGCACGGCGCTGGGTCCAACTTGATGCTCAGAGCTCGGGTTGGAGGAGACCTTGACAGTGTCAGCCGAGTTCCAATCCATGTCATAGTGCTTCTCCGAACCCAGGTGTTCCCGCTCTTGGTCCGGAGTTGCCCGACCTCCCAGCTGCTGATGTCCGGCTGGGTAGTAGCAGCGAACAAAGCTCGGGAGGTGGCGACCTGAGAGCTCGAGGGCGCGGCCTTGGTCAAGGTGGACCTCGGCGCAGAAGCGGGAACATGCGGCACCAGTTGGGTGCTCGCAGTCAAGGGGCCTGATGACGGTGGCGGCATCGGAGTTTGCCGTGGCTGTTTGGGGGGCTCAACGTTTGGAGCTGAATCTTTCTGCTGCTCCTGGAGCTTTTGCTTCTGCAGTTGTTGTTGTTGTTGTTTCTTCTTTTGCTGCTGTTGCTGCTGGTTGCGCGCAGCTTGAGACTTGGGGGACAGCCGAGGCTCCTGCACAGCTTTAACCGGAGTCTTGGCGCGGTCTGTTTCCGCATCCTTCTGAGGAGGTGGAGGAGTCTGATCTCGGCGGGGCAGAGTGCCCCAGGCCGGAGTCCGAGCTCGGCGGTGGAAGTTCGGCGGAGGAGACGCGCGCCGGGGAGGAAATGGTCTTCTCCGGGCTGGTGAGGTCAATGGACGGTCCTGGAGGAGAGGCTCTGGCGGGGCTGCCGAGGTTAACATCGACCTCGGTTGTCTGGGCTTCAACCACTGGAGGCAGTGGTGAGTGTATCGAGCTATGGCTCTGTTTGACCTGCCGAGCCGGGCTAGACGAAAGAGAAAGATTAAGTTAGAGTGTAAAAAGCTTAACCACTGGAGGCAGTGCGTGAGAACTAAGGAGGAGCAAAGGTCACTTACGCATCTTCCTCCACGGGAGCTCATTTCTTGCGCCGCGCCGAGGTCTTCTTGGCACGCTTGGCTTTGGGCGCTGCAGTCTCCGAGGTCTTGGAAGCCTCGGCATCCGAGGTACCAGGTCCTGGGCGCTTCCGGGAAGCTGCAGACGCTGGATGAAAGTTCTTATATGTTGGAGGAGCATATGAAATGGGAATAACGTTGACAGGTTCCAGAATTTGGCAATCGTCATCGTCATCATCGTCGTCAGACCAGTCTCTGATGGAACTGGGAACTTGTTTCTTACCCGGGTTGGAGGAGCCAGTCTTTGGGGCGGACCTCGGAACGGCCTTAGGGATCGGAAGGTGATCCTCGTTGTCCGGGTCTTCAGTCTCTGAACCTTCCAGGGCGAGGCGGACAGGAGCCCAGTTCGACGGCTTCGGGCCGTCCTCGATCAGCTGCCGGGCGAACCGCTGCAGGAGTGGCAAATAATAGTTGAGTTAAGAAGCAACCGAGGTGTGCAAGACCGGAGCGTAAGCTCGGAAATTTAGTAAGGTACTCACTTGCTCCGGAAGATTTTCTCTGTTGTGAGGCTCCACGCCCCATGTCCACTCCTCGTCCATCTCAGTCTGGGCAACGGCTTTGACCCGGCGCCAAACTGAGGCCTTGGAGAGCGCCTTGCTGCTGATCCGAGTAGGATCGAGTAGACCTTCCATATGGCAGATCTTATGGGCTCGTTGTTGAAGGGGGCTGACTCTTCGATCCACAAAAGTCCGGAGGATATCATCGGAACCCCACCCTCTTTTCTTGAGATCCAGCATGTATTCATGGATCTCTTGAACCTCGGCGTAGGCATCCTCCGGATTGAAATCCCAATTGAGTTGTGCAGTGGGAGGGCCGAGCTGGAAGTCCGGGAGGTTGATGAGGTCGGCAGTATCGGGGTTCCTCACATAGAAGAAGGATCGATTCCACTTCTTGCAGCTCTCCAGGCCTTTGATCCGTGGGAACTCGGAGCCTAGCCGGGGTGAAATAGCGGCCGCACCACAGGCAGTCATATCCTTGTTCACGACCTCCTTGTTGGGGATGCTCTGTTTCTTCAGCTGGAAGTACTTGGCCCAGCCCTCAACGCTCGGCCAGAGGCCGAGGTATCCTTCAGAGAAAGCTGCGTAGCACGACAGCTGTAGTATGGAGTTAGCTGGGAGGTGGTGCGGCTGCAAGCCGAAGAACTTCAGAAATTCTCGAAAGAACTTGCTGGCCGGAAGTCCGAATCCGCGCTCGAAGTGAGAGACAAACACCACTTTCTCGCCGGGGTTGGCGATCGGTTCGCCGTCCCCAGTGTGAAGCCGATACAGCAGTTCGGCTGGGATTCGATGAGTTTCTTTGAGCCATTTGATATCGTCGTCGGTGACGTCCGAGCCATCCCATCCACCTCTCTCGCTGGCAATTGCCGACATGTTGGCACTTTCCTGCAGAAAAGGGAGGTTCAACCGGGGTAAGTACCTCGGACAGAGGAAGGTTCAACCGGGGTAAGTACCTCGGACAGTTCAGATAGCCGGGGTATAACACCTCGGATCAGTCAAAACAGCCGAGCTATAGAGTTTTAGGCGGGAAACATGTTTCTACCGTGGCAAGATGCTAGCAAAGATCTACCGGTGAGCAAAAAGGGAAATAAAATCAAGTTCATCCAGGGCAAAACTGAAAGGGCAGTGCTACGGATGCATCTGGTACAAGTCTAGAGGAGATCTAAAAATGGCTAAGAGAGTGCAAAGATAGAGCATCGGGTTCCTCAAGTTCATCATATTCATCCAGATCCTCGAGTTCATCGAAGGATGAACCGGTTCATGGCTATGGCAACGGAGGGGAGATAAGGAACTCACCGGTGAGGTACTTGAGGATCGGGGAAAGATCGACGATGGAGTGGCGGCGCAAGGCGCGGGGCGCGTTCCCGGCGAGATTCTTCAAGACGGCGAGGTTGCAGCGGCGAGTGCTCGACGGCGGCGATGGAGACAGAGGGCACGGTGCAGTGGGCGCGGAGCAATAGGCGATGGAGGAAGAAGATGGTGGAGTTACCCGTGGGGCCCTACTTATAGCCGCGTGCGGTAACTGCACGCATTAACTGCACCACTACGCGCGGTTATCGGGAAGGCGCGGGATCGTGTGCGGGTGGGCGCACGGTTACGCGGTTTGTGGCCGCACGATCGGCCACATCGTGGGCCGCAAAGTGGCAACCGCCCACCCCGGATTTCCTGCGCTGGTCAGCGCGAGAATCGAGGGGTCGGGGCGGTCAAGTACTTGAGTGCGCAGGTGCGCTGTTCGGTGGGTCCGGCTGACGAGGGCGGCGTGTGGTCAGAACCTGTCTTTCAGAGGTCCGGATTCCGAAGCCCGGGCAGAGATTCTTCGCCACGTGCCTCGGAAAATCTTGAGGCAAGATTGTGCTGAGTCAGATAGCTCGGAGAGTTCAGTTTGCATATCTACCTCGGATTGGATGGTGGTATGTGGGAAGTACCTCGGCGTAACTATGTTGGAGGTCGGTTTAGGAGGTGGTGTTTTGCTTGTTTTGAACCTGCTACGGCCCTCCGTCCGAGGTCGTAGGACCGCACCAGCTTCGGGGACTAATGTCGGGGGAGTATCCCCGGGTAGGGTCAAGGCTTGGCATAAGGTGGTGTTCGAAGTTGTGCCGAGGTACGGAAAGGGCCGACCTGTTTGGGCCTGGGAAGGTCCGAGCTTCATCTTGACCTGGAGAATACAGGCCGACCTATTTTGGCCCAAAGGGGTCCGAGGTATACTGTTGGCCAGGGCCGAGGTTCACTGTCCGAGCTATGTTCAGCCGACCTAACTACCTCAGTGCAGTGGTTTGTGTGTGAGAGCAGGAGAAGCTGTGGGGAGGAAGTAAGATCCGACCTGGTAAAAGATATTAAGCGCAAGACCCGAGGTACGGAGCCCGTCACATCCGTGCCGAGCTAACCGAGGTGATGGGCTGTAGGTCGGGCAGGAGTTAATGCTCCTGTCACTTCCAGCCGGGTACAAGAGCGCCTGACACGGGAGCGTCTGTCAAGGAGCCTGGCAGAGGCGTGCTCCGGGTTCGGCGGGCCTGCACGTCTCTGACCGCTGACCACGCGGGATCTGGGAAAAGGCTACGAGGTAGCTCTGCCAGGCCACGTCCTGTCCCGGTCAGAGGGGACATGCTAGTTCTGCCGTTAGGCTACAGGAGATGGGCAAGCCACGTCTTGTCCCTGACCGAGGTACGGTGGTACGGTGGTGACCGTTGCAGAGGCATGGCAACAGTGTTCTGCAAGGGGCACAATGGTAACCCGGCTGGCCTATATAGTGGGCTTCACCCCCCTCCTGCTAGAGAGATCTCCCCCCCGCGCTGGAACTAGTTGATCAAGAGAGAAAAGAGAGAGAGAGGAAGCTCGGAACACCCCGGAAACACCTCGGATTCAGCCCGGAGTGCCTTCTTCCTCCCGTTTGGCTCCATCTTCTACCTCAAGTTCTCACCATTGTAGCATCATACAGCTCGAGGAGCAGCTTGTACTTGTCACTTTGAGCTATACACTGACAAGGATAGTGCTGCAGTAGGGGTGTTACCTCCACAAGAGGGCCCCGAAGCAGGGTACATCGTGGTGTGCTTTGTGTTCTTGCTTTCTTGGTTCTTCGTTCGTGTTCTTGCGTGTTCTTGCGTGTGCACTTCTTGAGTGCATAAACCCTCCCCGGATTCCCCCAACGACCATTCGGCCCCATCTTAGCCATACCTATGGCATCTGCCGTGATCCCACCACGACACTAACCTAACACAACCAGGCAAAAAAGTCCACTGGCCTACCCCCTTTCGACGCACGTCTATGGGGGTAGACGAAAACATTAGGGTTTTTCCAGCGGATTCAGGGTTTCGCCGAAGCGGGGCCCCGGAGCGTCGGAACCTCACCAAAACCTAGGTTGTGCCATACCATATGTAAACAAGTGTGTTATGTGTTGTAAATGTGCAATATCCTACTCCGGGGTGTGACCGGCTTCACCGACTTCACTTTCTCTCTAGTGAGTTTCTGCACTTAGAGGTGAAAACTCCCACTTCGGACGAAACGGGGGCGATCTTGTAAAAACTTGTGATAAAAGTTGGTTTCCCATGTGCCTATGTCCCAGGTGCCCAGGAAGCGGCACGTGGCTCTCAGAGGCCGACGGCAATGCCGTCGGCGTATGTTGAGCTAACGGAACGTGAGGATGTCGTCTTGTGGGGCCCACCAGAGCTTACGCCGACGGCCACCTCAGACGCCGACGGCAGTTTGCGTACGCCGACAGTTCGAAACGCCGACAGCCGCCGTCGGCGTATGTATACGCCGACGGCATTCGTGCATACGCCGACGGCGTCTTGTGGCTTTCCTGTAGTGCGTTGATTCTCTCTCCACACACACAGCCACAGGCAGTCGACATGCTCGGCATGCCGCCAGCTCGCTCACACATGTACACCACCTCACCTGGACCTGGTGATGGGGTGAACTGATTAAAAACACAGGCGTAGGACATTGTGTCGTCTACCCTTGGTTGGAGTCCCCCACTCCCCGTTCTACATGTAGAAATAGCAGCCTCCAAACCGCTGAGCAACTCGCAAACCTTAATGTCCACACGAACTACGGATTTTCCACCTTTTCTCTGTTTCGCGTACCCGAAAGCTTTATTAACTAGCAGAGGTGTCTATAATAACCCAGGAGAATAAAAAAGATGAGAAAGCTTGCCCAGATTACATTACAGGATGCACGGGCGGGCCATCGGCTGTCTACCAATCTAATCCGATGGATCTGGAAAAACAAAGCCAGCACTGCCATCAGCGAGGTAGGGAGGCTTTTGGTTTTGGAACCCCATATCTGATGATGATTACGGTGCTTTGAGCGAGGCAGGGGACAGCTCACGGCTGTGATCTTACAGCTAACTCCCAGCCCAGCCTTGTCCCTTTGCGTTCCCCTCCCCGGTCCAGTCAAAGCTGCTTGCAGTTGCAATGGTGGGCGGGTAGTATTGTAGGGGTACAGGAGTTACAGTTGTCCACGTTGCGCACCAGGCAGCAGGAGGAGAGGAGAGATTCTCGTGTCGTGTCGTGTCGTGTTGATCCATCTATCTATCTGGACCGAACGGGACTGGAGTAGTGGGGCATGTGCTCGCTCGAGCCGTCCGTCCCCGCCACTTGTTTCCTCTCCGGTGCGATGGGTCGCCCGGTCTGGCGCGATCGGGATCTGGCCGGGGCATCCTCTGATGTGTGACGCTCGTGAAATTTGATAATTACGGCACTGGTGTAAAGCGCTGACGCTGTCGCTGCTCCCGCCCATGTGGTTAAGGACAGACTTGCCATTTTTAGTACGAGTAGGACGCTCGCTTAGCTTGGCCGTATTATTTTATTAGCCGTAATTTTGTTGATGTTGTTGTTGTTCAGACTCCAAAATTACTTATGTTGTTCAAGGTTGGGAACACCTCGATGTTCGTCTGGACTGGACCATACTAAATTTGATGACGAAAGTAAAGTGAGTCCCCTTTTCCGTTTGGGGCTCCGACGCAGGCTCAAATCAATACACATGCATCATCAGGTGTTCGTGTTTGGATTTACTCGGAGTATTAGGGTGTGTTGGTAGCCTGTGCCATTCTAGCATTGCTTTCCCACCCGAGACATGCTCACCCCATACATGCTGGACTGAGATTTTATCATGTGTTTGGTAGCATGCATGTATTTGTTGAGACAGGCTAAGCTGAGATATTGTTTGGTAGACCGTATGTGTTGAGCCATGCCGAGCCAAGCAAATGTGATTACATGGTTAAAAGAATAATAAAGATAAATAATCAAATACACGTGTAGCCATTCAAAAGAATAACATCCAGCTAGAATTCAGTGAGTAGCAGTAACGTAGACTGATTTGCAAATAAATCTTGTTATATTGGAGATATACACTGATCTGGTATGTAAAGATTCATCTAATGGAAAAAATAATAATGCTAATTAAACAAAGCACTCAACCAGATCTGGGAAGGCAATGAAGGGGTCAACTCGTGGAGGACATGGAACCAATCGGGCAGCTGGGGCGGACGCCGGGCACTGGGGCATGGGACGAGCCGACGAGGACGGCAGCAGGCAGCTGGGGCGGACGCCGGCAATAGCTACGCGAGGTCGCTGGCAGTACCACAGATCGGGCAAGCGGCAACCAACACAAGCTCGGGGGTAGCCGGCGCTGCAGATCGGGCGCTCGTCTCGAGCGTGGGGTCGAGGACGGTTCCAGTGACCTTCATGGCGACGCCCCCGAGCTCGCCGCGTACGGTGGCGATTGTGAGGCGAAGGGGATGAGGGAGTGGAGAGGCCTGCGAGCGCGAGACGATTTTTCGCGAGATCGAAGGAGAGAGAAGGTGTGGGACAGTGGAGGGGGTCGCGCACGGGGCAAGTTTTCGGGGTGAGCTCAGCCAGGCTGAGATGCGAAGCTCAAATCGAGCTTCGCAAGTGGGCAGTGCTGAGGAGGCTTTTCTGTGCGAGGTGGGCATGGCCCAGATGCGTAACACGACCTACCAAACACCCCGGAACTCGGTTGAGATGAGAATATCTGAGCCCACCTAACCTACCAAACACACCCTTAGTGTTTCACGATGAAAAACACCACATGCAACTCTGCAGTCCTGCTGAAACGTACTCCCTCCGTATCAAAATATAAGACTCTCTAGCTAGTTTGTACACACATATATCTAGACATGTTTTAGTGCAAGATTCATGTGAACCTTGCACTAAAACGAGTGCAAGGTTCACATGAATCTTGCACTAAAACATGTCTAGATATATGTGTGTACAATCTAGTTAGAGAGTCTTATATTTTGATACGGAGAGTGTAGTATGTTGTATACCGATCGAGTGTCATTCAATTTTTTGAAGATATTTTCTGTAGTACGTACGATGCAGTTAACTCATTTCTAATTGCAGCAGTACCATGATCAGCCAGAGGCATTTTATTCAACATAAATAATAGTAGCAGCCGAATTTATTTGAGCAATTCGAGATTCTGATCGAGCATATCTGCATGCATGATCCCTTGACAATTTGTCGGTTCTTACACCTCGAATATTCAATTGGAATGCATTTATAATTCTTCAAGGCAATGATGCATGTTAGCAGAGTTTTTAGAGCCCTTGAAACGCCTAACAGCATCTCCACTCAAATAGTGGGACGGACGCTATTGCGGGCGACGCTCTCCATTCGGAATTCCGCCTCGTAGAGCTCAACATTGTCCGGCGCCACTGGGGGTCGCTGCTCTGCTCCGGGGTGAGCTCCCTCCAGTAGTGGCCCGTGACGGCCGTGCGGAAGTTACGGCACCTCCACGTCAGCACGTGCAGCATAGGGATGCCACCGACGGAGAGACCTCAGTTGTTGATAGAGCGGATATTGGGCGGCGCAACGTAACTGTTGTCGCGCAGGGCTGTGGCCTCATCGAGCAGCAGCGTACGCGCCCCGAAGCCATTGGCAGCTCCGCCCTGCGCCACCAGCTGCCAGACTTCGGCGGCGGTGGTGTAGCTAGCTAGGGTTCGCGGCGGGAGAGATGTGAGAGTGGATGGCGCGGGAGAGTGTGATGAACGACGCGGCGAGGCGTGGCTATTAACGGCGCCAGAGGGCGGTGGGCAATAACGTCGCTCGAAAAAGGCGTGCACGTCTGCAATGACGCCACCGTGGCGCAGACGTGGCCTCACCGTATAGTCGAAGCGACACCTCGCTGCGCCAGGCTGGGAAACCGATGCAATACGAATACCTTGACAGGCCGGTGGCCGCATTTAGGTCGATGTCCCAATGACAAGATTGTCCCGCTGGTCCGACGCGGCATCACGCGCGGCTTCGTCCGACGCGCACAAGCAGCTCCCAATTTGGGGGGGCGTGGGCTGGGCGCGTTGGACGTAAGATTAGACCACGCCGGAAGAAAACGGGCTATTGGCGCAGCGGGTGGGCGCGTTTTTTGTGCGACGCGCCCAACGTGCGCCATCACGACGCTGAACGTGCACCCAAGCACGTCGCAAAACGCCTCGCGCCCGTGGACGTTCTTGTCGGCCGTCCCACCGCGCCATCTCCTCGTTGTGGAGACGGTGGAATTCCGCCTCGTAGAGCTCGACGTTGTCCGGCGCCCACAGCTGCTCTGCTCCGTGGTGAGCTCCCTCCAATAGTGGCCCATGACAGTCGTGCAGAAGTCGCGGCACCTCCGCGTCAGCACGTGTGGCACGGGGATGCCACCGACGGAGAGATCTCAGTTGTTGGTAGAGCGGATATCGGGCGGCGCAAGGTAACTATTGTCGCGCAGGGACGTGGCCTTGTCGAGCAGCAGCGTACGCGCCCCGAAGCCATTGGCAGCTCCGCCCGTGCGCCACCAGCCGCCAGACATCGGCGGCGGCGGTGTAGCTAGCTAGGGTTCGCGGCGGGAGAGATGTGAGAGTGGATGGCGCGGGAGAGTGTGATGAACGACGCGGCTAGGAGCAGCTATTAGTGGCGCCGGAGAGCGGTGGGCAATAACGCCGCTCGAAAAGACGTGTCCGTCTGCATAGACGCCACCGTGGCGCAGACGCGGCCTCGCCGCAGAGTCGAAGCGACACCTTGTTGCGCCCGGCTAGGAAACCGATGCGATACGAATACCTTGATAGGCCGGTGGCCGCATTTAGGTCGATGTCCCAATGACAAGGCTGTCCCGCCGGTCCGACGTGGCGCCGTGCATGGCTTCGTCCGGTGCGCACTAGCGGCTCCCAACGTGGGGGCGTGGGCTGGGCACGTTGGACGTAAGATTGGACCACACCGAAAGAAAACAGGCTATTGGCGTCGCGAGTGGGCGCATTTTTCGTCCGATGCGCGCAATGTGGCTATTGGGACAGGGCTATTTTGGGCGGCCTGTGAGTGGAGATATACTAATTAATCAGATTAGAGGCCCTGAGAGACAAGTGTACTACTCCCTCCGTTCTTAAATACTCACTTCGTTCCAAAATAAGTGTCTCAAGCTTGCCTAAAAATGAATGTATCTATACATGGTGTCATGTATAGATACATTCATTTTTAGGCAAACTTGAGACACTTATTTTGGGACGAAAGGAGTATAAGATGTTAAAGGTGTCACACATGTTGTCTACATGCATACTAAAGTGAGTGAACCTGCACATAGAACATATCTAGATACACTTGTGTGTATATGAATGTGGACAAAACCTAAAACATCTTATATTTGGGAAGGGAGGATCTCTCAAACTAGAAACTTGTACCGTAAGTAAAACCATCCGTGTTTCTCCACCATACCCATGAGCGTAGTTACACGGCTCTTTGACTTGTGAAGGCAGTAGGTAGTGTACCGTACTGTGCATACAGCAGTCATGGATGCTGACCTCACGTGAGGAGTACCTGTCAGGTTTGAAGACACGCACGATTGCGAGCTTGTCCGCATTGGCAGGGCTAGCTAGGCACTAGCCATCAGCTGACAAGATCCAAGGCGTATCGTCACGACTCATACAGTAGATGCGTGCTAGCGACCGGTCGGCGGTGTCAAAATGCGGCGCTGTACGAGGACGGACATCGATCGCCGGTGGAGAGGCTGCGCGCAAGTCCGGCCGGGAAATGATGCTGTCTCGCAAGACAAGTGGCAACACAACACAAGTGGCAACCCGGCCGGGATCGATCCACCCACCCATCCATCCGGGACCGTCGATCGGCTGCTGCGTGTACGTACGTCTAAGATACCTGTATGATGCCAGATCCCATCCGTGCGTTGCGCACATCAGCTAGCTCCGTTGCCCGGCCGGCCACATGTCGTGGTGCCGGTCCGGACTTTATGACGCATAGTGTAGAGATGCGTATGCATGGTTTGAACAAGAGAGACCCATCAAATTTTCTCACAACTAGTAATCCGCGACTACAATAGGAAGTACGCACTTAATCTCATCGATCTCAGTTAAGTACGGTCGCTGTTCTTACTCGATCGTCAGCGACTGCTAAGAGTTGATAGCGTAAAACTACTCCCTCCGTTCCAATTTAATTGACTTGATATCCACCACATGTGGATGTATCTATACATGTAACATGTCTAGATACATCCACATTTGGTGGATAGGAAGTCAATTAAATTGAAACGGATGGAGTACCATTTTGTAGTTAAATTTACTGATTGGTACCAGTGTATGCCTCAATCTCATTTTGGTACCACATTTTGCCCAGATTGTTTCATTTTGCCCAAATGACACTATGATTCAATTTAGACAGCCGTTCTGACAGGGATGACCCACCTGCAGGCTGACATGGCAAGCTGAAGGAAATTAATAACTAAACGACAGTGTGCTCCACTAATCTGTATAATAAAAAAGAAAAAATCTGAGAAAATAAAAAAATATCTAAAAAAGGTCTAAAAAGAGTCAACCGTGACGGTGCCGTTCCCCTTCCCCTCCGGCGACCGGCGGCCGGACGGCCACCTCCGGCCCTGGCGCCGCCGCCTCTGACCTGCTAGCCGCCGCCCCCGCTCGCCGCCGGGATGCACGTGTTGTCTCGGCGGAGCTGGCGCCGACGTCGAAGAGGCACTCGCCGGGGTGGGGCAGAGGCGGCGAGTGGGGGCGGCCGTCCGTGCTCGTCATGTGCCTCCTGCGTTGCGCGCGCGGGGACCGCGTCTCCGCGTTGTCCCTCTCCGCGTCTGCGCGTGGCTCGCCGTCGGGGCGGTCGTCTATGCCCGTCGTGCGCCTCTTGCACGGCGTGCACGGGGACCGCGTCTGCGCGTGCTCGCCGGCGGGGACGGCGGCGAGCGGGGACGGCAACGAGCAAGGGCAAAGGCGGCGGCGAGCGGTGCTCGCCGGCGTCCGGTGGCGGCGGTCCATGTGGAAGAAGATAGTGCGGCGGTTTGTGGCGATTTTTTTTTCATTTTGTTGTTCTCAATTTTTTATTGTTCTGATAAGTAGAGCACACTGTCGTTTAGTTGTTAATTTCCTTCAGCTTGCCATGTCAGCCTGCCAGGTGGGCCATCCCTGTCAGAACGGCTGTCTAAAATGAATCATAGCGTCATTTGGGCAAAATGAGATAACCTGGACAAAATGTGGTACCAGAATGAGATTGAGATATACACTGGTACCAATCAGTAAATTTGGCTACAAAAGTGGTAGTTTTACGCTATCAACTCGCATCAGGAAGACCGTGAGCCGTCGACGTGAGCACGACAACAGTAAGTGACTAGGCCGGTAAAATATCTTGTGCTACCGCCTATTTGTGTGCTCCCTATGCTGCCATTGAAAAAATAATTTTAGATGTTTAAGAAAACTCTACGAAAAAGTGAGAGTGTTCACAAGATACGTGTCTACAATCTCTAAAATTTTCAAAGCCAAATTCGAAAGGAGCATTGAGAAATAAAGAGACAAATGTAGCACTAATAGTGTCATTTTTCTGCTTTTGTCTTTTGTGACACTATTCATACTAGATTTATCTTTTTTGTTTCTCAATGCTCCTTTCGAATTTGTGGCTGAAAATTTTAGACACGTATCTTATGAACACTCACTTTTTAATAGAATTTTTGAAACATTTAAAATTATTTTTTTCAGTGGTAGCACGAGGAGCACCCATAATAGGTGGTAGCACTAGATATTTCCCGGACTAGGCTGGTAAGTTAGTGTGCTTGCATAGTTGCTTTGCCTTTAATTGATTATTATAAGTAGACTGCTATTTCGTCCGGTATATACATGCTCGTGGTGTCTGACGACAATCTCATGTTTTTGGGACAGCAAAATGATACTAGCATGTAGAATCACGTGATAGCCAGAATGCTACTTAGGCGTACCATGTACTATGCGGTGTCTTTTTTTTTTTTTTGCTGAATTGTATACTTCCATGAAATTGTATTCCATCCCTGATGCTTTATTGAAGTACTAGTACAATACGAGGATAGTTTACTGAAAGGCTACTTTTGAGAACCGCTAGTAAAATACCGTGCCCGTTTACTAGGGAGTAATTTGCTAAAGATTACATCAAGATAGTGCAGGGAGGCCACGCACAGCCGCAGAGGTAAGCTAGTATTTGGCCAAGAAAAGGGGAGCACGTTGTGTGGAAAAGGCAAACTGCAAAGCCAGCTGTTTCCACCTTCTCCTACAGCTCTCCTACCGATCTGGCCGGGAGTGCCGTCCCGGACCTGCTGCAAATGAATTGTCGCAGAATTCCAGATCAGAATGGGATGTTTCACTTACGTAGATCAGTTCGTTTCCATTTTTTGAGTGGATCAGTTCATTCCCACAGAAATAGAAAGTGATCTTGCGTCCCAATCAGGCCATACCTGTCAGTGTCTACAAACGCAGAGAGAAGATATATAGTCAGGCCTTTTCTGTTCGTTCGTTGCACGAGGTGACGTAGTAAGTGAGGATGGCTCGGCTGCGTGTGGGCCATACCTGACAGTGTCTGTCTCTCCATAGAGGTGCCAGGCTAGAGGAGCACTGGACCAGTAGTCCGACAGACGAGTAGTAGCGCCCCTGTTTCCGTTATCCACCCAACCAACCACCACCACGCCCCAACGTAAAAAAAAAACACCCCCGCCCTTCCTCGGAATTGTATAGACTCTCCGGTGACCAGTCCAGGCTATATAAAACCCTCGGGCAGCCTCCTCACCAGTCGCCCGTCGTGCATCTCCGTTCATTAACTTCCACGCGCGTCTCGTCGAGGTCGGCACGTAGCTAGGCAGGTTCGTCAGCCGGCGAGCGGCCATGACCATGCTGGGTGTGCAGCCTGCTGCTGCTGCGGCGGCGGCGTTCGGGGACACGACGCTGACCAAGGTGTTCGTGGGCGGGCTGGCGTGGGAGACGCACAAGGACACCCTCCGCGAGCACTTCGAGCGCTTCGGCGACATCCTCGAGGCCGTCATCATCTCCGACAAGCTCACCGGCCGCTCCAAGGGCTACGGCTTCGTAAGCTCCCTCCCTCCCTGCCGTTCATAGCCGTCGCATTCTCGCTAGCTTCTGACGCTCTTGCACGCACGCGACAATTAACAGGTGACGTTCAAGGAGGCTGACGCGGCGAAGAAGGCGTGCGAGGACGGCACCCCAGTCATCAACGGCCGCCGCGCCAACTGCAACCTCGCCTCCCTCGGCGCCAAGCCGCGGACCCAGCAGCCGCCGCACCTCCTCCGCCCCTCGCCGCCGACCACCCCGGCGCCGCACCACATGCCCGCGCTGCCGTCCCCTCACCACCAGCCCGCGCAAGGTACATGCACTACAGCTTGATCCACATGATGCACTTGCTGGGCCGCTAACGTGCCTACTGACGAGCGATCACATGTTTCTGGAATCTCGCAGCCATCGCGGTGGGGTCCAGGGGCGTCTCGCCGGTGCCGTGGTACTACCACCCCTCCACGACGCCGCCGCCGCCGCAGCAGGCCGCGCACTACGCCGGCCACGGCGCGCACCAGCACTACCACGGCGTTCTCCCCTTCTACCCCGCCGCCGCCAACTACGGGTACGTACGCGCATCACAATGTCATGTCGTCATAGCTGCAACTCCTACCTCGAAATACATACAAAAGTTGCGCATTGCTTTTGGACGGCCGGCGCCTCGAGCACCGCCCTGTATTCGTACGAGGATTCGTGTCCGGCAGCGGCGGCGCGCCCGAGCGTGACCGGCGCTGTCCGAGGTGAGGTGGTCCCCGCCGGTCAGGGGGCGTAGGGACCAGGCTGTGGGCACGCGACGCGACAAGGGGAGCACAGGCACAGCCTGGACCTGGACCGGACCGGCCAGCTGCCTCGTCGTGCTCTCACGTGCCCACGTGCCGGCCTGCACGGCAGCAGGAAAAAAAGAGCTCACGGAATGGGATTTTTTTTAATCAATTGCGCTGTTAAAAGAGCACCCTAGTTAATTACCACTACACGATCTGCCTTTCTTCATCCTGTTTTTACTCCACTGCGTTAGCATTATACTGAGTGGGATGCATGATTATTCAGGTACTCGCCAAACTACGTCGCTGACCTGAACTACAACGCGGTAAATCACCTCATCTCCTTACCTTTCTCAAGCATCTCATCTCAGCATAAAAAGTTACAGTGTAAGTTCATAGATCAAGGATTAACAGAGTTTCCATTCTGCATTTGCAGAAGCTAGGCCAGGCGGCAGCGGCGCCCGGCGCGGGCGGGGCCTACATGCAGCCGCAGGGGCACTTCTCATACCCGGCGGCGGCGGCGCAGGGAGGCATGCTCCCCCACAACGGCATGGTGCCCGTGTACCCGTACTACCACTACCAGTACCACGGCTCGCAGGGGCTGGGCGTCCCGGCCGCGCACTTCTTCCCGCCGGCCTCCGCCGCCGCCGTGCCCACCGTGCCCGCCATCATCTCAAAGCCCACCGTCATGGTCCCTCCCAAAGGTATAGCTTCGTGCATCTTACCAAGATCATTACTACCATTAGTTCTAATTCTGAACTGTAAGAGGCAGCCACAGTTTCTAGAGCTAGTTGTACTCATAAGCTTTTGTTGGAGCAAAGCTGGCAAGATCCAATCTGACCTATGGTTGTACATGTACCGCAGTGGAGCAGGTTGCTGGGTGCAGCTGAAGGCACGGTGACGTCCATCCGTCGTGCGAGGAATTAAAAGGGGGCCCAAAGGTGCTCGAATCTATGTGTCTGATGATTATAACAAGCTGCATCCACAAGAAGAAAGGGGCTCGTCCAATTGTGGGGCAAGCCTCGCCGCCGATTACATTCGTTCAATTCCCTCTAACTCGACCGTGCGCTCATGGGGTGGGCGCGCGCCCAGCAAAGTCTGTAACAAAGAATTCAATTAGTTCTCTCTCGTTTACCAACGTATTTTCAACGGTAAACCCCTTCTGTTCTTTCAAGTGTCTGTAGTCCGATTGCTGCAGGGGACAGTGGAACCTGAATAAAATTGTCGTAATTTTCCATCATTCTCTTGAGCTGAGCTCCCGTGAAAATCTGTATGCTTGTATAGATGTGCTGGATGAGTTAGTATCACACCACTAAACTGCCTACGTGCTGTTTAGTTAGTCTTTTTTTCGTTTTTTTGAAAAAAGAGGGGAGCCCCTCCGATTTCCATTACGGAAACCATAGTCTTCTACCAGCATCTAACCACCGACAACTACAAGAAAAACAACCTGGCATAATAGCCAAAGACAACTACCCTCCTCATCCTCACCCATCCATCACTAAATCAGGTGAAGCAAGGACAACTCAACCCAACATATATTACTCATATTATTACTGAATAAAAGGCCAGGCCGGCAACCACAGTGTTTGCAGAACCGCTCCAAAAGGTTAGACTACACTATACCAGCGTACACAGCTACTCCAAAAGAACCCGGTCGAAGAAGCTTCCTCATCAAAACATCTTCCACCTCAATCTGCTACGATCATCCGAGCCCCCAACCTCCAGCCTCGCAACGTTGTGAAGACCTCACTTGCAACTTCCTCAATAAGCTTTGCTCCCTACATCTCTCTCTATTCTGAACTGCAGGTGTCAAAGAAATAGCAGGTTATCGACTCATTCTCAGCAGTTTATTAACTTGGGAAGAACCCAGCTTATTCTTCCTATCAGGATGGGAAGAACCTTGAGAGCGTGCGAAACGTAGGGGTATACAGAGCGATGTCAAAATGAGCTGCCTTATTCGCTCTCATGTGCTAAACATCCTACGTAAATATATGCATCAGAATATAACTAAAGAGTTACTAGATCAAATAATCCAACTGTAAGACAAACAAAGAGCTCAAACAGGTTCATTCATGATCTCAATATATATATTTGCACTTTTTTCAGATCCGTTTCTTTCCACTACAATGATCTATGTAGTGAAGCATGATAGTTTGTGTTTGGATATTTCAATTAATGATTCTTTGTCTTTTTTATCTTTGACCTTAGTATTTGATCCCTTCAGTTCCAGCTCCTATATGATCAACTGACCACACAAAACGTCTGACCGTACTGAATAATCGTATGTAACTTTAATTTACTTTTCACATTTAGAATCCATGTTTGAAAGAGTGATGTTATAACAATTGCCAAAATAGAAATACTTGCGGCCACATTCGCTATATCAACACCAGGCGTATAAGAAAATTTTCAAATTCTAGACATTCTCTATTCACATGATGATAAAGTGAAAAAATAAGTCAATTATTCAATATAAAAAACCCATGATGAAACGTATTACAATTGGTCATTTACTGACATGAAACTTAAGTTCATGATGGAGTCATGTTAACCCGGGGGACTTCATCGAACATCTATGCCGGTGTTTTATTTGGGCTATCTGTGACCTATCCTACATGGGTTAAGCAAGCATATGACTGTCATAACCTATCCAGTCATACATGGCCTCAAGTAACCAACTACACAAATAAGCATGTGCACATGAGTAATCTGTTCAAAAGAAAACAAAGAAAAATGTTGTGATAGGAGTTCACAAGTACATATTTAATGACTTGGCATGATAAGCTATTGCTAGCACATACTAATTTGGATTGCGTTATCTTCAATTTCCCCTATCATATATATCACAACTATGGTAGATGAGTTTGACAGAGAAAATTGTATCTGCTCACATATGAAAAAATGTTCGCAGGGACCTATCTCTTTTTGATGAAAATCTGGGTCATTATATATTTCTGTTTACTATGGTATTATACAAGATAAAGCCTGAGATCCAATGCTGCAAGCTGACCAACTTCATTGCTCAAAGGAACGTGAAAAGTTCCAGATTTGCAATGGACTTTAACTTGGAATGATTGACCCATGAGAAGCTTCGTTATATGCAAAATGAATTATTTCAAGTTGAGTGATTCTGGATGAACTTTGTAGGATGTTGCAACCAGAGGGAAATGGATTATTTTTAATAACATGTACTATATATGATCAGCACTCACCATACAATCATTTCATTGTAAATTATAATGCAGGATACAAATGCTACAACATGACATGTGGTGTATTTGTTTCGCTTACACTAATTGTTGCAGCTCATTTTATCTGCAAACTGCCATTTTCTCACTGTTATTGCATCCATACCTCTATGTGAGCTTCTCCAATTCAGTTTCTCTAGCTTTCTTTATTGACCAAAAAAAGTTTTTGCCTTGTGAACTGTGAGTAGATGTTTACAACACACGGGAATGTGGGTGTTTTCCTGGACATTATCTCCTCTATTTACATATATTTGGTGCATGAAAGGGATCTTATTGCTGGCTTTTTGCCATATTTGTGGACCAGTTTGTCTAGCACATTGATATGATGTGTGCTTCAGTTCAGGTACTTCTTATTATGTCTTTGAAGGATGACACCATAGTGTGTTCGGTCGCCTACTGTCTTCAATTCGAGGTTTTTCTATGTCTTCACAAGGTTATCAACACGCCACCATCCATAATTCAGAAAAGGTTATCTCCAAGAGAAATTGATCAACGGTTAAAGACCAATTAAACCATCCACTACATTTTTTTCTTTTTAATATGTGATTTGTATCATGTCTTTATTGCAAGGATAGCCATGCAATCCAACAACAGTTATATAATTTTCCTTTTCACATCATTTAATTTGTAAATTGTCACACTTTTCTTTTCATATCATTTTCTCATCATGGATCTGTGCGTCTAGGCAGGAACTGGTGTATTGCAAGGTATAAAGTCTAATAATGCACATCTTAATGTTATTTTAGATTATGTGCTTTCATGACTGGTGTTCTCTGGGGCTTTTGATGTTTTGAGATGCACCACTCGCTTCTATGAATGGTGTTCTTTGGGCTTTTGATGCTTTGAAATGTTCCACTCCACACGTCTAGAATTCTGATGTCCTGAAGCATATGAGTCAATTTTTACGTTGTGTCTTGGTTTGGCATTTTGAGAACAGACTATTCATGTTCATGTCTACACCATTTGCTCACAGAAAATGTCTCCATGGCAGCCTGGGTACTACTGAGCTGAGATGCGGAAGGCCAATCTTGGAACTAAAGCCAGGAGGACTATATGAAGGGAAACAACAGATAACACATGTGTACTTGTTTTGGATTCCTCCTTCCATGCCGACAAAATGTTCTGGAATGTTACCCTGTGATAATTTTCCAACAGAACATTTACATTGTTATTCAGCTGTTTTGAACATAAGTCAGAGCATGGAGGCTCACTTCAGTGAGAGGTCTGATGGTAGATGTCTGTTTCCTGACAAAGAACTTCTAATTCAAATTCAGATCAGCGGATGGTTTGCTTAATGTGATTAAAGCAGAAGAGCATATAATAGGTCGAAGAAATGATCATGTCATTTCCAATGATCAAGAACAAATCAGATCAGTGGATTATTTCCTTAATGTGATTAAAAAGGAAGAACATACAATAGGATCACGGATTAACCATATCATTTACAGTGATCTCAAACCAGTCTAGGATAGAATCTGGAGAGCTCAACAATATATGTTTATTGTTTCTTAATTCACCTGAACTGAATGAGTGAGGGCAGACGTAGATATTTACTAACATTTCGGAGGCAACATTTATATTCTTACGGTGTATCCAATTTTAGAACGATCGGTGGCTGGCATATCCACAGAACCTACCGCCCGCTGTCCGATCCACAGAGCGAGCGATTGGACCCTCCATGCTTCCATATTCTCCACGAACTTTCAGGTAGTACTACTAAAAAAGAGCACAGAGACATATATGTCTTTCGTTATTGTCAGCCTGTTCCGAGTTTAAAAGGGAATTTTCTCCAACAACTATCTTCTACATATTGCTATTGCTACCCAACACAAGTTTCCTATACTAGAAATTTGCCTATACAGGTACCAAATTTATTCTGATTACCAATTTCATGTCATACATTATTTGAGATCCCATTGTTTCTTCTTTTTCTTTTCAAAGCTATCGTTCTTCACATTTGAGGAATTAAGGCTGATCCCCACATGGGACACATATATTATATCAATCAATCAAGAATAAATAGGAAATAATAAACACCATGTCTCATACCTTCATAGATTCTTGGAACCTCTGACAAAATATTGACAAGCTGATTCCTAATCCTCGCCTTTGGTGCTTCTACCTTCGCCTCCATCTCCGCCTGGATTTTCAGCTCTTTCCATTTGAGTTTACCCAGTTTCTGCTCCATCAACAGTGCCTTCTTGCCATCTAGTCCAGTGAAGGATCTTCTGAGGGCAGGTTGGACCCCCTTGAGCCGCTTCAACTCCTGCCCAAGAAGGGGATACATCTCACACATTTCCTCGAAGTTCTTGTCCAGAGTCTGGCCACCACCATTCTCGGCCTCCATGGCGTGCTCTCCCTCGTCCTGTTCGCCATCACCATTGTTGCCGTTTGCAGTGTGGGTCGCTGGCAGGTCTCCCCAGACACTGTTGGAGAGATCATGAAGTCGCTTCTCATGGTCAGTAGTGGGTACAACGTAGGATTATAGCGGCGCATCAGACTACGCACTTTATCCTTAATATGAACAAGATTGCAGGTCTTGTCCTCGAGGCGCTTAGCCATGGAGTCAAAGAAGTCATTGTTATCCGGTGCTGGCAGTTTCCCCTGCTTGCGGCGGTGCTCGATGAGCTCCTCCAGAATCTGGACCTCATCACTGGGAGTCCATATACGCCTGATTCTCTTCGACTTGGGCCTCTCGGACTCGCTAGGCTCTCCTCCTTCCTCACCTTGTTGATGTAACGGCGCCGGAGTGATTTCTTTGAATTGAGCATCTCCGACTGGCTAAGTTGTTGCTGTAATGGCGCCGGAGTGATTTTCTTTGAATTGGGCTTCTTCCACTCGCTAGGCTGCGCCCCTTCCTTGCCTCGTTGCTCCTGCGACGTAGTGACCCTCTCGACGCCCTTTTTCTCTTTGGTTGGGGATTTGGATTCGGCGCTTCCGCCGATTCCTCTTCGCTTTCCTCCTCCTCATCCTCCTCCGATGGAGGATGTCTCTTCGCCATCCCTTCATTGCCTCGTTGCTGCTGCGACCTAGTGACCCTCTCCGACGCCCTTTTCCTCTTGGGTTGGGGATTTGGACTCGGCGCCTCTGCCGATTCCTCTTCGCTTTCCTCATCCTCATCCTCCTCCGATAGAGGCAGTCTCTTCGCCATCCCTTCATTGCCTCGTTGCTGCTGCGACCTAGTGACCCTGCCCGACGCCCTTTTCCTCTTGAGTTGGGGATTTGGACTCAGCGCCTCCGCCGATTCCTCTTCGCTTTCCTCCTCATCCTCCTCCTCCGATGGAGGCAGTTTCTTCGCCGTCCCTTCCTTGTCTCGTTGCTGCTGCGACCTAGTGACCCTGCCCGACGCCCTTTTCCTCTTGGGCTGTGGATTTGGACCCGGCGCATCCGTCGATTCCTCTTCGCTTCCCGTCTTCTCCTCTGATGGAGACAGTTTCTTCGCCATCCCGTCCTGGCGGCGAGAGGACATCTCCCGGCATCGTCTTCGCTTGATGAGGCGGGTTCAGCGGTGGCGGGCTTCAGTGGCTTGGTCGTCCTTGGAGGCCCGTCTCTTGCGGCTGCCATTGCCGCTAATGCTTGAATGGCGGTCTCCTCGTCCGTCGATTCACTTCCCTTCCGGACATGATCGGACTGGGAGCGCTCGACCCCCTCCGGCGAGGGTTTCTTGGTGGTTGGTACTCGCCGTTGCGCCCCAACTCCACCGAGTCCTTAGATCCAGAGACAGTGTTGCGGCCGCGCCGGGCGGCACGCTTCTGGGCCATCGGAAAAAGGGATCGGCGACGGTGGCGGGTGGAGATGGGGGCGGTGGGCCGGTTTGGATGTTCTGGGCACGCCGGAGAGAAAGAAAGAGTCGATGCTTCGGAATTGGGACGGTCACCGGGTCAACAAGCACTAGATGTTTTTTCAGGGGTCTTTTTTTTAACGAAAATCAGCAATATTGCTACGGTGTACTCTTTTTTTTCAGGGTTTTTTTTTCAGTATGTATTGGCAGAAACTACGAAGATTATGTTCAGAAAAAGGTTGTAGCAATACAGAGCCAAGGTTACGTGGTAGTGTGGTACTCCCTCCGATCCGAATTGACTGTCTCCAACCCAATATAATTTTGTACTGTCATAGCTCACTTCCTACGTCAATTATTTCGGATAAGAATTAGTACTAAAATATGCATTTAGAGCTAATTATATAGCCCATGAGATTGTTAGACCTAAAAGGACGCGAAATTCGAAATCTCAAATCAGAAGTACTCGAAGACGCCCGACAACAAAGAAGGATAAGAGAAATTTATCACATCTAGTAACCAAATCCCCTAGTTAGAAAAAGAGGAGTCAGTTGACCTTTGCACGGGATTACGGACTTGAACATCCCTATTGAGTGAACATCAAGCGGAGATGTGATGGCTCACATCGGGGCGGAAAAGTTAAAGTATCTCACTAATGTAATGGGAAATGCGGTAGAGCAATATGTGGCGTTAGATGCACCCCACGACGGAAGGGTCAAGGAGCCAAACAATGGCAATTGTCGATATTAACTTTGCTACAAAAATTGCCTCAGTTATAGATCTTGAATATGAGACTAACAATCTCGCTGATTGTAAGAGTAGGTCGTACTGAAAAGATTGGCAGGAGTCAGTTACCTCAAAATTATTATCTCTCAATCAACGAAAAGTGTTTGTCCCTACTAGTCTAACTCCTCCCATAATCGTTTTGTGAGCCATAAGTGGGTTTTTGTTTGCAAAAGAAATGAGATGATTCGGTACAAAACAAGACAAGGATCGTTTCTCAAGAGTTAACTCAACGACCAGGTGTCGATTTTGAGGAAATTTACTCCCCAATCATGAATGGTATGACGTTTAAATGCTTGATCACAATGCCAGTAAATCTAGAGGTAACAATGAATTGATGGATGTTGTCACTTCTTATCTATATGGTAACCCTTAGTAGGATATTACTATGAAGCTACATGAGGGTATCCCCATCGAATCAAGATAGAGAAAACGATCGTCTATATAGGGTTCTTCTAAAAATGTCATCTTACGAAATTAAACAGTTTGTATGATGTGATATGATCGCTTAAACGATCCACTTCATCAGAAGGGCTACACGAGCAATGGGGATTTTCCATGTGTCTTTATAGGGCGATCTACAGATGTATTATATATAGCATCGGTGTATGTGGACGATTTGAATATAATTAGTACAGGAAGCGAGTTCCTACCTGTCGTGGGTTTGTCACGTCAGGTGTCATAGATGACTTCGTAGGTGTGGGATTACGCGAGTCAAGCATCTCCGAGCTTGGGATCGCAGGAACAAAGATCAACACAGATTTACCCAGGTTCGGCCCCCTCAATGTGAGGTAAAAGACCTACTTCCTGCCTACCCTAGATTGGTATTGATATGATAATCGAGGTGTTACAATGGAGGCGATCCGATCTGGTACTCGCCGTATGAGCTAGGGTTTGGGCTTGATAGCTTGACCCTCTCTAAGTCCTGCGAGTCCTCTTTATATACACAGAGGCTCGCAGGTTACAAAGGAAACTTCCCCACAAGGAATACGTCCACAGAGGCCTACTCGGAGACTACTTGGTCTTCACGTCCTCCGGGATATGTCTTCTAGATCTTTCCCCTTATGGCGGTTCAATATTGGGCTTGCTCCCAAGTGGGCCTTTGTCCGTGCGAGTAAGTAAGTCGCACTGGGCCGCGGGTTAATCCAGAAAGTATTCCCCCGACATTAGCCCCCAAGATTGGTTAGGACTTTACGGTGAGAATCTTCTGACCTCTTGAAATGGTCACTGAGCCGCACTGCAAACGTTCTGACCAATCTTCTGACTTATGCGATTCAGAGCTGTGACTTATCTGCGCGACTCATCTCCCTTCTGGAAATATTCTGTTTCCTTTAATTGCGGACCGTTACTCGTTTTGCGGGCGCAAATTGTGCCGTTGGTTGCGAGCGCAGATAGTGCCGTTAGTTGCGGGTCCCTTCAGTTATAAGCTGCGGCCACCTAGGTCATTATTCACTTGCCCTTGCAATCTCCTCATCCCTAGCCGCGCCGTCTTCTTCCTCGACCCGAGCCTAGTTCCCCAATCCAATCTCCCTTCGCAATGGCGCCCAAGGCAAAGCCATCTGACGATAAGCGCAGGATCTCCTGCAACTGGGAAGGATCCTGGGTGACGGAGGAAACTCTTGCGGATCTGGCCGAAGCTGGCTTCTTGCCGCCGAAGGAGGACGGCGTCTGGCGGGCGCCAGGCGATGAAATCGAGCCGCGCCCCAAGCCCAACGAGCTGGTGATGTTCGTGGAGCACGTGGAGCGTGGATTCACGCCGCCAGGTTCTCCCTTCTTCCGCAATCTGCTGCAACGCCTAGGCCTCCGTCTTCACGACATCGGGCCCAACTCAATGCTCCAGGTGAGCAATTTTCATGTGTTGTGCGAGGACTATCTTGGCATAGCCCCCAACATCGATCTGTGGCTGGCCTCTTTCACCTGCAACAGCCAACTTGTCTCCAAGGGTGGCGCCTATGTTCAGGTAGGCGCCATCTCTCTTCAACGCCATAAAACTCTTGCCTTCCCAAGCTAGCCCTGGCAAATCGACCCAGGGCTTGGCAAAAATCTTTTTCTATTGCCAAGATACTTCACCGGAGGGCGAAACTCGCCTCCCCTCCTGGTCTAACACCCTCTTCGTGCCTACCGAGGCACTGAAATCAAAACCTCGCGACTCGGCCATGCCCTTCATCAATGAGTCGCTGATCAAGGTCCGCGCCTTAATAGGTCATGGTCTTACTGGCCTTGATCTTCTCTCTTGCTGGACCAAATGGCGCGTCCAGCCCGTGAGTCCACGACAGCGATCCTTCCTTGAGTGCACAGGCACCTCTGCTGACGTCGATCGCATCAAGGCTTCGGACTGGAGGCCTGAGGATTGGGTGGAATTCGTCACCCGCGTGACTGAGGAGAAGGACATCTCCTTTGACAAGGTGGGGCTTGCCCCTTTCAGTGTTAACAACAAGCCTTTTGAGGTAACTCCTCTTCTCTGTCTTTTTGCCTTTAGTTGAGTCGCATTCCTTTTCTTAATACTGCAACTTATATCTTCCTGATCCAGGCTGATGAGAATTACTGGTCGCTGCCTGCGACCGTCGCCGGCACTGCTGCTCCCAAGCGTGCCACACGAAAGAAGTTGCTGCCCACTCTAGAGGGCAGCGAAACTGCTGATATCCCCTCTGTCGCCTCTGCGGCCTCAGAAGGTGAAGAGACTGAACTGGACGAGGATGACAGTCCAGTGCCAGCCGCGAGCTCTGTGCCGCGGCTGGACCAACTCCCCGTAGAGCCTCCAAGAGGCTATCTCGTGAGGGCCAGAGCTTGATGCTCTGGAAATCCTGAGGCCACGAAGCGTCGCAAGCCTGCTACGGGCGCGACCTCCTCCGCTGCCAGGCGTGTGTTCAAAGCCACCGCCTCGCTGAAGAAGACATGGGTCCCCACTCTGGTAATTTCTGTTGTCTTGTCATCTTGAATGCTTATTCTTTTTCCTCTACTGACACGCAAACTTCTGCTCGTAGATTCTGGGACCCAAGGCCTGTCCTCACCGTCAAGTGGCGAGCTTATGGCCTTTGTGAAGATGGCTCCAGAGTTAGTGACTTTTCCTTGCGCTTATAATACTTTTATTCTGGCTTATGTGCTTCTTCTTCACACAATGCCCTTGCTTTTTGCAGAAGTGCGGCTAAACCCGCGGCTGAGCCTGGAGTTGTTTCTGAAACCGCGGTTGAGCCGCGTTTATCACCTGCGGCTCATACCGCCATGGTAGAGGGCGTGGCCACCACTGATGACTTGGCCACGGTCCCTGTTCTTGACACAGCTGCCCAAGAGGTGGCTCTGGAGGATAGAACGGATCCCCTTATGATCCAGGACGTGGAGAAGGTCAACCCTCCTCCATAATGCTGATGCGCCGGTGATTGAGTCGCCAGCGGTCGCCAATTCTGCGTGCTGAGGTTGCTTCCTCCTCCTCCATGAGCCGCGCTGAGAAACTGTCAGAGGCCATCATTGCCTCAAATGACAAGCAAGCCATGGAGCTCCGCAAGGCACTGTCTGACCTGTCTGCGGCTTATAAGGTAAACTTCTATCTCCACTTATCTGTCTCTAGCCCCCAAGGATCAAGTTTCTTCTTTGACTGTAAAGGGAGACTTGATGCTTCTCTTTTAGCTGTTGATATGTACTTACTAACTGATGTACCCTTTGTAGGAGGAACTAAGCTCCATAACAGCTGCCAAACTCGCCTTGGAAAAGCAGTTGGGGGATACTCCTCTGAACTGGAGAGGCTGCGCGAGCTCCTTGGCCAGCGTGACGCTGAGCTGAAGAAGAGGGAAACCAGGATGGGCGAGCTATCTGATGAAAGCTTCAAGTTATCTGAACAAGCCAAAGCCACCGAGCTGCGGCTTAAAACTGTTGAAGAGAAGTTCCAAGAGAGGGTCCAGCAGCTGGACCTCCAAATCAGTGCTCAGAAAGACGCCATTGCTGATGCCAACGAGGACGCAAGGCTCAAGGCTGTTTCCATTGGCGAGCTTGAGAAAAAGTTGAAAAAGTTTCTGATGCCCATAACCTTGTCCACGCCAAAGTGTGCATCATGACTCAAGAGTTAACTGGTATGTGTTGCGACTCATATCTGCATCTGTTTTCTCTACTATCTTTGCCTGTATTTGTAGAGCTGACGGAGACATGCCTCGATGTAGGTGAAGATGCCAAGGAGCAGCGCGGCAGTACTCAAGAACAGCTGGAGTATATCCGCGATTTTTCGCGAAGAACTTGTGATGCCATGAAATCACTGTCTAAGTGCCTGCTGCCGACCAAGCCAGTCCCCGGTGATTCTGAAGGGTTGCTAAAAAGACTGCTTAGGGCGCCTCAGTTCTTTTTGGACTGGAAGGAGTCCTCAGCTCGCACCGGCGCGGCTCATGTTCTTGCTTTGGCCAAGACATACTATCCTTCTTTTGATGCTGCCAAGGTTGCAAAAGGTAGGCCCTCGAAGAAGGTGGATGGCACCGAACTGACGGCCTCAGAATATGCGGCGACTTGGAAGGATATGCGCGGCCACGCGACTGAACTGGTGGAGGGGATAGATCTTGCGACCTATATGGGCAAGTATAATGCAGATGGAAGCAGATGGGAGAAGTTACCCGCTCCGTCATCCAGTGCGGTGATTCCGCAGGAAAAGAACCCCTCTCCAGGCGTATCCAGCTCTGCAGCCCCCAAGCCCGCGACTGAAGAGCCCTCCAGCGAGCCTGCGATTGCTCCTTCTGGCAAGCTTGGTAAGCCGCCTGTTCCTCCTTCCCACAGGCCAAAAGCTGCGCACAAATGAAGAAGAAAACAATGGTTTGATGATCTTGGCCCTTAGCGGCCTGTAATAATTGTTAGAATTTATGTGTCATAAGACAATGTTATGGTTTGCTTAAGTACTCTCAGCAGTACATGTTTCGACCAATAGGCTGGTCCTTATGATTTGTCTCGGTTTTTCCTCACTTAGGCCCTTGCGCGGCTCAGTATTTCCCAGGTAAAAAGTGCGTGTTCAGGGTCGAGAGCGGCCATGATAGGCAATCAAACTCGATTGACGCCGCACCCCCAGTACTTTGGCCGCATAGTGCAAGTCGCATCCAAGAGAGGTTGAGTATAATCACGATAAATGCCACTTGTTTGGCGATCCCAAGGAATAGGCCGCGCTAAAAAGCTGCCGCACCCCCAAGGGACCAATGATTAAAAAATAAAAGACTCACAGCTCAATTGGTAGTTTGAGATGCTTTATTTCAGAATCATTATATGATACATAGGGTCGGTCGCGCCTAGGTGGCGACCAGAAGTGATGCTTGGGTCGGTTGCGCCTAGGTGGCAACCAGAGATGTTACATGGGTCGGTCGCGCCTGAGTGGCGACCAGAAATGGGTCGGTCGCGCCTAGGTGGCGACCAGAAGTGTTACATTGGGTCGGTCGCGCCTGAGTGGCGACCAGAAATGGGTCGATCGCGCCTAGGTGGCGATCAGAAGTGAAGTTTTTAGCCCTGAGTGGCCAGCTTGATGATGTAAACTCTTAATTTTTGTTGCGGCTGCTGATGGCAACTCGCAATGCCTGGGATGTGTCCTTATTGGCAATGGCTTGTAGCCTTTGACTTCCTTGCCTCCCTTGCGGCCGTAATCTGAAGTCGCAAGTCAGGCAGGTGCCTCTTGCCTTCACGATGTCATCAAAATTCTCCTGCGACTCGCGCATGGGCGCGCTCTCTGCGATGCAAGCTGCTCTGGCCATGGCCTTGTCGCCTTCTTCGCATTCTTGAGCTATTCTTTTGTCGCCATTGATGGTGATGACTCCCCTGGGGCCTGGTATTTTAAGCTTTAGGTACACATAGCACGGCCTAGCCATAAACTTTGCGAATGCTTCTCTGCCAAACAGCGCATGATATGGGCTCTGGAAATCTACAACCTCGAACCAGATGTACTCGCTCCTGAAGTTGCTTTGTGTCCCAAAGGCGACCTCCAAGTTGATTCGCCCAATGGCTGAGCTGATATGCCTGGCACGACACCGTGAAACGTTGTTCTTGATGGGTGTAGCTGCTTTTCTTGGAGGTTCATTCTTTTGAAGGTTTCATAGTATAATATATTGATGCTGCTGCCTCCATCCATCAGTACTTTGCTCAACTTGTACCCTGCGACTTGAGGGGTAACCACCAGCGCGAGTTTGCCCTCTTCATTTATTTCTCCTGGGTGATCCTCGCGGCTCCAAACTACTGGCTGCTCGGACCACTTTAGCCACTGTGGTACGGCTGGTACTATGGCGTTAACAGCCTGATTGCGTCGTCGCAGCTTTTGCTCCCTCCTTGAAGTATTGACCACAATGGTGTGATACTGACCCAACTGTTTTGGGAACTGTGGCTGATCTGGCTGCGGATTTGGGACGGCGTTGTTGCTGTTGTTACCTCCGCCGTGGTTACCTCCCTCATTGTTTTGATGATTGTTGTTTGTTGAGTGGTTGCCCATCCTTCCACTTTTTGTAATGATAGCACTGTGCCTTTGTGTGGTTGGGTGGTTTCCCATCTTTTCCTATATGGATGTCGCAGGGGCGGTTGAAAACCTCTTCCAAGTTAACTGGGTGAAAATTCCTTCCTCTGCCGCTGCTTTGTTTGTAACGAGTGTTCGTATTTGCGACTAACCCTGAGTTTCCTTCCTCGTTTTTGCGCTTGTTATAACTCGCATTGGCATTGCTAGCTTGCTGTTGTTGAGGCTTGCTACTGGCCTTCTTTCCCTTGCCAGTATTTTCCTCTTCCTCCCCATCAGATGCGTCCCTGGTTTTATCCGAGCTAGCATACTTGTTGGCCGCCGCCATTACCTCGCTTAGGCTCTTGACTTTATCCTTCATGCGACCTAGTTTGTGGACCAGCGGCTCAAACTTGCAATTTTTCTCCATGACAAGGACTGCTGAACTGGGTGGTATGTTATCTGAGGAATGTATGATTTCTGCGACCCTTCTCATCCAGTGGCGACTCGACTCACCTTCCTTCTGTACACAACGCTCAAGGTCCTCTATACTGCAGAGTCGCTTGCATGTTCCTTGGAAATTTTTGATAAAAGCTTCCTTCATCTCATCCCAAGAGTTTATTGAATTTGGCGGCAAGTTCTGCAGCCATATATGGGCTGCGCCTTCTAACATCATGTTTAGGTACCGTGCGCAGATCTCTTCGGATGCGTTTAGGATGCTCATGCCCATCTCGTAATTGTTGAGCCAAGTAACAGGGTCCATGCTTGCGTTGTAGTTGGCGACCTTGCGAGGTCCTTTGAAATCTGCAGGAAACGGTTCAGACCTGATTCTTTCGCTGAAACAGACTGGGCCTTTGAGTCGCGACGATAGATTGGATGAAGCTGGCCTTCCTATTGGATTAGCCGCCGCGTGTGGCTGCATAACTTCTATGGGTTGAACTTGTTGAGGTTGATTTTGAGCCGCAGGTTGATTTTCCCTTTGTCGCCTAGCCGAACTTGAAGTCGCAACGTGCGGCGACTCCGCGTGGATGCTTCTCTTCCGCCGTTGCTCTGCTATTGTAGGGGGGAGAGTGCAGCCGTCCCGCGTGTTCGGACATGTTTGCCTGCTGTATTACTGCTGTGCTCAGCATCTCAATGGCGCGCCTCGCCTCTCTGTCCATTGGTGTGTTTCCTGCTGGCGCTAACCTGGCCAAGATGTTCGTAGCCGCAAAGAGATTCTCTACTGGGCTAACATAATGTCCTTGCGGTGTGTGGAACCTTTGAGGCTGCTGTGGGGCTGCTGAACAAAGGTTGGCTGCGGCAATGGCGGGGGCATGATGGCCCTATTGTTAGCTTGTACTATGGCCCTTGACTCAGGTATTTCCGCTGCTCTCGGTGCTGCGAAGGACGGAACCGCTGGTACAACTGATGATACAGCGATCGCTTGAGCCGCTGGCGCGGCTGATGGTGCCACGGACCGCATAACCATGGCAGACGGTGCCATGTGTGGGGTACCGTGACTGCTGGTTGTGAATCCTGACCATGCGACCGGGCGCACTGCGTTGGTGGCGACTGATGGGATCGCGTTGGGTGGTGCCGCGGGAACCACGATTGTTGGTCCGCGGTAGGCGATTGGAACAGCTCCATAGGATTTACTGTTCCTGGCTGCAGGCGACTCGCATGGCGTCTGTGTGGCCTGTACTCCTTGTAGAGTATTGGTTTCCTCGATGAGTCGCAGTTGCTCCTGTTGGAGGCGCTGTTCCTCGGCGCCAGCCTGGCTCTCTCATCTGCGATTCTCTGGACTTCATCATATAGCCCGATCCTGGTAGCCTCCAATTCTGTCACTCTAGCGGCCGCGTTAACCGCAGATATCGGCGTAAGTAACACACTTCCCTGTGGCGGCGTGACCGCTGCGTTGGGGGCTACCCTTGACCCTGATTCCGCAGTCGCAACGCCGGGTGGAGTCTCTCTGTTTGCAACTCCTGAGGCCGCGACTCCTGGCGTTATCGCAGCGGATGCCGCGACTCCTGATGCGTCTGGCGCGGCCTGTTCTGCTGCTTCTGGCGGCGTGGGGGCTAAGCTGCCTGGTGGCATGCCCAGCCCTTCGTCCGCTTCTGTGGTCCTGTAGACCCCTTCTATGTGCCGATCTCTACGAGGGCGAGTCGCCATCCACAGGGCCTCCGCATAGCCTTTCCTCAAGGACATACTCAATGGATTGGCCTTCTTCGTCTTCAAGAGGTAGCGACTCGTAGTTGATAGATTCTTCTTCTTGGTCCACTGTTACTGCGACTCCTTCTTCTGAGTCGCCATGTTGCGATGGATCTTCTGACTCGCCGCCAATGAAGCCGACGAAGACATGGACCGATCCAAACGGGATGATGTGGCCGGTTTCCAGGTAGTCAGCTTCCGGCCCCCAGCTTGAATCGTCAATGAGGGGTGTGCCATTGACCGTGATGATACGGCCAACGACAAGATCTTCAGCTCCCTTCATGGATCCTGCGCGGAACGTGACGCTCTTGACCGCAGGCCCCACGGTGGGCGCCAACTGTCGTGGGTTTGTCACGTCAGGTGTCATAGATGACTTCGTAGGTGTGGGATTACGCGAGTCAAGCATCTCCGAGCTTGGGATCGCAGGAACAAAGATCAACACAGATTTACCCAGGTTCGGCCCCCTCAATGTGAGGTAAAAGACCTACTTCCTGCCTACCCTAGATTGGTATTGATATGATAATCGAGGTGTTACAATGGAGGCGATCCGATCTGGTACTCGCCGTATGAGCTAGGGTTTTGGGCTTGATAGCTTGACCCTCTCTAAGTCCTGCGAGTCCTCTTTATATACACAGAGGCTCGTCAGGTTACAAAGGAAACTTTCCCCACAAGGAATACGTCCATCAAGGCTTATTTGGAAACTACTTGGTCTTCACGTCCTCCGGGATACGTCTTCTAGATCTTTCCCCTTACGGCGGTTCAATACTGGGCTTGCTCCCAAGTGGGCCTTTGTCCGTGCGAGTAAAGTAAGTCGCACTGGGCCGCGGGTTAATCCAGAAAGTATTCCCCCGACACTACCTGATGTCGAAATTCGAGATGAAATATTTGGGTAAAACCAACTTCTGTCTCTACAACTTGAAGATTCCCATATTGGGATTATAGTGCACCAATCCATCTACACTTAGAGGGCCTTGGAGATATTTAGATTTGATAGCCATATCCATCCTTTTAGGGCCCTAGTGATTGGAGATCTTTATGGCCATATAATGATCCATTTAGGCCTAAGGATCAGGGAGAGAAGATTTTGGCACCGAAATTCCCTACTTAAGCGCTCTTGGAGTGCTCATGTACCTCGTTAATTACAGGTGGACATTACATTCGCCATCAATTTGCTTACATGTACAACTCTAGCCTACCATTAGACATTGGAAAGGCATCAATGACATCTTCCTATAACTGCAAAGAGACCAAAAATCTTGGCATGTTATATAGGAGGAATCAAGACCTATAATTGGTAGGCTATGCTGATGCAGGGTACCGGTCGGAGCCGCAAACTTCCAAGTTATAGGCTGGGTATGTTTTTCTTGTGGTGGAACTGCAATTTCTTGTAAATCTTCTAAGCTAAGTCTTATATCGATTTAGACGAACCACTCAGAAATCATATCATTGTATGAAGTAATCACGACAACATGCATGGCTTCGTTTCTTTAGTTTAACGGATCCATTGCTTCATAGAATAGATGGCTAAGTTATCTTCTTTCCTCTTCTTATTAGTCTCATATCTTTTATCTATTGATTAGTCATCTGTGAATCTCGATTCCAGATGTTGGGTCGATTGTACTCATTGTCCTAGTACTCAACCTGATGTTGGGTCGATTGTACTCATTGTCCCTTATGAGAGTTTTCCTAATGTTTCTCACATTGAGATTTTTAGTGAGGCGATTATGAGACATGAGGGAGACGTAAAGTACGTTCTCTTTCTCCATATCCCCCCCCCCCCCCCCCCCCCCCCCCCCCCCCCCCCCCCCCCCCCCCCCCCGGTATTTCCGAATTTTTGAGACATAGGCAATACGTGACAGTTCAAGGGGAGTGTTTGAAAACTACGGCCTGCAAGGACGGTTTGGCCCCATCTTATCCCGGGTGGCAAGATTTTTTTTTCTCTACATTGGTCCTCATCTATCTACCCTTAGGCTTATATATGGAGGAGTTATCGCTATAAACAGACTACAGTAATACCAGTAAAGAAGCTCTTATCTATTCCTCATGTGTCAATTGACTTTTCGCATATGTGATTGCTTCAGGTGTATCATTAATTTTATTACGCTCTCGCTCCCAGCTTTTAGACCGGACTTGCCACTAAATGTCGTGGAACATATTTAGCCTTGTAGTCGTGCGAGGAAATTCCCAACTAGTTTGGTTCCGAAACATAGCTATAAAATTTGAAATACGAAACGCAAAAACCGTTAGTTGCATGTGAGCACCAGTGCTCTTGCTTTTCAAAAACTAGAAAGCGGTATTTCTAGGTATTAAAAAAAATACTACCTATACATATACACATATAGTATGAATGCCACAAGTTTCGTTAAATAATACTCCTTCCGTACCATAATATAAAATGTTTTAGCTATTCTAATATGGACTATATATGGAGCAGTGAAATTTGGATTTTTTTTTAAACTCCAATCTACCATTTTTATTTTTATTTTTAAACCGAGATCCAGTAAGCTCAGGTGCCACTAATCCTCATTCTAGAAAGCGGCCCAACCATCCCATGTCGTAGTGCAAATTGACATGCACCTCTGAACTCCACAAAATGCATTACAGGAAAAGTTTTTAACATACTAAATATCTACAGAGAAGTTAAAAGATAGATGTTACGCTGTTAACGTAAAGCAGGTCCTCGCTCGAACTCTTCATGAGCGGAATGACAAACATATCCAAAAGATGAAATGTTCACAAGAGAATGAGATGTCAAGCTTAAGGATTTGCCCTTAAAATGCTTCTTTAGGCAACAACAATGCAACATTGATTATTGCAACTGTATAAGTAGAAAGAAAATCTGTGTGACTAAATTCAGTGTCATAATATATTAGGAGTTTCCTCGGCAAAGTTTGGTACAGGCAATCTTCAGAAGAAGAAAGAAAACTGGAGAGTCGTCAACTTACAATAACTGATGAATAACGGAAAACAATTTCCGAGAAGCGTATTAACCAATGATGGCAGTGTGAGCCACAACCCACAATTCACTAAACACAAAAAAATTGTATTCTATTGATCACCTCCATTAGCAAAACAAAATGTACGCCTCTCAGATCCAAGAGAAAACTACAGGTATTATTGGACTCCTCTGTCCTTGTTATCCAATAAGGCCCCATACAGCGCAGGATCTGTTGCAATCGCCCCTGATGTAGTTCCCCATAATATATTAGCTCTGAGGCACAGACCGGACTGAGAAAGGACAGCCATATGTACGGTTTTCTGGGGCACTTAGGGTTTGCTACGCTTTTTGGATTCACTGTAAAGAATGACTCCTATCACTGTGAGAGTGTAACCAAGCATCCCAGTTATAGACACAGGATTCTTGAATATCAGAATTGAGACGACAACCGCCACAGCACCTTTTGCATTACCAAGGACCTGGAAAGAAACATGGATATGTTGAACCACTCGATTGCTGAAAATCAAATATATAAGGCAATATACTACTTGCCGAATGAACTAAGACAATCTCGTGAACAGAAACTCAACAGCCAAAATATAGCTCACCAAATGATATGCATTAAAATCATTATATTACAGCAGTCCTGATATTCTTCTTAACAGATACAGATGACTACATATACTTCCAACGTTTTTAATATCAGAGAGCAAATACGAATTCCACAATACACTTGCGTTCTCAAAATGGATTACCAAGTGGCTTGCTGACCACAGCCACAATAGCAGCAGTTCAGCATAATGGGGGTGTTTGGATTAGGGATAATTCTTTAAAGGGATTTGACATTCAGTTCAAGTTTAAACTAGTTCCGAAGCTCTTCAAAACAATACCCACTATCAAAACAACCCTTTTGCTTGACACAAAGACCTGTAAATCGTTTCAGGTGCATGCACACTAACATGCGACAGTTCCTTATGGCTATTGGCATACTACTTGTCGGCTTGTCGCTCACGCCAATACTACTGCTAACTCAAAGGATTCACTTGGTTATCCTTAGGGCATGTACAATGCAAAGTGCCTAGAGATGTGCTTAGAGAAATAAACCGGTTTTCGTTTAAGCACTGTTGCTTATTTGTACTAGGCAAATGCTTAACTAGGCACCTCTCCTATACAAATAAGCATTGATGCTTAAGAAAACGTTCGGTTTATTTTTATAAGCACCTGCTAAGCACCCTCCATAGTACATGGCCTTATCACCCCTTTTTTAATATGGATGCAACATGACCCGTTTGACAGTAGAGCATTAGTCCACATAAAAAATTTCAAACTTGAATGTTGGTGGCCCGTTGGAGCAATTAAAAACTAAAAAGGGACTATAATACTCACACCTAATAAGATGAGACAGCGGCAGTTAGCATATTTGCAGGCTCAACAACGGACTAGGGTTGACAAGTACAAAACATCAGTATCCATATACACCAACATTTGGAAAGAAGATTTTTATCCCGTTCTCTGTGTTATCTAAAAAGGTATGATGGATCAATTAAAAGCCATACTTGCTGCTGTGGATGTGAATAATGCAGGGTCATGAACTGATTAACCAAGTCTACAAGATGGTAGGTTAAACATAAAGATTTTGGCATGAAAAACGGATGTTGCACAACTTCTTGGGAACATTGCTAAATTATGCTCCAGTACCTTATGCACAATTTTTATGAAGTAACAGCGAGAAAGCATGACATACCTGTAGAGTCAATGCACTAGTATGTTTGGTCACCAAGAAATTGGTCAAGTTGACGAAATATGCCAAGCAAGAGTTAAATAACAGCAACCAAACGATGGTGAAATCCTTCTTTGCCAGTTCTATTGTAACGCCAACAACATTATCCTCCATGAAGAGAGTAGCAGGAAGCAAGAGAATAACAGCAACTGGAGCCATGTACAAGAGCAGATTCATAGAATTAAGCTTCTCCCTGCAAGATAGCAGAATAGTAAAGAGTCAAGATTGACCTAAGAACACAAACCCTAGAAGTATATATACAACACCCAAACAAACAGAAATATCTATTTGATCATGAAAGTGATATTTGAATCTGAGAGCATGCATACACAATGTGTCATCTACACAAGTAGAGAGAAAAACTGATTACCCCTCAGAAGACAGAAGAATTCCTTGCAACACTGTCTTCAATGCCCTTGCAGCAGTGGCTCCAATGCACATGATGAATCCAAACAGATGAAAGCTAGGCTCGCTCTGTAGATTCGAATTGTACTATATTAGTTGATAAAAAGAACATGGAAAATATGACATCTCTGTAATAGACTGCAAGAAGAGCAACAGTTTGCTAACTCCAGAAAATAAATGAAAGTCATAATCTTACTAAATGTAGTGCACTAGACATCCTCCACAATTAGCTGACCTAGTCTATGAAAGGTACACATGCTGTATCTATCACAAAGGGACCAATTTAGCAATTGCACAATTAACACTACAAGGTCTAATATTTTCACTGTTAGACCTTTTACGGCAGAACAAACTAGATTTCCTCAGGAAACCATCCGTGTGATCATGCAAACAACGATCAATCAACCGGATTACTCTCCTAGCCAATCAAACAGGTGTAAAAAGATGCCTTGACATGAGGCGAACTACTGCCCAGCTCATTATCCGTAAAATTCAACAGACTCAAGAGAGCCACCTACCACGTTACTCCAATTCTAATTAGACACTATGACAACTATGAGTATGACAACAAGATCATACTCTCTTAATTAGCTACTGTAGATCTCAGTCTCGCTGCTCCTGAACCTCGAGCTAGCCGAGAACCCGAAATCTCGAGCTCAGATCCAACGCCAACACCACCAGATCTATCGAAAACGAGCGATAAGGAGGGAACAGGTGATAACTTACGCCGCTGGCGATGACGACGCCGGTGACGACGGGGACGAGGGTGAGGTAGGTGATCCAGGACTCGCGCTTGACGGTCATGATGGCGGCGAACACGGCTGTGAAGAAGGGGTGGTGGCGCCGACGGCCTGGTTGAAGGACACGGGCAGGTAGCGGAGCGAGACGTTCCCCGAGACGACGGAGCCGCAGAAGACGAGGCTGAGCGCGGAGATCTTGGCGAGCTGGACGCGGGAGCGGACGAGCTGCATGGGCACGATGCGGAGCCAGGCGATGGCGGCGTAGGAGAGGAGCGCGCAGGCGGACATGTGGCACATGGTGAGGAAGATGGGGTACTTGAAGCCGTAGTTGCTGAGGAGGTACTTGTTGAGCAGGAGCACGCCGATGTTGGAGGAGTACCAGGCGGTGACGAGCCCCACCGTGAAGAACCTCCCGTTGGCCGCGGCCCCCGCGCCGCCCGGCGACGGCGAGGCGCCGCCCTTGGCCGTCATCGCGGCTGGATCTGAGGAGGAGGGGGGAGGCGCCGGTGGAGGGAATGAGTCCGGGTGGGTTGGGTCGCGGTTGAACTGGTGCTGGGTTTGGCTCGGAGCTGCTTGTGTATGTTTAAGGGCGGAATTGGGAGGAGACGCCTCTCCCCTGTCGGTGGATGGAGCGAGAACGGACACTCTATATATGCAGCTTCTTATTAGCAAGTATTTGTATTTATTTATTGACTACTAAAATTTTGTTTAGATTTATTGACAACTACTGCTATGCATTGCTAAGAGTAGATTGGATTTAGCAGCGTAGGAATAGAAAATTATCATAATTAAACAAATAGGATGTCCCGGTATCAAGTACATTATAGGAACCCAAGAACGAGTAGATCGCCGCGGGAAAACATGTTACATAAACAAAAAAACACATGGATCTGAGAAGAAGCCTTCGAGAATGAATTTTGAGTTTAGATGTATTTGATTAGAGAGAAATACATTAAAGTTTTCAGGGCACATTGGTTTCAAATAATATTTATGGTAAATTTATATCCAATAGAATATCTTTCGGTACAATCTCGTGATCCAGCTTGTATAAATATTTTTTTGTAAGGGTTGCAATCCTCCATTTTTTTTTCAAATGTCTCTGGTCATAAGAGACTCTTAAGGGGTTTGGAAACTACAATACTCGATAAGATTTTTCTCTTTTCTAAATTCACGATTCATATTACCTAAGATGAATACATATCACCTCTAAAATGTGACATTGGGTAACATAACAATCTACTATAGCCAATAGCATTCACATTGTGCAAAAAAATATGTGACATTGCAGTGGTGATGATAATTGAGTTCTCGATTGTCGCGTTAACTTTTTGAGATTCACCGGCCCGTCATAAGAAACATAGATCGGTAGGTAAAATCATAAGGAAACAAAGATGCCACCGTTCAAGGATTTGGAGGCAAGCCATCTACAAAGACGACGACGCCGAGAGATGATTGCAGTGGGGTTAGGCTGGCAACAACGCTGAGATAGACAAGGTGATGTAATAAGGCATGTCAGTGAGCATATGCAAGTTGACCGACTATGCAAAATGACATGTATGACGAACATGGTTGCGCCGGATGTTAATATGGGTTACTCCAACATTAGCTTGTTAGCACCATGCCAGAATTTACTGATCTTTTTAGCCTCTTAATATTAATTGTAAGACCAAACAAAAGAGTAAATTTGTTCCCTTGGCACGGTTCTCATTAATATTTCAAAATAAAACATCATGATTTCAAAGAAAGGAGAACAATCATGTGAGGTATAAAACTTCTGCCTCTAGCTCTATAGATGTCTAATCGACATAATGATCACAAACTCTAAAGGAAAACGCTAAAAAGAACTCTTGTTTTAAAACTGAAAAAACATGCATGTAGGTATGGGTAGAATTTTACCATTGAAATATTCATAAAATAATATGATCATTTACGACTCGTATAAAAAATAAATGGATATATGCAACACAAGTTACAAAACGTGTATCGTGATAGTTAATATGGTAACTCATTTTCTGCTTTTGCACGTCACAAATTGTTCTAATGTTATATGAGGTTTTACAAGGGTAATTTTCCACACAATACCTACTTGCGCGATTTTTTTCTTAAAATTATATATCTTTAGAAACGCAGACACTTACATACACATACACATATTTACGGGGAAGACTTGTATAGGATCTATCCTTTAAGTGAGATCATAGGATCACTTCACAAAACCATATTTCAAAATTGTTAAAAAATCTGAAAAAACTACACAACATACCTATGGGCTATTTCTACAACTCCAAAAAAATTCAGCTTAAAATTCGACCTACACTTTGAGAACCAAAAAAGAGAAACTTCACTGTAAATAGTGTAAAACACTATTCACATAAAGCTGACACTATTCACAGCGTAATTTAGCCTTTTTGTTTATCGTTCTGTTGATCGAATTTTGAGCTGAATTTTTTTGGAGTTGTAAATACAGCCCATAGGTATGTTGTGTAATTTTTTCAGATTTTTAACAATTTTGAAATATGGTTTTGTGAAGTGATCCTATGATCTCACTTAAAGGATAGATCATCTTCCCCCATATTTTTTGGACGCACATGCGCACATCCTACCCATATGAGCACTTCCGAGAGACGAGCCGACAAATCATTTTAAGATTGACGAAGTCATCGTAGGTGTCTCATTAGTACGAGCCCCCCGAGGTGGGCTAGTTCCACAACAAGGAATCTAACCCTCGGTTTACTTAATAAGAACTTAAACATGTTATAAATTTTAGCTGAAATTGGAAGGAAAAAAAAGAACAAATGTGCGAGGTTCAATAAAAAATGCACCCTACACAATCCATCCGTCACCAATATTTAGATTTGCAAAGCGTGTTTGGCGGCAGAAACGGATCGCCGGTCGGCAACAACGACCCCAAATTTGGCGGCAGCGCATGACAGCACCTGAATTAATTTACCGGATCCATCTAAAACCCAGCCCAACTCCATTACGAATTTTACCAATCAAGCTTTGGGGAACCTAGAGAAGGAAATAGCTACCGGCGGCTGCGCACGCGGTGCGATTGGATTGTGGAAACCATCGCTCTCGACGTCTGCGGCAGCAGCAGCGGAGTGATTGCCTGCCTAATTGCTGGACCCGGTCGGTCGACGGATATGGTCGAGTATGAACGGAAGGAGGGAGGCAGGACTCAGGAGGAAACAAAACGCTACTACTCCTGCACTGCACTGGTGGAGACTGGAGAAGCGGTCGTGCTACTGCTAGCTGGGCACACGGGGGCTAGTAGTTTCCACACGCCATTTGGAGGAAGTCAGCGAGGTGAGGTGGTTCCTGCACCTAACCACGCTAGTTAATGCTTGATATGACGTGTAGCAGCAGCAGGAGTTAACAATGAAGCGTCACAAGGAGTGGAGATTTCTTAATCCTGAGCTCCAGTGCTTCCTGTCTTTTAAAAAATTCAAAAATCATATTTCAAAGTTTCCAAAAATGTGAAACAAATCATGGATATTGTCAATGACATATTCTAAAAACAAGTTCAAAATTATTCTAAAAACGTGCAAAATTTCAATTAGAAATACTTTGTATTTTGAACTCGTTTTTAGAATACGTCATTGAGAACAACCATGATGTTTTTCACATTTTTTTTTGAAACTTTGAAATATGATTTATTTTATTTTAAACGGAGGGAGCACTGGAGCTCGGGAGCACAAATGGATTTCCGCGTCATCAGGCTTGTCCTTAATACTACTCAGTTGGCAGGATTGAAATTTGAAAGTACGCAGGTCGCACCTGTAATACGAAGAAAAATGATTCACAAGGGATTTATTTGCTCTATTCTTTTTGATGATTGCTTTTAGCAATTGGAAAAAAACGTGATGCCTACACAACGAAGGACCATTTCTTTTGAGCTTATGCTTATGGAGAAGCAAGTTTATAAATTTTGGCTGTCCTCAAAGCATTCGAGTCCACTCACTCAAACATGCCGGGCTTTCCTTTAGATCGTAGTTTCTATCGTTTAACGTCCGAACGTTTTTTGTGTTGTGCGGCCGACTTCAAGGTAGACAATAAGCTAGTGTCATGGGAGGAACTTATTAGTTATACACCTATGGAGAAGAAAGTTTATAATTTTTTTGGCTGGGTGCTTAGCTGATTACTGATGGGATCAGCTTTTTAACCGTTGGTTGCTTCCCACCGAACCCAAGAGAGCGAGAGGTGCCAAAAGCCCAAAATACATGCTTGAACCGCACGATTTGCTCGGGACCAACTCCATGCATGCTAAAGTGATGCATAAATCGTACGCTAATGAGCTGTCAATTCACGCCATCCCACATATTCGGCCATGTGTGGAACTGAGTCGTTGACCTAGTTCTGCTGATTCCAACTCTCCTTTTTTCCTTGCAGCAAAGTACTGTACATTTTTCCTTTTACACGGTAATCCTGACAAGATGAATGCTGGAGTTACTGTGTCATCCGTGCAGAAGGCGCCACCATATTCTTGCTTATTCTTTTTGACCAATTATAGAAAAAGAACAACCGTATCAACACAGAATCAGATGAACATGAGCACATGCTAGATCCAGTCCAGTTGTAAAATACTAGCGGAGCACGTGTCTCAGCAGCTGGAACGCATCGCCCGGGCGCAGAACAATGCCTCCACACCATGATATATTCCCCAAATCTGTCATACTCCTCAATTAATCAGAGTGGAATCCTATACAAACAGCTACTCAGAGTACCACTACTACAAAGCTGTTTCACTGGCATTGACATTTTTTTACTTTGCCTTTTAGAGCTTCATTGACATGCCAACATGCCATCCATCAAGTCAACCAAGGAACACAATTTTCTTCATAAGGCAGGAAGCAATTCCCACTTAAAAACAGTGTATTCTAGGTGGCGTGCGGTGAGCCCACGATGCAATTGCAGCTAGAATGAAGGGCCAGATTGCTCGAGAGTGGATTTTTGGAACCTGGACTACATAGAGCCCTTTCTTTGAAAAAATTGAAAATGACATTTTTTTCTAGTTTTAAAAAATCAGAAAAATATCACAGATGTAGATTCAAGATCTACAAGCGTACACAATTTTATCTTAAAATTCGTTGTATTATGAGATGTACAAAAAAAAGACAAATCGAGGAAATTTCAAATTTTTGAAACTGTGTATTGTTCACCACCCAGATCCACCGATTTGTGTTTTTTGTGCAGCCCAAAATATAATGAATTTGGAGTTTAAAATTTGCGCGATTGTAGATCTCAACAATATCTACATCCAGGAAAAAAAATCTCGATTTTTGGAAACTTAAAAATGTCGATTTCAAATTTTTGAAAAAACGGGCACAATGTAGCCCGGGCTCCATTTTAGGGTTTCGCATATTGCTCAGGTGTCAACGCTACGATTGAATAGCTTTAAGCCTTGAATAGCTTTAAGGGTCCATAGGAGAAAATAAACCAAATCGCAAATCCACAAGTATACACCACCTACCAAAACATTCAACTCTTTGTTGAGATCAACCTGCATCTGAACATGACCACTTTACTCTTACAGAACCGGAGATTAACATCATCTTAATGATAACTGGTATCCCAAGTAGACAATAGAATAGAGAGAAAACCACACTATGCCGCTGACTTCCTGACCCAATGTAGACATGCCTTTCTGCTCTTCAATAGTATCACCAGTTGACTCGCCTTTGCTGGGTTGACCGCCCCTACCAATCTAATCCATCCATTGATCCTGGATTACAGACATTTCAAGTTTAGTATTTTCCCAAAAAAAAAGTTAACTAATGCGGGAAACTAACATTATCACTAAAAAAATTCAAGCTCCCAAGTTGGAGCTATTTTTTCTTCCAAACTGTAAGCTATTTCATTAACGTTATTTTCCCCAATAGCTGCTCGACGATCGTTAAGTTCTGCCAGGTTAATTTTTTCAAAAGAAGTACTCGTATTTCTTAATTTTTATTATACCCAGGATACCTGAATTTGGAATGAAATGTGCTGTTCCTTCCTTTTAAACCCATTTTCCCTTCAACTTTACAGGAGGCTATATATATCTTCACTTGACCTTTGCCACTCATCTAGCAATGACAATGATACTCGTCCAACACTACCTTCAGTGCCCGAATGTAAATAATTGTTCACGTTGATAGACACAAAAGGACATGACACTTGTATAGTATAATATAAATTTTCACTGGTTAAACTCAAATTTCATAACTCCAATCTCTACTTCCTTTCTAGTTTTTATTTATAGAACAGTTTCACTAGTATAATTTGTGAGCGGACAATCCTATTCTACAAAAACTTAAGCACAACTAAACATAAAAGGTTAGAAGACATCGAATTGGTATATTCACTTTGTTGACCTCCACACTTTACAGTCCCATATTTTAATTCTACGTCCTACTCGATCTGGAAAGGCCCAGGGAGTGTGTCAAATGAATAGGTAAAGTTTATGAGTCAGATCGCTTAAACCCCATCCAAATATGCCCTACAGAGCTACATGTTTCTCACTCTTTATACTCCCCAAAAATGGTTCTTTCATTACAACAAACAATAGCTACCAATATACCATACAAGAGAAAATGTACGCATTTATACTGATTACCCGCTAGTATCTGCAGCAGTCACTTGTTATTCAAGCTTCGCTCATGTCTGCAGGATAGCTCCCCAGGACACTGACAAAGGTTGCAAACTCCTGCAAATAAAGCAAGATGAGTCGCTGTTTGCTTGAAGCCAGATAAAACTACCAAGAAATATCACCTCCAAATTTCGAAGAGCATTCTGAGTTCTTGGATCAGCCATCGACGCGTCAAGGTCAACATAAAAGAGGTAGTTGAAGTACCTGATTCATATTTGGTTAGGACTGCATGAAATGAAACTGAATAAATATGCGCGTCATAGGATTGTAAACTAACTTGATAGGTGTGGAGAAGGTATCATCAGCTACACGCAAAGGTCTTTTCTTGTGTGGACGGCTTTCTATCTTCATATCAACACACTGTTAGAGGATTATACAAAGCACATACAAGTGGCAAAGCAAAGTTGTTTAATACACCTTGCTTAGGTTGATTTCCCTGAGTGCAAAAACTGCAAGTGCCTTGAAGAGCTGCCCAACTCCTTCTTCAAGTAAAAACACTATGCTGGTCTGAAAATCAAATGATCATGCAATAAAACAACCAGCTTTGTTAGGATGGAATGTACAACTGGAAGGGAGAAAAAACAGAGTACCCCCTGCAATCTTTACCTTGAATGGTTTATCAACCCGTGGTATAATAGGTTCTCGAGCAAGCATCATAAAACGAGTGACATTGACTTTTTCATCCTATGGAAAGAGATGGACTAATGTTGAGGATAAAGAACAGAGTACAGACTGCAATGTCTCAATTTAGTATGAAATCACCATACCTGAATATTTTCAGCAAGAATATCTAGTCCATAAAGTTCAGCAGCTAATGAACTGGCAACTGCACCGGTATCTTGGAGCATTTCTTCTGCAATAAACTTTGAAACAAGCATATCGCGTTTATGGTTAATGACCAAGAATTCACTCGACGAGTCACTTGAAATCCATCAACTAAAAAATATAACTAAATATATGTTATAAGATAAACTCCAGGTAGAAGAAAGCATCATTCTACCTTTGCTGCACCAGCAGTGTCATCGACAGCTTGTCTATGTTCAACTCCTAACTCTGTTAGCGTATTCTCACATTGCGCAAGAGCCTACGAGGTTCACAATGATGAGTCACAGGGTTATTACACAAAATGATGCAAATATTAAGATCACGATATCCAAGAGGTTTACCTGGGGATGACTCATGACACCTCTTAGGTTTTCAATCTTCACTCCACGATTGGCTAATAAGCAGTGCCGAACAGCAAGACGGACCTCTCCAACTATGTGCAGCTTATGTCGAAGTAAAAGGTCATAGTTCCGATGTATACTACCACCTACGTATTCTCAAGTGGCAGTACTGCCCTATCAACTATCCAGTTTTCAACAGCCTGATAAAGGACCAGAAGACGTCAACATTCCAAAACGTTTATTCGCTTGTGCTACAAGCACCTTCATCTTGTATAACAATATGCCATGCGATAAATATATACGGAATACAACCGTCACAAACTATAGAGTCGAAAAGGTAAAAGTGAAACAACGTTAAAGCACATTTTTATTATTGTTCTGATCTACTCCTGTCCCGAAAACTAGTTTAGAAGAATACTTTGCCAATACAATACTCTCCCACTCCTTAACAGGTGTCATTTGTGCCCAGGTAGAGTCAACTTTCGAATTTTGACTACCAATATCTTTATAACTATTTATATTAGATACTTAAAAATAAAGCATAGATTTGTCTAAAAATTACTTTTCATAATATATAATTGTGCTGGGCTCTCTATATACTAAAATAGAAATGAATGGTCAAATGATATGCGCGGCTAAGTTTTTCACACGAGTATTTGTTTGTGTCATAATCGCAACACTTCATCTAGTAAAGTATCTGGAGCACACCTAACGTGGTGTACAACTCTCAATGTAATTTCATACAACAAACTTATAACCTTTTCAGTATTGATGTTCATCATCTGGAACCGTGACATGAACCAAACAAATTCGACATTTACCTCATTTGCACCACAAACATCATACACAAATAGACTAGAACAGGCCCTAAGAAGGATCCAATTACGGCACCTGGAATGCAGTATCGAAGTGCTCGCAGGGCACGGTCTGGCAATTGGGATACGCCTTCATTGCTGCCGCCTCGCTGTACGCTCCAGGAAAGCCCTGGACAAACACCAAAGCCAATGTCTCTTGAGATTTACAACGAAAAGAGTACACGCCCAAACAAGGAGACTGATCGATACGCAATGAAACTGAAAGGCCACGCGCGTTTCGTCGAGCACCTGATAGGCAACCTTGAGCGTCTCCCCGTTCGCCCCCATCAGGTCCGCACTTGTGAGAGGCCCTGATAACCCCGGTAAAGAACCACGCACACCATGAGTAAATCCCAACTGACTAGTTACTTATTGAGCGTACACGAGAAAAACGACTCGAAATCGGTAAGAAAAGAAACTCGACGCTCGACTCACGAGGCAGGCCGTGGGGATCGCGGTACGCGGGTAGAGGGGTGTCCGCGACAGGCACAGGCGGGGCCCGGAGGCCGGTGAGGTCGGTGGACCCTACGCCGTCCGCCGCGGGCGCCCGGGGCCGCGAGGCAGATGAGAGGTGGCCTGAGTTGGCGTTGGGGGCGCTGCTGCATTTGAGGGCGCGGCGAGGCGACGGGGAGGGAGAGGACGAGGAGGCGGCGGCGGTGGCGGCGGTGGAGTGGGTTCGGGCGGGGAGGAAGGGGAGGCGGGGGCTAGCCATCGAGGCCATAGCCGCCGGCTGGGGAAGAAGTCGAGACGGGAAAAGGACTCAATCCCAAGGGGTTTTCCAAACGTGACACAAGATTTCCTTTGTGAGGTGGAAAGTGAAACAGCCGTTCACGGAAGCTAAATCATATTGAACGTTAGCAACGGATGCAAACAACAACAAACTTGGTAGACAAGAAAGGATGTGTTATCATACAGTACTAACCAAAAAAAATGAGAACATGATAACCCACCAGAGTTCAAATCCCAGATTTGACATTAGTAGTTCTCGTTTAGTCGGAATATTCTTCAGTGGGACGTCGACAACGAGGCGCCTATGCTGACTTCGTCAATCTCAAGACCCGACGTAGGGTGTGCGTTCGTAGGGATGAGTGTGTGCACGTGTATGTGAGTGTCTGCGTTGTACTGTGTTTCGCAAAAAAAAAAAACAGCTCAACCGGACACTGTCTCCCGGCCCACAATGTTTGCCTACCAAAACAAGTATGTGCTGAAACTGCGGTATCCGAGCTATCAAGACCACTCTCAAAACTGATGCTCCACTAACCCAACACTCAAACCAGTTAATCAGACGGAAGTACTCAAATTAAGAAAGAAGCTCGCCAAGTATGGAGTCAATCCATGCACGTTTGAGCCACATGTCACCGTTTGGAAGACAACATGCTAAGAATTGCCAATTTTGACACATCTCCTTTTTAAAACTCTTCTCACAGAGTTGTAGTGTTCTTCTGTGTTCACTCACCCTCTCGCAAAGTTAACCCCGTCTGACCATAGTTTAAAAACCGGACCGGTCCCCCTCTCGTTCAGGTTTTTACTGGTCGAACTAGTGGTTTGACAGTTCATTGTCTGATTTTTAAGATATAAAATACTCCCTCGAATGCAAAATAAGTGTCGCAGTTTTTAACCAGAGAGTAATTTATTTTAGCTAAAATAAATTCAATGTAGGACGATCTCCGGCATGCACAGTTTGCGCACAAACACACACAGAGCATGCGGTAGATGCACACGATGCAGAAGGCTACATCCAGGACATCAGAAGACCTCGTCTAGGATGCAGAAGCAAAAGAGCGGCGGCACGCGATGCAGATCAGCAGGCCATCTCGGAATAGAGCGGCGTGTTAGTCGTTGAACAGGGTTATGCTTAAAGCCTTGATGGTGTGAAGGTGATTGGCGGGGCACGAGACTTCGGGCGGACACGACGTCGGTGGCAGGTCGCCGCGGATTCGAGCGGAGCGGTCATCGTTGACGGCTCGTACGTGAAGCCAACCATTGACTCGAGCGGTGGCCGGCGGGACCGGAGCCATGGCCATGGCGGGTGGCGGCGTCGCGTCGGCGGCAACCTCTGCTCAGTGGAGACGACAAGTGGGTCAAGGAAGAGCAAACGAGACTAAGTTGGGAGGGGATCGTCTGGAAACCTTGCGACAACGTTGTTTTCTTGCTTTTTCATATGTCCTCTTGTACTTTTCAAACAAAATAAGTCAAATGAGGGGTATTTCTGGAACAGGTTGTGAACCTCCCGGCCCGAAACCGTCTGGTTCGCCAATTCCTGCAAAACCCGAGATCTGGTAATCGGAGAACTTTCTAGTGAAGACATAGAGTTTGAATAGAAAGATATAATCTTGTGATTTATAGTGCGTGTTCGACCGGTTTTTTTCTGGTTCAATGGCGGGGGCGGTCCAGTGAGCTTAACAGACTACCGAGGCCTCTGGTCCTGGTTTTTCCCGTTAAACTGTCTGGTTCGTTTGTTACTATGGTTCCTACTTCTCTCACTTGGTTCCTCTCACAGACGCCAAGAGAACCGTAAGTTCAAAAAAAAATATAAAGCTCTTTACAAAATTAGATTAGAACTAGATGGCCCTTGTTGATAATATACAAGAGCAGAGCTTACTCCCTAGCACATATGAGTCTTGACATGAAGATGCACCAAAGATATCAATAGTCTAACACACTGGCGCCGTAAACTACATATAAAGGCTAATTTAGCCACACATAGAGCCTATCACTGATTTAGTGTCATTGGCTATATTCTTGGCATCAGTGGCAATACTAGCCAATCCTCTCCTCGCCATCCCAGCACACGATAGAGTATATTTTCACCTTTCCAGTGATTCGGATATTCTTTAGTCGGTAGTCCATTGTTATTTAACATGCTCTCACCATTCTGCACTCATAAACAACACATAACTTGGTTAGAAGATCTAACAAGTGTTGCTTAAAAAATAATCCGACTTACGCGAAAATCAATGGTTAGTGCGTACCTTGAGCCAGATATTTGTTGTGCTCTTGTATCCAATTGCAAACACGATTGCGTCAAATGGTATTTCGTCACCTCTTTGAAATTTAACAATATTGCTAATAACCTTACTAATGCTTCTTTGGACCTGCAAGAGGTAAAGAAATGTAAATAAAATGGCATAGGAAATTAATATATGGTATATATAGAGTTTATATCATGTCCGATAATATACTTACTTGGATGAGGCTTTTTTTTAAACCCAACAGTGCCAACATCAATCACAGCTGATCGGCCGGTTTTGGGCCCATTTTTTGGTATTGTGATGCCATGCCTGATAGGTCTCCAAATATGAATTTTGCTCCCATAATAAGGAGGTTATCCACCACATTTAGTGGAAGTTGGTGGGCTAGTGTCATCCCCAACCGGATTAGTTCCTTTGTCATTACATGAATCTGCAGTCAAATAATGGGCAACATGCAAAATAAATAAAATCATTCTAATGGTAATAACACAAGAAATCGTATTCCTATTACCAATAAAATTATATAGGGAACATATCGGGCTTCGTATAACAATCGAAGTATTGGCGCCATGGGTCGCAAGGTCGTAAGCGATTTCCATCCCGGAGTTGCCAGATCCAATGAACAACACACTCTTACCAGAGAATCTCTTGCCAGACTTGTATCTTGATGAGTGGATGGCCTCACCCGGAAAACTGTGAAGTCCAGGGATCATTGGAATATTCTCTGTACTATTCTCACCACTTGCCACAACAAGAAACTTTGCAGTGAAATTTATCGTTGTGCATTCTGCCATGTTGCGAGCCACGATAGACCAACACTGCTTACCATTGTCATATGTGGATGACTCCACGATGGTGCGATACTTGGGTTGAATATTGAAACGCAAAATATAGTCATCCAAGTACCTTGACAAACAGTGCTTTTGGCATGTATGTTGGTGCATCTGTTGGGTATGACATGTGTGGTAACTCACAAAACTCCTTTGCAAGATGCAGCTTCAAGCGATCATATGCGCGGTTGCGCCAAAGTGATGCGCTGCAGTCCTCACGCTCGACGATGACATAGGGAATGGAAAATTGGGTATGGCATGCTGCCGTCGCGAGGCCTGCTGGACCAGCACCAACAATCAGCACGTCGACATTCTTCATTGCAAAGACAAGATTTTGCAAAGCTGCGGGATTGGGTGCGGTGGTAGTGACAAGGGTATACATCTCGGGTACCCTACCGTGAGGGTACCTGGTGCACGTGACGACTAAGGCCCAATAGCGAAGAGCCTATTCGAAGCCCAAGACCAGAGGCCCAAGAAGATGGAGTACCCTCCAAGATTAGTCATAGCCATAGTCGGTTTAGGCTTTCCTTACGTGTAAACTAGGTCGGTTATGAACTCCCGAGACCCAGCCTATTTAAAGACTGGGAGGGGTGCCGATCTAGGGGGCCATACTCAAACCACCAAAGCTCTAGCGAGATCGATCTCGCCGGAGCCTCCTTGTAACCACATAATCTCACACGATCAATAACAGACAAGCAGGAAGTAGGGTCTTTACCTCCACCCGAGGGGCCTGAACCTGGGTAAATCTTTGCCTCTGCTTGTCAGCCGACGAAACTACCAGTACTACCACGTTCTCTCCCCATAATCTCAACCCTAGGTCCTTAACCATGGGATTTGATGAGTGTACCCCTCGTCAATTGGCGCCGTCTGTGGGAAAGAATAGTGCTGGACTCACGGTTTCTTCGGTTCCATCGGAAAACGGCGACTCGCCGATCGGATCTACAAACGGCAACTCGCCGGCTGCATCAACAAACCAGAACTCGCCGACTCGGGCGGCACACGGCAACTCGCCGACTCACTCGACAAACGGCAGCACGCCAGCTTCACCTGCAAAAAGCACATCAGATCCTCTGATGGATTTCGAGCCACACTCGCCAGAATTCCAGGAGGCCTTCTCCGATCTCGAGTCAGGTTTGGGTTTAACCGTTGGTTCGTTCAATTTTTTCGTCAACAAGCTTGGTGTGCAGGACTTGACAGATCCACGCCAACTCGCGACTTCCGCACCCGAGGCTCCATCGGTTGCGGCTCCTTCGACTGCGGATCCATCAACTGCGTCCATACCATCGTCGATCCTCCAAGCTTGCTCGTCTGCAACAACCATGTCCACACGAGAGATCAACGAGCTCATTGAAGAACTCCAAGGCGAGGAGGCCGAATCAGCATACCGCACAAACGATCCCGAGCTCGATCTCCCACTCGAGGATAGTTTCGACTGCGGGATCTCCCTCAGCGACTTTGACGAGCCTGAAACTCATATCGACAACTACGTCGACTCCGAGATCTGCACCAACAACCTCGACTTCGAGATTCATAACAACTTCGCCGACGCCGAGATGAGCATAGGCGATGAAGGCATCGACAGCGAGATCCGTCCAGACGGACCACTCGATGGGCATATCGACTCCGACATGAGCCTTGATGACGACGTCGAGTCCATGATGGGACTCGAAGACACATACACATACCCTCGGGTGATACCCCAGCAGGTCTACGTTGCCTTCGCCGCAGAATCATCTGATGCTGCGGCCAGTCGCAGGCCTACAGAGTTCCCGTGCACGGTTACTATGCCGGACGGAGTCACAAATCTCACAATTACTGCTGAGATGGCAGCAAAAGCAGATAAAGTTATCAAGGAGTGCACAATGATGCCAGCAGACGCAACACGGGAGGAGATGCTGACCTTCCAGTACTTCAACTGGCAGGAATCACTTCGACTGCAGCAGATCAGAGCAACACTCGAAGAACGTAAAAAGCAGGCTAGCTTGTCGAGTGCGCGAAGAAGACAGCTCTCCCTGAGCTCCACCGGGCGAGCAGACACAAGACCCAGATCAAGGCTGTCACACCTCTCGCCGGATGAGAGGGCGGCACTCACCCGCAACTTAGGCAACTCTTTCATGACATACGACGAGGAGGGAGTGCCAGTACCCAAAACAGCTGCGGGTGCTCTCTTTACCGCTGCAGCATACCTAGAGGCAATCAAGCCTCCAGCTGATGACCCCAATGCAAAACTACATCGCCAACAGATCAAATCACTCGCCTTAGCGGCGAAGGCCATACGCCAAATTCCAAAAACTCCAGGGGGAGTCGAGACCGTGCCCTAGTTGACACGCGTCGTGAAGAGCATAATCACAGTGGTCGCCGCCACCACTCGAAGGAAAGAAGCGGCTCACGTAGGCGCAGGTCCAGGAGCAGATCACGCAGATCTTACAGTAGCGACTCATACTCTGATCGAGAGCCTGAGCCACATGGAGCTCTGTGCTTCACTCGACGCGTCCGCGAGACACGGATGCCCAAAGGGTTCAAACTTACATCTGAACAGCCCAAGTACACGGGTCGACAGGAACCTTCGGGTGGCTGGAAGACTACAGGCTGGCTGTCGCGTGCCAGCGAGGCACAAACATCACAGCCATGCAATACATACGACTCATGCTCGAAGGCACAGCCCGCGACTGGCTCAAGGCCTACCTCCATCAACATACGACTCGTGGGATCACTTCCGCACTGACTTCATCAAAAACTTCGAGCCTCTATGTGAGCGCCCAAAAACGTTCGAGGAGCTGCGAGCTTGCGTTCAACGGTCAGACGAAACGTTGAGGTCATACATCAGACGATGGACTGAGATACGCAACTCAGTCGGAGTAATTTCAGAAGATATGGCCATGGACGCTTTCATAATGGGCCTCGCCAGGCGGGACTTCAAAGAAGCACTTGGTCGCAAAAAGCCAACCTCTGTGGCTAACCTCTTGATGATCGCGACTGAGTGGGCAGACGGAGAAGACATGGCGCGCACCACACGCGGGTCCTCACCCCGTGACAATCATGAAAGTGGCAGTCGAAGCCGCAGAGACTCATACAGAGACGACCGAAGGCGCAAGCGTTCAAAACGTCACTACGACGACGACAGACCCGAATTCATGGCGGCTGGGTTCTCCACCCCCGCAACGACCAAGACAGAAGCGACCGACGGTCAGAAGATCGGCGAGACAGTCGAGATGATCGCCGGACAGTCGAGACCGCGGCCAACGCAGTGATAGCTACAAGAGGAAAGACTGGCGCAAGTCACGATCCGGCGCACAATCCGAGCGATCATTCGAAGAAAAGATGGATGCTGATTGCAGATTCCACCTGTACAAGGGGGAAGACGGAAAACTGCGCTCCAATCACTCGATGAGAAACTGCAGGGAGTTCGACCAAATGGCGACTGATTACATAAATCTCAGAAAGGCAGCAGCCACACCCGCACCCGTAGCTGCGCCGCAGCCAGCCAATGTACCCGTTCTGATGCACCACCACCACCACCACAGCCTGCAGCAGGCGGCAACATCGCGGGTGCCATACAGCAAGTACCTCGGGTGGACGAACCTCAGTACCCTCCGCCCAAGGGCAGATGTACATGATACAGAAAGGTCGCCCTTCCAACAGGGAGCAAAAACTTCGCACTCGACAAGTAAACATGGCGGTCATGTCACCTCCTGCCGTAACTGAATTCTTGAAGGATCCGAAACTGCAATAAGCTTCAGCAGAGAGGACCACCCACCATCGGTCGTTCGTCCAGGGCACTCTGCTCTGGTACTCGACGCACAAATTGGAGGCTACGCCATGTCCAAGGTCTTCATGGATGGTGGCAGCGGCATAAACATCATCTTCGCAGATACGCTCCGCAAAATGAACAGGTCAGTCGAAAACCTGCCAAGATCTTCAAATACCTTTCACGGTATCGTCCCAGGCAAAGCAATAAGCCCAGAAGGCACCATACAACTCGACGTAACGTTCGGGGACAAGAACCACTTCAGGACAGAGTCGATTGAGTTCGAAGTTGTCGACTGGAAGTCACAATACCATGCCATACTTGGACGCCCGACGTTCGCTCGATTCATGGCGGTGCCACACTACGCATACCTCCAGCTAAAGATGCCTGGACCAAAAGGAGTAATCACAGTCAAGGGAACTTCCAAAAGTCTGACTCTTGCGACCGAGAGTTTAGCAAAATCTCTGAGATGTTCGGCATGGAAGCAACACTCGCCGATCTAGCGGTCTCCAACGATCGAACACTTATGCCGGAGCACAAAAGGTGGCAGTCGACAGAGCATTCAATGCCACCAATGACACAAGATCGCATCAGGTGCACCCGACTGACCCGACCAAGACAGTCAATGTCTCGTCGAGTCTGCCTATCGCATAGGAAAGCGCGCTCGTCGAATTCCTCCGTGAGAACTGGGATATATTTGCGTGGTGTCCAGCCGACATGCCAGGTATTCCCAGGGAATTCGCCGAGCACTCTCTCCAATTATTTCCAGATGCTAAACCAGTCAAGCAAACAATGCGCCGCATATCCGGCCCAAAAAGAACCGCAGTCGAAGCCGAAGTCGACAGGCTACTCGCAGCAGGTTTCATCAGAGAGATCAAGAAATCACAATGGGTGGCCAACCCCGTACTCGTAGAGAAGAAGCACACAGATATCCTTCGGATGTGCGTAGATTTCACAGCACTCAATAAATGCTGTCCAAAGGATCACTTTCCACTACCTCGAATCGACCAGATCGTCGACTCCACCGCCGGGTGCGCTCGCTTGTCCTTCCTGGATGCTTACTCGGGTTACCACCAGATAAGGATGAAGGAAGAGGATGAAGAGAAAACGGCGTTCATAACCCCACTCGGGGTCTACTGCTACACAACAATGCCTTTGGGCTCAAGAACGCAGGCGCAACCTACCAGCGCATGATGCAAGACTGCCTCAAGAAGCAAATTGGGCGAAACGTCCAGGTCTACGTAGATGACATCGTCATCACAACAAGGGAGGAAAACACACTACTCGATGACTTGCGAGAGACGTTCGCAAACCTCAAACGCTTCCACATCAAGCTCAACCCGAAGAAGTGCACGTTCGGCGTGCCAGCCGGGCACTCTGGGTATCTAGTCTCGGCTCGAGGAATCGAGGCAGACCCGGAGAAAATACAGGCCATCTTGACGATGCAAAGGCCTTCAAAGCTCCATGACGTGCAAAAGTTAGCGGGTCGAGTGGCAGCACTCAGTCGATTCATCAGCAAGCTAGGCGAAAAAGCACTCCCGTTCTATCGACTGATGAAGAAAGCAGATAAATTCGAGTGGACGCCAGAAGCCGAAGCAGCCTTCACGGACCTCAAGCGAGTCCTCACAAGCCCTCCAATCCTCGTCGCACCAAGGGAACGCGAGCCACTATACCTATATGTCTCCGCAACTAACAGGGTGGTGAGCACCGTACTGGTAGTCGAACGCAGGGAGGAGGGACACACCCAAAGCATACAACGTCCAGTCTATTACTTGAGTGAAGTGCTCTCCATATCAAAGCAGCGGTACCCGCACTATCAAAAGCTGGCTACGCCGTGTTCATGTCCTCAAGGAAGCTGACGCACTACTTCGCAGAGCACCCGATCACTGTTAGCACCTCAGGGATCGGGGACATCCTCACAAACCCCAACGCAACTGGGCGAGTCGCAAAATGGCTCATCGAGCTAGCACCACGAGATATCAAGTATGATTACCCGAAGGCCATCAAAGCACAAGTCTTACCTGACTTCCACACCGAGTGGATCGAAGCTCAGTTGCCAGGAGCACCAGATGTGTCCAACTCATGGACTATGTACTTTGACGGCTCAAAGAAGAACGAAGGCGCAGGCGCAGGTGTCATCCTCATATCACCAAAAGGCGACAAGCTTCGCTATATCCTGCAGATGGATTCGAGTTCCCATCCAATAACGAAGCTGAGTACGAGGCCCTGATCCATGGCATGCGGATGGCCAAAGCCCTCGGGTGCACTCGACTGATGATCTATGGTGACTCGAATCTTGTGGTGCAGCAAACAATGAAGGCCTGCGATGCAATCGCAGATAACATGATCGCCTACCGTGACCTGTACAACTCATGGAGGGCAGCTTCGAAGGCTGCGAGTTGCGGCACATAGGGCGTGAGAGCAATGAAGAAGCAGATAAGCTAGCCAACATTGGCGCGACCAAAGCACCAGTTCCACCTGGTGTCTTCTCGAGCGCATCGAGCACAGGTCCATCAAGAAAAGCGAACATCTCCTACATCAGCCGCACCAGCCAAGAGCAAAGCACCTAGCACAGAGGACCCGCCAGTCGAGGTACTCCTCATCGAGCCAACTGGACTCAACCTTTCCTCGCATACATACTCCGCGGCGAGGTACCTGAAGACATAACAGAGTCAAGACGCGTCACTCGACGATCTAAAGCATACACTGTCATCAACGGCGAACTATACAAACGCAGCGTATCAGGTATGTTCCAACGTTGCATAGCATTTGAAGATGGCCAAGCCATCCTTCGTGATATTCATGCAGGTACCTGCGGGCATCATGCCAGCAGTCGATCACTCGTAGCCAAAGCCTTTCGCGCAGGCTTCTACTGGCCCACAGCACTCAAAGACGCGGAGGACATAGTCAAAAGGTGCATCGGCTGTCAAAAATTCGCCACAAAGCCGCACGCACCCGCATCGGCGTTGAAGACAATACCATTGGCCTGGCCCTTCGCCCATGGGGGCTCGATATGGTCGGGCCACTCAAAAAATCCTCCCATGGAGGGCATACTCACCTTCTGGTGGCGGTCGACAAGTTCACCAAGTGGATTGAAGCAGTCCCTATCACAAGTTCGACTGCCACTACAGCAGTCAATTTCATAAAATCCATCATATACCGCTTTGGTGTGCCAAGTAGCATCATCACTGATAACGGTACAAACTTCACGGCTGAAGAATTCCGATCCTTCTGCAAAGAGCAGACATTACGCTCAATTATGCATCTGTGGCACACCCGCAATCCAATGGCCAAGTCGAAAAGGCCAATGGACTTGTGACGAGCGGAATCAAGAAACGCCTCCTGGTGCCACTCAAAAGGGCCGCGGGTGCTTGGGTCGAAGAACTCCCGTCTGTGCTATGGAGCCTACGCACAACACCCAACGCTCAACACAATTTACCCCATTCTTCATGGTCTACGGCGCAGAGGCAATCCTGCCATCAGACGTAAGATTCAATGCACCAAGAGTCGAAGCATACAACGAAGAAGATGCAGATGAAGCACTCGAAGATGCAGTCGACTTGCTCGAAGAAGCACGCAACACGGCGCTAGCACGCACAGCTGTCTACCAGCAAGACCTCCGCAACTATCACAGCCGTCGACTGCGTACCAGATCCTTCGAGGTTGGCGACTTGGTACTTCGACTGAAGCAAAAGAAGGTGCATAAACTTGCTTCTCCATGGGAAGGACCCTTCATCATCACCGAGGTCATTGGTGGTGGAGCATACAGACTGAAGCACGCGAAGACAGGCGAACTCTCGCACAATCCTTGGAACGTTGCGCAGCTGCGCCGTTTCTATGCTTAGATTGCTCAGTCGCATAATGTAATAGGCACATATGTCGGATGGCTGCAGGTTTCAGACGCGCTCTTTTCCTTACCAGGGTACCTAAGGGGACTGGAAGGTTTTTAATGAGGCGGCCTGCAGCTTAACATTCAAAAATGGAATATAGTCAATGATTCCTCATATTTCTCCCTGTTTACTACTCGCATAACTTATTCGCACAACCTTAGCCTCACCCGATACTCGGGGGCTGCGCTACTCAAAACATGAGCTTTCGCTCCTTCTTCAAACATAATACCCCAGCCGCACTCGAATACTCGGGGGCTGGGTCATAAAAATCATACATAAAAAGTTGCTCAATAACATGAGTTGAAGCTTCAAACATCGCAAAAATTCACAGCCTCACTCGAACACTCGGGGGCTGTAGAATTCATGTTCTATATAAGTGTTTTCATAAACCCCACTCGATACACTCGGGGGCTGCATACATACAAGTAAACAAATATACTACGTACAAGTGGCAAATTTACACTCGGGGGCTGTCCCTATACAGAAAAACCCTAATCTTCCGGTTCGTCCTTGACTGGAAGAACAGGGCCCATAAGTTGAGCGTGATAACACTCAACCAACACCCTCGCATATTCGACTGTATCGTCAAGATGCGACTGCGACAAAGTCGATCCAGGCACGGGTGGACGTAGCTGCATATGTGGACGCTGGCTTCGGATATATGCCATCGTTGCGTTGGCTCCATCCACAAGCTTCTGGGTGATAAAGTCTCGAATGGGACCGCACTCCGGAAAAGCCCGAGCAACGCGTGGATTCCTTGAGGTTGCGGCCCTCGGAAAAGAATTGGTTGATGCGACTGAAGGCCGACCTGCATAATTCGAGCAGCATAGTGCTCCGCCACACTCGATCCTGTAGAGTCGCGAGTATGCGTGCTCGGTGCTTATCCAAGCGAAAGTGCTGACGGCCCGTCGTGGTTCGTCAGTCGCATTGTTCAACTGCTCATCTACACGAGCCTGCTCCGCCTGGAAATCTGGAACAAAACCTGCAACAACGCACGTTGGGTGAACAAAAAGGACAGACTATGAACTCTTGAGATCAGGCAGTCATGCTTACACTCGAGTTGTCTGTTCACGATCTCCATCTCGCCAAGCACATAGTCCTCTCGCTGAGTGGGTAAAGCAGGCCTCGCCCTCATCCTATCCAGCTCACTCGGGCACTCCAACTCTTGCTCCAGTTTTGCGACTCGAGCCTTCATATAACGCATTACTGCGGCATCGTTTGCCACCTGAGCTCGAGATCGAGTAGGAGCACGATGCCGCGACGAGCTAGATGAAGTAGCGGCTGTCTGTTTCTGTTCCAAACATCATAAAAGTTTCATGAGAAACTCATCACAAAGCTCAGGCGAGTAACAGCACATAGCCTACAGGCAGAGGCATAACAAAGGAACCAAATCCATACAAGTGTGGCAAAAGCATAAGCATACTCGAGGTATCATAAAAGTATAATTACAGTCCAGCAAAAGGGAAGATGGCTCTAAAGTCTATGACGCAGACTCCGACCTAGCCCTACGCGCGCGATTGGCGACCGGCGCTCCACGGTAGTCATAAAAATTTCAGCCAGCTGCGAGGCTGGCTCGTTCAAATGCTTCAGAGACACCAGTTTCCCATCCGGCTTCCGAGGGAAATCAGACAGAGCGGCCTTGAAGTCACCCTCTATCCCATGACCTAAAAGGAGCTTGAGGGTGGTTTCTGAGCCGCGTACCGTCAGGGTGCGAGCAAAATTCTCATCGTGGAGGTTCCCGGGCCGAGGACGTCGGCAAAGCCTTCCACGGTCGAGGGAGGTTGGCCAGACGGGAACACGCCCTTGTATACGGCGCCGAGTGTGCTCGTAGACTTGGCGAGTGCATCCTTAGCTTGGGCGGAGACGACGTCCAGGTCGCCAATAGCACGGTCGAGGGATAAATCGCCACTCGCCTGGTCTACAGGTGCAGGTGCGCCAATAGCTCCTTCAAAAATCAGAAAGAACAGAAACTCTTACACGACATTCAGCGGCAACAGAAGTAAACAAAAAGTGGCAAATTATACTCACCGCCCACGTCTCGGGTGAGGCTAGCCAGACGCTCAGCATATTCTTTCTCGCGCAAGGCAGCGGAGTTCTTGGCATCATCCAAAGCCTTCTTCGACTCAGCACGCTGCTTGGCGAGCGCATCTTCTAGCTCCTTCACCCGGGACTCAGCCGATGCCTTGTCATCTGAATTTGATGGCAAGAAGTAATCAAACACTCAGCTAAGCAAAGACAGTGCGAAAGGGACTTCGGGTTACAAATCAAAATACACTTACGAGTGAGTTGCTCCAAACTGGTGCGCAGGCTATCCCTCTCTTGCTCCAGTTGGACAAAAGCTTTGCCCGATTCTACCAAGTTGAGGTAGTAAGGCTGCAAGCACACGAAATCAGCATAAGTTATACGTAACCAGCTCCGTATGCGGACTCGACAAAAAGACACTTACGTGTTCTGTCCAAGGCACGGGCTTCGCGGCTGATGTCCCGACCTCCGGAGCTGCGGCACTCATAGCTTTGGCCGTCTCAATAGCAGTAGTTGCGGCTGCTGATTGAACGACTTCTGGGGTCACGTGAGAGGCTTCCGGGTGCTCTGCAGTCGTCATCTTCTCGGATGGGGGAGTCATCGGGCGCACAGTCTCAGCACTGCGAGTGACAGAAGAAATACAACATAAGCAAGAGTATCAACAAGCAGAAACTTGAGTACAAAAAGCTCAGACGCATACCTGTGCTCTTCTTCCTCCTCGCTATCAAGGTTGTCAAAATTGGGACCTCCAAAAAGCAGCTCCTCACCCGACTGAGGAGGAGGAGCTGAGCTCAACGGGCTCACGTTCAAAGGAGCAGCTGTGGTAGTAGGAGACGAGCCCGAGTCTCCGTCATCTCCCACATCTGATTCCTTTGCGGGTGAACTCGTGGAGGAAGACACAACTCGGGCCGCCCGACGGCGCTTGCGAGTGGGAACCTCGCTCACATCATCAGTCGTGGCGAGCTCCTTGGCCTGCACTTCCTCTGCCCCTTCCTCTTCGACCTCTTCCGTGGGAGATGTGGTAGCCGAAGGTAGAGGCGATTCATCTCCTCCCTTTGCTTCTACCGTTTGCACCTCCGTTTCATGAGTTGGGCCATCTTCGGGAAGAGGAGGAAGGGTCGATGCAGTCGAGTGGCCCTGCATACAATTACAGCAGTCGAAGTTACAAAGATGCACAACAAAATAACAAAAGCAGGAGATCATAAACTTGACAGTTCACTAACCTCCTCCAAAGGCTTATCAGGACCATAAGGAGTAACAGGGCAGTCGACGTTGCAGGGCTCGCTGGACTTCGTGCTGGTGATGGACCGCACATGCGACACCAGCTCGCTCTTCGACAGCTCCTCCTTGCTCATTCGGGTGGCGTCGAACGCACCCTCGTACTCCCACATGGGGTGGGCGCGAATGCGGAGCGGCCATACCCGCATCTTCACAAAGGTGGCAATCAAATGCACACCAGTTACGCTGCCCAGCAGCTCTCCAATCTTCGACAGCAGAGGCGCCGCTTCTGCCTTTTCTTCAACCGACAGCGGGTGGTCCCAGGCCTTCGTCCTCGCGGCTATACCAGCAGTCGAAAAGGGCGGGACTCCTTCCTGGTCGACGCGCACATAGAACCACCTCTTCCTCCACCCTTGCGCCGAGTCGACTGGCTTCAGGGCGAAGTAGCGGGTGTCGCTGCGCACCTGGATCCCGAAGCCGCCCACAGGATAGGTGCGGCCACCTCGGTTGTTGGGTCGGACCATGAAGATCGACTTCCAGAGGGCCCAGCTGGGAGAAACTCCCAAGAAGCACTCGCACAAAACCATAAAACAGGCAATGTGCATAATGCCATTCGGGGTGAAATCATGGATTTGCACCCCGTATGCATACATCAATCCGAACGAAGTCGTGGAAGGGAAGCGAAAAACCCCTAGGCAGAAACTCCGCAAAACAAACGCGCTCGTTAGCGCGAGGCTCGGGGAGTACCTCCTTGGGCGACGGCACGCGGACGAACAGCTGGTCTGCGGGTGGCAGCATTCCCTCCTCGCGAAGCTTGTCCAGATGCGCCTCCTTGATGGTGGATTTCGTCCAATCGCCGTCGCTCTTCTTGAGGTCGACGGCGGCCGCAGATGCGCTAGCCGCAGTCTTTTTCCCTTCAGCGGCGCGTCGGTCGCGGGCGCGTCGGCGGCAGCAGCTTTCCTCTTTGGCGCCATGGCAGCGGTGGCTAATGGGAACAGAGGGAGCTCGGGCGCAAGAACAATGGAGGCGAGGGGAGGACGATGAAGCAGGGACGGCGCGCAGAGCAAATGGCAAAGTAAAAAACAATGCCAGCGCCGTTCCCCTATTTACTACAAATCAAAAGCAATCACAGCCATTCAGATCCTAATCGTGAGTTACGCATGCAATCTCATCGTACACGTGGCAAACGCGGAGGGCAACCGTCGCCGGCCACTCCGCCCACTACGCACGCAAAAAGAGGAGCCATCATCACGCCTCCGTAAAAAGTGGGCCAGAGGTTAAATCAAGTCCAAACGACACCATTGTTCAGTCAGCGCTGCATAATGGGCCCACCTATGTGTCACGTCCCATCCATCAAAGCATAGCGCACGCCACCGCGTGTCAGGCAGTGCAGTCGCCGAAAACGTCATCCCTGACGTTATCTCAAATGCTTTGATCAGAAATACATTCGAATCTGCCCAACACATATCGGTCACTCGACTGTCTTGTTTGATTCGGGTGTGGAAAAGCAATGTTAAGGCAAAATTGGTCACTCGACCGTTCCTTCGACTGAGGCATATTACTCCCATTGGGAGCATATTAAAAAATTCTTCGACTGGAGATGCTCAAGATAAAATGATTTTGAGATTATCCTCCATTACAAGCAATACAGCATAATCTCGGGGGCTACTCCCATCGGGAGCACTATCGTGCACCCGATAGAATTACGGCAAAAAATCTCTTCGATTAACATATGCAAGGTGAGAGATCTGAGATTATCCTCCATTGCGAGCAATAAAGCACAATCTCGGGGGCTACTCCCATCGGGAGCGCTGTCGTGCACCCGATAGAATAACGACAAAGTGTCAGTCGACAAAAATCTCGACTCAGCTCATATACAAAATCATACTCGAAACATTCCCGAGTTGCGTCCGCCGCAAATACCTCGGATGCTGCACACATAGTGCAAAGGTAAGACCAGCCGAACTTTCGAGCTGGGCTAAGGACCGTTCCAGCAACGTAGATCCTTATACTTTCCGTGTCAGCAGACATGATGAAAAATCCTGACGGACGCGTTGGGTAAAATTCAAATTTATGTTGCAGATCGACTCAGTAAGACCTCCGCGGCCTAGTCGAATCTGACCAATTTGTTCCAAATTCGAGTCCGGGGACTCGAGTTTGATTGAAAGCTAGTAAGGTTTTACCCGAATGTGTAGTTAACCAGTCCCGATCCGTCGAGTGTACTGGGTCTGTTAAGATATTATCCCTTGATCATCATAAGCAGAAACCACAGTCGATGAGATACTCGACATAGCCAAACATGTGCTATTCATACAGGAATTCCAATTATAATATACAGAATACAAAGCATATGACGTGCACTTACGAACGAGTCCATGCCCGATTCTTCGAGTCAGACAAGTACTCGGGGGCTACTGACAAGGGTATACATCTCGGGTACCCTACCGTGAGGGTACCTAGTGCACGTGATGACTAAAGCCCAATAGCGAAGAGCCTATTCGAAGCCCAAGACCAGAGGCCCAAGAAGATGGAGTACCCTCCAAGATTAGTCATAGCCATAGTCGGTTTAGGCTTTCCTTACGTGTAAACTAGGTCGGTTATGAACTCCCGAGACCCAGCCTATTTAAAGACTGGGAGGGGTGCCGATCTAGGGGGAGGCCATACTCAAACCACCAAAGCTCTAGCGAGATTGATATCTCGCCGGAGCCTCCTTGTAACCGCATAATCTCACATGATCAATAACAGACAAGCAGGAAGTAAGGTCTTTACCTCCACCCGAGGGGCCTGAACCTGGGTAAATCTTTGCCTCTGCTTGTCAGCCGACGAAACTATCAGTACTACCACGTTCTCTCCCCATAATCTCAACCCTAGGTCCTTAACCATGGGATTTGATGAGTGTACCCCTCGTCAGGTAGGCTTGGAGACTTAGAAAGAGGTGTTTGTTTGCTGGGTGCTGGCTGGATGAATCTTGGGATAAGATGGTCGCAGAGGCATATATACGCTTGTAGATTTCACGTGTCAATTTTGTTTCGTGACTGGTTTCAGATTAAGGGGTGTAGAAAAAGGTAATGATCAATTATCGTATATAACCTGCTCTATCTAGTTTCTCTATAAATTGGAATGTTATAAATGCCATTGTTGGTGTGAAAGTATGTTCTGATACAGAATAGGTAGGAAATGCAATCTTGATCCTCTACATTCTGTTGGAAACTTACCTGCCATATTTGGTATCTTTAGCATATAGTTGATTAGTGTTTCTTTCCTTCTCTGTCATCTTCATTGAAAAGCATATAGAACAAAGATATGTACGAGGTATATATTGTCAAATGTTTCTTACCTTTCCTGCACTTGGTAGGATAAAGTCGAGTCAATGTTTCTCAAGGCTTTGACCCCAAAAAAATTCCCAACATGCATTTATAGACATAATATTATTGACCAGTCTCTTTTACGGTACCTTCTGCTACTGGTTGGATAGGTTCATCTCGCTTACCAGCATTCCGAATTAGACTAAGCAGACCACAACATTTTTTCATAGCTAACGTCGTGTCTGTTAATGGACTATTCCACCATGCTATAATATGCACGTTATTTGGGTGTACTTTGCTGCATCTTATTCTCGCTTTTTGCTATTAGTTGATGGATGATCACCACCTCACCGTCCACGGAGTAAACATGTGTACTCAAATTTCTTGTGCATATGGGAATTTGAGGTTAGAGAGGTGATGTATAGTAGCAACATTAGAACTTCATACTATAATAAACATAGAGTGCACTTTGTATTTTACATGCAATTTGTATTTGAAAAACACGGAAAAATATACACTAGTACAGAACGACACATCGGATACCCCTCTATGGAAACGGCACGAGTTAGGCGACAGAGAATCGCGATTTTAGCGTTGCGGACGAGGCCTGGCAGAACTGGGCCGCGGCTGGTCCGTCAACATTGGTTACGGAGACTTTTCGATCTTCGTTACCAATATTATTGGCAATGGTCATAAATTCACCTCCGTTTTCAATACGTATCTCCATGGCAACGATTGTTGATGGATATCCGTTTGCGATGTGCTTGGGAAATTGCGGTTGCAAACTGAAAGCGCGCCTGTTCAATGCGGCTTAATTCACGAGGGATTGGAACCGCCTGCTCGCCGCTAATAAAATGTGACTGGAACCACGCGAAGCCAGGCCGTTCTCGCATTCCCCCCTTCATTCTCTCACACGTTCTCTACCATACTGGCACAACCGCCATGGAGGAACCCTGGTGGCTAAACGAGGAAGCCTCTAGCGACGACGCGAGCGGTGAAGACCACGGTAAAGTCCCATGGTGGGATCAAGACGGGCCACCGGACTCGGACCCCGACGACTCGAACCCACCATCTTCACGCTCTGCAGAAGACGACTCTGACGACTCGGACCAGCCGTCTTCACGCGAAGGAGGAGACCACTCCGACAAGGACGAGGCGCCGGAGGAAGAGGAGCAGGAGGAAGAGGAGCCAAAGGACCCGCCGGAGCCGTATTCTAGCCATGAAGAGGACGACTCCGATGAGGAGGAGGAACACACGTCGGAGGAGGCGTGGGAGGAGGAGGAGCACACGCGTGAGGAGAAGGCAACCGGCAAGAAGCGACGCCGCGCCGCGGATGACAATGGCGCGGAGGCAGGGCTTAAGCAGAACAAGTAGAGTAGATAGTTAGTTCAATACAATTGTATCGATCCTTCGTAAGTAGGCCCGGTGTGTCAGTGAAGAAATTAAAGGAAACGGTTGTTTATCGCCTCCGTTTGCGATGTTCTACTTTGTGCTATAAATGTGCCACTACGGCAACTCTAATGCTCTCGCTCTCACTCTCACTCCACAGTCACAGTGTGGAGGCGGCTCCAAGCAACACCAGACCTAACCCTTATCTCGCAGATCTGAGCGGCGCGTCGGGCCGGCATCACCACCGCGCATCTTCCCGAGTATGTCGCTGACGCCGATCTGCTGGTCTATTGCTGCGCATCTTCCCCGAGTATGTCGCCGACTAGATCTTACACTTTATTTAAAGTAGCATAGAAAACTTGTCTAGTATTTGAAGTCTAGTATTGTGTCTCTGTTTGTAGTACTGCCGATGATGAATAGATCCCTCAATACTAAATCTTGCACTATTTAAAGTCTAGTAGGGTAAATTAATTTCAACTCTTTGTAGTACTACCGATGATGAATAGATCCCTCACTACTAGTCACAACTTTTTGTCAATGTGCTAATCCTCGTTATGGTTTTGTGTAGCTAGTGTATGAAGTAATAGTATATTTCGGTGACAATGCATAAAAATGGTGAGGCTCTTGAAGGAAACATCACCTTCAAGTTCTGCCTCCAAATCGTTTCGATCGGACTACTAGCACACGGATATAGGCGCTTAAGGTGTAAACTGTTTTCATCTTAAATTGTATTTATGTCATGTAGTATCATATTTGGCTCTTTTCTAACTAGTCATCCATGTATTTATATGTAGAAACGCCATGCGGATCCAAACAAGCTTTAAATGAGCTAAATACAAAGTGAGATCATATCCGTGAACCGTCGCTGTTGTGACATTTCGCTGCATTGTTCAAAACACTTTTTTAATTAAGAGTGTCTTGGACAGTGTGGCCGAAATATCACAGCGGCACTACTAGGAAATAGGCTATCTGTGGCGCACCCAAAAAAAATTCTGTGACGCATGGTGGGTGCGCCACAGATATGCCGCCACTAATTTTTTTTTCTGTGGCGCATCCGGGCATTCTGTGGCGCACCCTCCACCATGCGCCACAGAAATATTTCTGTGGCGCACCCACCACCATGCGCCACATAATTTTTTTATTTCAAAAAAAAGGGCGGCCAGATCTAGATCTAGCCGCCGGAATTTCGTCGGAGCTCGTCGGAGGCCGTGTTGCCGTGGGTGCAGGAGGGGGTCGCCAGAGGTGGGTGGGTGGAGGATGGGGGTCGCCGGAGATGGTGGAGGAGGAGAAGGATGTCGCCGGAGGAGGTCACCGGGGTGGAGGTGGAGGTCGCCGGAGGTGGAGGTGGAGGTTGCCGGAGGTGTCGCCGGAGGTGGAGGAGGAGGTCGCCGGGTGGTGGAGTGATGGGGTTCGTAGCAGAAAACAATAATTTTTCTAACTATCGCAACACCGAAACTAGCCAGGATCTATCTATCTAGTAATGCGGTAACGGAGAAGTCATCGGAAACATACCCTTGTAGACCGATAGCGGGAATTACGCTCCCGCACAAGCGTTGCCGATGAAGACGTACGTAGCCGACCTCAAGGTCGCGGAGAACTTGGCGCGACGAAGAAGAAGGAGACGCGGCGATGAAGAAGCTCCTAGTGCCGAACTCGTGAGAGAGCAGCACCTCCGAGTACTCGCACACGTACGGACCTTGACGATGACCTCCGTGCTCCCCGATCCAGCCGGAATAGCGGAAGCGAGAACTTTGGGTGGAATCCCGCAGCACAACGGTGCGCTGCGGTTTATAGGTCTCCCGTATACGCTGTCCAGACTTGGGACCGCGCACGTCGAGAGATGGGGAGGGAGGAATTGGACTAGGGAGAAGCCTGGGCCAACCGGAATTAATTCCTGAATTTTCTGTGTATTTTTCCAATTAATCCGGGTCCCTATTTATTGAAGGAAAAGGGGTGCACCTCTCCTCAACTCTCCATGTGGGACTAAAGGAGAGGGGGGTGGTGCGGCTGCCTACATGGGCCAGCCGCACCCCACAGCCCAGCCGCACCCCCTCTGGGGGGGAACTTCCCCTCTTGGGCCCTAAAGGCCCATTAAGGTGTGCAGCCCCTTTTTCTCCTTTTTATTTATTATTAAATTAATATAAATATATAATTCCATAATTAATATATTTACATACTATTTAATCTCCCGTGACTCCGAAACAATTTCCGGATCACTCCGAACTCACTTCGGTCTCCCCGGAACTCTTCCGGTCTTCCCCGGAACTCTTCCGTTCTTGCCGGAACCTTTCCGAAACCTCCTATCTCTATACCTAAGCCACTCCGATGTTTCCAAAACGTTCTCCTAGCGTCGTCAAGACCTTAAGTGTGTTACCCTCGGTTCGAGAATACTCCGGACATGGTCGAGACCCTCCGCCAATGACCGTCAGGGAGCCCTGGATGACTATGACGGCCCCGTGCATTCTAGAATAAATCATCCTTGAATCATCTTTGAACCGTTAACATGATATGGTCATTCCCTTTGTTCGTTGATACTTCCTTGTCCGAGATACGATCGTCAACATCCGATGTTGTGTTTTATCTCGTTACCGACAAGGTTGCTTTACTCGTTCCCATGAAATTATATCTCAATGACCTAGTCATATGCTGCGCAGCTTTACAGATATAATCTCACCGAGTGGGCCCAGCATATCAATCCGTCACACGGATGAACAAATCCCGCTCTTGATCACTCGCCCCGACTACTTCCTTCCAATACCCGAAAGTGTCACCTTTATTGTCAGCTTATGAGGCATGACGTTTGATGCGATCAGCCGTATCTTTCAGAAGCAGCGACTTGATGTAATCTCACGGTCTAAGGAATAAGCTACCACGTTATAATCCTATTGCAGTGTTGAACTATCTGATACGATCCTAACTGCAATACTTTGGGTAATGTCCATCAAATTATTCTCCCAATAAAATGACTCCACCATCAACTGTTAATGCAATATGATCGGGAAATCACGATCATCCATTGACTGATGGACTAGTTTATCTAGAGGCTTAACTAGGGACTCTGGTTTGTTTACATACCACACGTGTATTAACAATTCCGATTAATACAGTTATAGCATGGTATAAAACTATTTATAAACTTAAAGAGATAATGCAATAAATCTTATTATTTATTTGCCTCTAGGGCATATCTCCAACAGTCTCCCACTTGCACTAGAGTACAAATACACTAGCTGCATTTTCTATACCAATCATACAACCTTATCTTTTATAAGTGTTTATGATAATGCTCGCTCGTGGAAGAGGTTTCCTTCGGCCTGAACCTTTCATAACCGTAAGCTCTTTGCAAACCATTGATATCACCTTATTTGATATCATCTTAATAACAAATATACATATTTGGCAACTAAGTGAGACTTTTGTTTCCCTGCGCTTACTCTGATCCAATATCAGTTAATTGCATTAAACACACTCAGTTTTAGAGAATACCTTTTCTCTACCAACTCTATGTACTTTTGCAGTATCTTTATACTTCTATATTTACCTAAGTAGATCCTGACATTCTATTGTCAGCCTAATGCCTTTTAATTATCCTATAACGACTTGATCCTTATTTCTTTCTGTCATTTAGGTTGATCCTTTTAACACAACATTTGTTAAACTCATCATCCTTTACAGATTTGAAATAACCACATATCCTTAGTTTCTTTTAAACTATGAAGGATAATTTTGGTTCCACTAATAATGAATCACAAATTCATCTCAGCGCTTATTCTTCTTGTAAGAATACTAATCATATCTTTTCGAGTATATAATATGGTTAATATGCTGCCACCTTATCATGGCATAGAAGTGCAGCATATTTTACAACCATGATTACTTTATCCAGATTTACAAGGACCAATTCCTCGTTACGTCTTATTCTGACACATCAGAATCTAATCTGGAAAAACACCTCGACTTCTTTAAAATGATCTATTCAAAACAGATGCTCACATTTTAAACATATATGATTTTATCGTAATTCAATAATTACTTCTAATTCATTTTCCTAGTACCTATCTATTATATGTCATTTACATATAAACACCTGACTAAGCTCCCACTCAAAATGTCAATTACATTTGAGATTGTGTAACTTGTAATGCTCCCACTCAAAATGTCAAACACATTTCATATTGTGTAGCCCACAAGCTCCCACTTAACAATATGTCACTTACATATTATTCCGGTAAGCTGTCCTACTCCCACTTAAATTATACGGATATAATTTCCTTCGATATTTCGGTCATAACCGAAATCCTTGATCATGTATCAATTCGAAAATTCCAAATACGATGTATTATACTTGTTAATACAAATCCAAAAGACTTAGGCATGTCTACATCCAATGTAGTCAAAACAATTTTGATTTTGTCAAAGACATTCTTCATGACAAAATTAGCTTTATGTCCTTCTCACAGTTTCATTCTTTTCACACAACTTGTCATGTGAAAAATCAAGTAACCCTTTTACTTAATAAGATTCAAGCAACATTTACTAATACAATCTTGAATGCAACCTTTTGGATTTATGACTCTATAGTCACAATTCGAATTTGGCATCACCCCAATTTCTTTGTATTTCGTAGGTATCCCTTGTTCTAGTAACAAGCTCATTAAATCATGAAATATTAATCTGTGACCGGACAGAAAATATTCTTTAATGCCTACTATTTATAAAAAGCTCCTTGCATGAAAACACCATGATCAAATATCATCATTTTTCATTTCATTTGTGGAGTTTTGTTGTCGGATCAAATTCCAAACAATATTTCTCTCACAAATCGAGTAAGGTCAATTACCCCTTTTAAGCTTTTCTTTATTTCATATCCTTTCTTGAAACTTGTTTTCAATGAATCACCAAGTTAGCAATACTAGTTTTGCCCTTGTTGGTGTTTACCATATGAAACATATATTCATTCCTATGAATATTTTACAAAGAACTATTTCGTACATAGTTTCGTATTATCATATAATCTATAAACCATGACCACAACTTATTGTCGTTCATACGAATTTTGGGTGAAGACTTCAAAATAGGGAGTTTACTAATTCTAACGGAAAAACCTTCTACGTGATTTCTAAAATATTAAGAGATTTTTTAGGACTATACTTTATTCAAAATAGAGTATGATTATAATGTCTACATAAATCAACATGTTTGATTATGCATCATAATTTTGTGAACCGAATTTCACAAGTCCTTTTGTGAACCGAATTTTCACAAACCTTCATGATAAAATAAATCTTTAAAATCCTTGCTATTATAATCCAATTATAATGACTTGATTTTATATCCTCCTTTTCTATCCGAAAAATCTTTCTTGATCAAATCAAATAATTTCAGATAATTGTATCTTTTAGTAAATACTTATTATTTACTTAGACATACAACAAAGGTTTCAATAATAATTTCCACTACACAATTTAATTTAACAATCATCTTGCATGATTCAAATCAAATTTCTTCTCATATTGACTTATCAATATTTTTCAATCATCATGTCTCATTAGACATCACGCATGCAAATACACAAGATCAAAATATCCAAAATATTTGCAATGATTAAAATTCGGTAGTGCATTTTATTATTGACTTAGGATATTTATTTTAACATTCAAATCCACTTTGCTATCAAAAAGATTAATGCATGAATAACTTATTCATAATCGAAATATGATCATAAGAAAACTTTATTCATAATAAAAACAACTTGCTTGTCTCTTACAAATATGAATAACTTGTCTCATCGAATATAAGACATACTTATTACAATCACTCTCAAATTCGACTACAAAACTCTTATTCAAAACTACTAATCAAAACTTGATAACTATGGGCGTGAAACTCCTTGGCCATCAACTACTTTGCCTTGCCATCATTCCGCAGCATCATGTCGAACTCTGCAATTTTCCTGTTATATTCTGGTGCTGTTTCAATAAAACAGAACATAAGTATCAAATACTTTAATATCAACAAGTGTAAGAAATAACAATTATAACTTTGTATATCAAATATACCTTGCGTGTCATCTATTTCTCCTTCGATGGGTTCCACCTCCACATCTTTGATTTCGACCAGGAAATCATTGAAGAGGAGGAAATCACTTTAAGTATATACTCATCGACAAGCTCCTCATAGCTAGGAGGTAGAGAACGCAACACCGCCTGTATTGCAAAAGTATCCGCCATCCAGTAATCGCATGTGTTTGTGAGATCATCGTGAATGTCAAACATCTTACACAAATGTGTCTCCAAGCAGGTATGTTCTTCCATCTTGAGTGAAAGAAACTTGTCCAGCTGCTTGTACTGCTCTTGCTTCATTCGGTTCAAGAACCGAACTTTAAGAGCACCTATCATCACAGCGGGTTCCATATGGCGAAACTCATTTTTCAGCTCATGATCCATGCAGACATACATCGTGATCTGAACACTTCTCCAGACCTCACGACGCTGACGAAAATCCTCTTTCGCCTCTGCACTTGCGGAGTCTCCTGGTTTATCTCCTAACAATTCTCCTATCACGTAAGAAATGTCGTTCTGGTAGAGGACGTCTTTCAGGTTTCTGTACCACGTCATGAAGTTGGATCCATCGTTCCGGAGACTTTCTTTTCTAATAAAATGGTTGAACTCAAGACTTTCTTCCTTAGGATAAGGCATGATCTACAAGATAATTTGCAAAGACTAGGTAAGGCTAAGTTTATAAAATTATGAGTTTATTTTATAATCACATTATCAAAATACACTCCACTAAGAAATTATCCCAAACAAAATCTTAGTGATTACACGATCCAATCCATTAAACTACCCCCTCGATCGGCGGATAGAATAATTTCAAGGTAGGCAACGAATTACCAATCGCAACAATCATGCGACTCATGCTCGATCTTTCGATCTTCCCGTGTTCCGAGGCTATATCTGGTATACTAGGCTCGCCAATTTAACCTTAGTGTTCTGCGTGTGCAACGTGGCTTACACCCACTGTATGCGAACGAAGAGACGAGTGTAACGAAAGCGAAAACCGCGACGTACCCCGTAACGTAGAACTTTATTGGTGGTGCACACTAAGGCGAACACAATTTTGGTATTAATTTGGGATCATCCTAATATTGCTACCGTTGTATATATTTATATAAGCAATCAAATAGGATGCAAACACACAACAAACAATATCAAAATAATGTAATGAAGTGCGATATGACATGGCCTCGCGCCTGGCCTTCATGGCGCGCCCCTGGCAATGCTCCGAGTCTACGGTGCCACCTTTGCCTCCGATAACATAAAACTTACCGTGACCATGTCATATTAAAATAGCCCCACTGCAAAACAAAGTTAGACGCTCTCTACTTTATCTTTTGCATGTTTTACGTGGCTGCTAGGGCTTTCGTGAAGAACCGTTTCTTACCTACGAACATACAACCACAACAGCGATTAAATAATTGTCTCTATTACACCCTTTTCAGGGCCCTCCATTGAAAATGCCATGCCGTCTAAAGAGAGAGAGACAGACACCCGCTAGCCGCATATATGGTACAAGCCATATGTTAGTTGCGGAACCAGTCTCGCGTAAGCGTACGCGTAAGGTCGGTCCGGGCCGCTTCATCAACTCAATGCCAACAACATTAGCAAGTGCACGCGAGAGGGTAACAATTACAGAATCGATGCCCACATTCAACATGTGTTCTAACCGTACCAGCAATACTACGCATAGATCGGCTCTGATACCACTGATGGGGTTCGTAGCAGAAAACAATAATTTTTCTAACTATCGCAACACCGAAACTAGCCAGGATCTATCTATCTAGTAATGCGGTAACGGAGAAGTCATCGGAAACATACCCTTGTAGACCGATAGCGGGAATTACGCTCCCGCACAAGCGTTGCCGATGAAGACGTACGTAGCCGACCTCAAGGTCGCGGAGAACTTGGCGCGACGAAGAAGAAGGAGACGCGGCGATGAAGAAGCTCCTAGTGCCGAACTCGTGAGAGAGCAGCACCTCCGAGTACTCGCACACGTACGGACCTTGACGATGACCTCCGTGCTCCCCGATCCAGCCGGAATAGCGGAAGCGAGAACTTTGGGTGGAATCCCGCAGCACAACGGTGCGCTGCGGTTTATAGGTCTCCCGTATACGCTGTCCAGACTTGGGACCGCGCACGTCGAGAGATGGGGAGGGAGGAATTGGACTAGGGAGAAGCCTGGGCCAACCGGAATTAATTCCTGAATTTTCTGTGTATTTTTCCAATTAATCCGGGTCCCTATTTATTGAAGGAAAAGGGGTGCACCTCTCCTCAACTCTCCATGTGGGACTAAAGGAGAGGGGGGTGGTGCGGCTGCCTACATGGGCCAGCCGCACCCCACAGCCCAGCCGCACCCCCTCTGGGGGGGAACTTCCCCTCTTGGGCCCTAAAGGCCCATTAAGGTGTGCAGCCCCTTTTTCTCCTTTTTTTTATTATTAAATTAATATAAATATATATAATTCCATAATTAATATATTTACATACTATTTAATCTCCCGTGACTCCGAAACAATTTCCGGATCACTCCGAACTCACTTCGGTCTCCCCGGAACTCTTCCGGTCTTCCCCGGAACTCTTCCGTTCTTGCCGGAACCTTTCCGAAACCTCCTATCTCTATACCTAAGCCACTCCGATGTTTCCAAAACGTTCTCCTAGCGTCGTCAAGACCTTAAGTGTGTTACCCTCGGTTCGAGAATACTCCGGACATGGTCGAGACCCTCTCGCCAATGACCGTCAGGGAGCCCTGGATGACTATGACGGCCCCGTGCATTCTAGAATAAATCATCCTTGAATCATCTTTGAACCGTTAACATGATATGGTCATTCCCTTTGTTCGTTGATACTTCCTTGTCCGAGATACGATCGTCAACATCCGATGTTGTGTTTTATCTCGTTACCGACAAGGTTGCTTTACTCGTTCCCATGAAATTATATCTTCAATGACCTAGTCATATGCTGCGCAGCTTTACAGATATAATCTCACCGAGTGGGCCCAGCATATCAATCCGTCACACGGATGAACAAATCCCGCTCTTGATCACTCGCCCCGACTACTTCCTTCCAATACCCGAAAGTGTCACCTTATTGTCAGCTTATGAGGCATGACGTTTGATGCGATCAGCCGTATCTTTCAGAAGCAGCGACTTGATGTAATCTCACGGTCTAAGGAATAAGCTACCACGTTATAATCCTATTGCAGTGTTGAACTATCTGATACGATCCTAACTGCAATACTTTGGGTAATGTCCATCAAATTATTCTCCCAATAAAATGACTCCACCATCAACTGTTAATGCAATATGATCGGGAAATCACGATCATCCATTGACTGATGGACTAGTTTATCTAGAGGCTTAACTAGGGACTCTGGTTTGTTTACATACCACACGTGTATTAACAATTCCGATTAATACAGTTATAGCATGGTATAAAACTATTTATAAACTTAAAGAGATAATGCAATAAATCTTATTATTTATTTGCCTCTAGGGCATATCTCCAACATGGAGGAGGTCGCCGGAGGTGGAGGTGGAGGAGGAGGAGGAGAGAAGAAGTGGAGGAGAGGAGAGGAGAAGGAGGAGGGAGGAGAAGGGGAGAGGAGAAGTGGAGAAGAAGGGGAGAGGAGAAGTGGAGGAGAGGACAAGGGGAGAGGAGAAGTGGAGGAGAGAAGGAGAGGAGGGGAAAAGAGAGGAAGAAGGGGGTGCCGGCGGGATTCAAATTCGAATCCCGCCCAACAATTCTGTGGCTTGTCTTTTCTATTTTTTGAATTTTTTGATTTTGTAGAAAAAATCTTCTTTTTGAAATAACTTTTTTCCTTTTGGAATTTCCCGAATCTGAGAAAAGTTCACCGGGTAAATCCCGGTGAAATCGAGCTCCAATTTTTCTCTAGTTTTTTTTTGATATATTAAACGCATTTTTCCGACGTCGTATGCAAAAGTTATGGCCGTTCTAATTTTTTTCTTCAGTTTTTAGCAAAAAAAAGTCAAAATTCATATTTCAAAATTTCTATACCAACTAGACACTAAAACCTAACTATATCTCAAAGGATTTTATTTATTGATTTTTTTATCATTTTCTTTTCTTGTTTGCAAAACTGAAAAGGCGATCCACGAGGGTGGGTGGGATCTGTTTTCAACAATTCTGTGGCGCATGGGCCCACATGCGCCACAGAAATTAACATTTTTGTGGCGCATGGGTCTAGATGCGCCACAGAAATGTTGATTTCTGTGGCGCATACTTTCTGTGGCGCATGGGTCTAGATGCGCCACAGAAACTTTCTGTGGCGCATCTAGACCCATGCGCCACAGAAATATGTCTTTCTGTGGCGCCACAGAAATATTTTTCTGTGGCGCATGGCTATTTGGTGCGCCGCAAAAAGTGATTCTATCTATAGCTAGTTTCCTAGTAGTGCGGTGGCGTTATTCTATTTCGGCGACACCGTCCAACATGGAGCAAGCCTCATTACGAAGAATTTGGCAAAATTAATTTGCCACAGAGAATTGCGAGCTAGGCGTGGTTTATGGTTTTCTGTTTCTCCATCTATTTTTGGGATGTGTGTAGCAATTTGGCTGCAGATGTGATTTGGAGAAGCATGAAACCACTACTCGAGTCTATTGCTAGCTCGAATACCGTTTTCGGCGCTTCGGAGCTGAGGAAGAAGGTGGAGCTGGAGAAGAGTGGAGTACCATAAAAGTTAAGTTTAGGGAGGCATGAGAATGATAGAATTAGCGAAGCATATGTAACTCATCTTTTGATGCTATGTAATGGTGACAATTATTATATACGTTATGAATAGATTTGCTTGCAACTTTATGCTTCTGCTGTGAGATTTTGAATGTCAATTGGCAACTGTATTGCTGCTGTAGGCTTATGAAGAAACCTCAATGCAAATGAGTAAAAAAAGAATCTCCGTTTCTGATGTCCCGATACATCGGCAACGGAGATTGGTTGGCAACCGTAGCCAAAATCAGGCCTCATCGGTGACGTTTTTGGCCTCCGTTCCTGATGATGGCCTCCACATCAGCCACGGGGGCGGGGACACGGACCCTTTTTCCATTTCCGATTGGGGTTTTGGCCCATTTCCGATGTGTCGTTCTGTACTATAGTGATATGAAAAAAGGTCTTTAGACAATTAAAGGAGTTATCGGGTATGACCATTGCTTATTTTGCTACTTTTGGAACACGTGGTAAATAATGAGTAACTAAAGAACTGAGGTGCATAAGCACGACTTGCAAAAGAATGACTGCATTAAAATTTGCAGGTACAAAAAAATATAATTCGAACTTTAGCTCAAAATTTGAAAAACTGCATAACTAGAATTCATATACATAGTTGGAATGTGTAACTTAAAAATTTGAATCAAAATATTATTGTAGAGTTTAAAAGAATAGTCTAAAGAGTTATTACAATTAAATGACCTAATCACAAGTGTTCAAGATTATAACCATGCTTTACTATTACAAATGACCTAATATTAAAAGGGAGATAGAAAATCTTAAAACTAATCTTGGTCTTCTCAAATCTTTTTCAAACCTGCAATACAAAACATAAATACAATGTAGGGTAACCTATTCATCTTCAGGTGAGATGCATTGTTTTGTTTAGGAACTTAACCCAGTGGGGACAGGAACTAGTATGAACCATGCTAATGTAAATGAGAGGTGTTCGATCAGAAAAAAAATGACAATTGGCAGCTTCAAAGTTCATAAGGTAGTCAACAAAAAGGAGAAGCAGCTAGGGGGAGAAGGCTAACCACGGAAGCAGGTTGTTATGGTAACCAGAACAAGAAGCTCCAAAGTTCATAAGGTAGTCAGCAAAAAGGAGAGTGTTCAATAGGAGGAATGCTATTCAAGTAAAACAGCAATGTTGAGCGTTTGGCAAAACAAACACCCCAAAAGGCTTAGAAAGATCAAGACAGTATATGTTGATCAGATTTAAAGAGAAAAGAAATCAAATAAGATGGGGGAGTAGAATCTGTTCTTATCATAATAAGAGGAAGGAAAGCAAATATGAAGTTAAGCAAGAAAGAGAAATAGCATAGGATATGTTGTTATCAGAATTCGGATAAAAAACCAAAATATATAATTAAGCAAATAGAAGGAATATTAGAAAAGAGGAGATCGTCTGTTCTTAATCAGATGAGGTCTAGATAAATAAACATGTGAATTAGCATAACCAATAGGTAGCTATTAAGCATGCCACAGATCTTAGATTAATAGAGCTAAAAGCAAGCAACTAATCTTAGCAGAAGAAAATTCCATGTAATAATTGTTATAGAAACTAGATGATACCCCGCGCGTTGCGGCGTGATTTTTTTGGTGGTGGTAGGATAAGAATTGTTACAGAAGTCTTCAAACAATCATGTAAAACAGGGTATCTCATGATTCAAAGGCGATAAAATGATTCAAAGGTGAAAACAAAAAGTTAAATTGAACTACCAAACAATCCTTGAATACCGAGTATAGGTACCTTTAGAGAGGGTGATATGGTGTTGTTCGTGTCAGATGCGGCTCAGCGACCCACTGTGATAAACAACAGTTTGACGTTGATGAAGTAAACAACATTGATACGAATTTGTAAGATAAGTATGAGCTTGATGTGTAGGAAACATGCAGCAATACATGCCTATATAAAGCACCTCACCAACAGATTACTTGAATATGTGTTCATCTGGGCAGTTGTCTCCTTGCTTGGTTGATCTTAGCCTTGCTTTTCTGATTTTGTACACTTGGTGACTTTTTGCAGTCTTAGTTTCTTACCATGCAACGTATGCATGTTTGGCTGCGCCTTGGACTCTTCTGTCCATGTTGTAACACCAATAAGAAACAGGGTAAAAATATTAGAAATTACTATGATAATTAGTTACAGATTGAACATGCCATTTCTTAAGTAAGATAAAATGGGAAGCATATATACTGAAATGTATCTTGTAAGCAAATATCTATTTTTTTATTTTTTTTAGAAATGGGGGTGTCCCGGCCTCCGCATCGAGTGATGCACACAGCCTTTTATTAAAACTTATTCAAAGTAAAGTTTACATATCCCAAGTACACAAATAAATTGAGACAAGTCTCAAAAGATTAAGCAAACTACGAAAGTCGCCTAGTATGCTGCCACGTATGCCGGGAGAAAAAATCCTGTGCCACCGACATGAGTCTTGTGCACCCAGTAACCATAAGCTCCCGCTGATCCGCAGGCAATAGGAACGCCCAGAGCTGAATCCAGTGCACCGCCATATGGATAACCTGTAAGACATGAAAATTTTGTTTCCTGTTAAAGACAAGATTGTTTCTACAATTCCAAAGAGACCAACAAATAGCAGAAACGCCAATACGAATCCTAGCCTTGGTCTTCTTGTCTACCCCATTTAACCAATTCCCAAACATATTAGAAACATTGGCTGGGGGAGGAATGTTATAAGTACAAAAAACAACTCGCCAAACAAGTTTAGCAAAAGGGCAAGTTATAAACAAATGCTCAATCGTTTCAGAACAGCCACAAAAAGGGCAATGCGGATCACCCTTCCAATTCCTCTTTGCAAGGTTATCTTTAGTGAGCAAGACCTTTCTATTAAGGAACCACATGAAATTTTTAATCTTAAGTGGTATTTTAGTTTCCATAGGTATGTTCTTAAGTATCTAGTATGTCCATTCATCAAATCCTCATACATAGATTTAACCGTAAACATACCATTTTGAGTAAGTTTCCAACGGAAATAATCTGGAACATCAGTAAGTGTTATACCCATAAGTCTAGTGCATAAATGTGACCACATATCCCATTTATCACCTACAAGTGCCCTCCTAAAACTAATATTAAGAGGCGGCGCATCGTGTAAAACATCATGCACGGACACCTCCTTGTGCTGCACAATGTTATAAAGCACTAGGTATTGTGTTTTTAACGGAGAATTCCCCAACCAAGTGTCCTCCCAGAACCTTGTGGTTTCCCCATTACCGATTTTAAAAGGGCCTCTAGCGAAGAAATCATCTCTAACTCGCATTAGCCCTTTCCAAAAGGGGGAGTCGGTCGGTTGACTCTCCACTTGTGCTAAAGTTTTATTTTTTAGGTATTTGTTCTGCAGCAATTCCTGCCAAACACCTTCTTCATTTAAAAGTTTAAACAACCACTTGTTGAGTAAACATTTATTCTTTAGCTCTAGAACTTCAACCCCTAAACCCCCTGATCTTTTGGTCTACAAATGATGTTCCACTTAGTTAATCTATACTTTCTCTTTGTCTCATCGCTCTGCCAAAAAAATCGAGATCTATAGAAGTCAAGTCTTTTTCTTACCCCCTTGGGTATTTCGAGAAATGACAACATAAACATCGGTAGACTAGTTAGTACCGCATTTACAAGGACAAGGCGATCCCCATAGGAAAGCATTTTTCCTTTCCAGCATCCAAGTTTGCCTTCGAAACGGCATTCCACCGGATACCATTCGGAATTCCGCAGTTTCCGATAGTGAATAGGAACTCCAAGATATTTAAAAGGTAAAGAGCCAGATTCACATCCAAAAATGTGTTTGTACTGCTCTTCTTCCTCTTTTTCTTTGCCGAAGCAAAATATTTCACTCTTATGAAAATTTATTTTTAATCCAGATAGCTGTTCAAAAATACAGAGGATGAGTTTCATATTTACCGCTTTTGCTAAGTCGTGTTCCATAAATAAAATAGTGTCATCGGCATATTGTAGTATAGATAGGCCACCCTCAACTAAATGAGGGATAAGACCACCTACTTGACCATCCTCCTTTGCCCTTGCAATAAGAATGGCCAACATATCTGCTACGATGTTAAATAGCATGGGAGATAAAGGATCCCCTTGTCTAAGACCCTTCCTTGTTTGGAAATAATGACCTATGTCATCGTTAACCCGGATTCCCACACTACCTCCCTGCACAAACTGCATAATCCAGTTGCACCAACGTTGTGCAAAACCCTTCATACGCAAAGCTTGTTGGAGGAAAGGCCATTTAACTTTGTCATATGCCTTCTCAAAATCAATTTTAAAAATAACCCCATCCATTTTCTTCCTATGAAGTTCATGGATAGTCTCGTGTAGGACAACCACCCCCTCCAGGATGTGTCGTCCTGGCATGAAAGCCGATTGGGTCGGCCGAATGACCTTTTGCGCAATTTCAGTAATCCGATTAGTACCTACTTTTGTGAAAATTTTGAAACTGACATTAAGAAGGCAAATAGGTCTATATTGCTGAATTTGTACCGCATTTTCTTTTTAGGAAGGTCTATATAGCAAATATCTATGAGTAAGTTGAAATTGATTTTAAGGGGGACATAAAATGCACTACATGATTAATTCATAACACAAAACATAGAAGGATTGAATTAATGACATGTACAAATATCATGAGGCTAGAAGGCAAATATTACCAGATCATTTTTGTGCAGGCACATGTTCAAAATCTCAGAGAACTAAAACAATATTATGACTCAAAAGCTCAGAGAACTGAAATATGAGCACTTAAGCATTAGACTGAAAGAGGTTTGCCTGGTGCTTTGAAGGCTGCATATTCTACTAACTTCAGGTATAAAAGAGATAGACAGTTTGATATGAGGAGGGAAACTTGATTCAAAATATTAACATGATTGGAAAGCTATAAGAAGAACTGTCAAATAGGGCAGCACTGTCTAACTGCATTTGACCATAAGACTGAGAATCCATACAACATGTATAGCTTCTTAAATTAGGTTCAGTTTCGACTCAACCCCATGAGCAAACCGAGAGAGAGAGAGAGAGAGAGAGAGAGAGAGAGAGAGAGAGAGAGAGAGAGAGAGAGAGAGATGATCTGGAGAACAACACGTAGACGAAGATTCCAGCAGAGTAAATTCCAAAGGTAACAAATACATGCGGCCACAACAACAGTACCTGCGGATGGGATGAAGGAGAAAATGAACTAATTATGGAGCTGTCAACCATATTGCGATTTCATCAACCACGTGAATGGCATAGTGGGTCAAACAATTGAGAAGGTTTTGGCGAAAATTAACTATTTATGAAGTTGTCAACAATATTGGCATTTCATCAACCACGTGACCTTTGGCTATTTCTTTGTTGAAAATTTGCATTGTGACCTGACAGGGCTTGTATGCTGACTGGAAGTTCTTGTATTGGCTCTAGCAGAACCAGCAAAACCACCATGCTGGTTACCTCACATAGATCCAGGTGAGTACATTTACTATGCCGTGATAACGCCATGGTTTTTTGATTGAGCTTTTGGTATCAGATTTGTATATTGCGTATTCCTTTCGTGGTATACAAATTTTATTGTTTTCGGAGTAGTATACGAGTTCGAAAACAACTTAGAGTCTGTCCGTGTACGGATGGAGTACACAGACGTATGTCTAGTTGTCTACATGACTACATCGGATCAGTTTGTATTTTCTACCTTGTACTGGACTTTTCTGTAAGTTCGAGGCTATAATATAACTCCTTTTTCCCGCAAAAAAAAAAGACTACATCGGATCAGGATATATAACCGGAGGGCGATACATTCTCTCCTTCCTACATGGATCAAATCACGATGCTCCGTAGAATATTAGAATGTTGAGCTCGCAATCATAACCTCGTTTTCTAAGCCTTCCTCAGTTTCCTCGTTCCAATCGGCTGGGCAATAGAATACTAGCAGTACACATCGAATTAGTTAGCAGTCCTCATCCATTAGGCCCTTTTTCTGGGATAATCAAGGGCCAAATTGCGGCAGTGACACATCAATTGCTACTAGACTAATCTGCATCGAGCCGCCTTGTCTGTATATCTCTATCTCTGACGAAGTCCCTGCTTACCGTACATTTGAGAATAGATATCCTCTTGGGCACTGATGGATCTCGTGCGGCCGGATCAGACAACATTCTGACGGCTGTTGAATGGACTGTGAAAAGGTGGTTTTGTAGTTTGATTATTCGGGATACGATCCTCGCGTCTTAAATTACAAGTTGTGTTTCTGTTGGACTGGGAAAGCAGCTTCAGGCTGCAGCGGAGGGGAGGCCACTGCAATTTTAACCGGGCATTTGCGGGCAGATCGTAGCACATAAAACCAGAAAAAATATTAGCTTGCACAAAATATGGCTGACTAATTGACTGGCTATGTTTGAGTTCACAACGAACACCAGAGCCAAAGAAACTTGCACAAATTTCGGTGTCAAAACAAATGGTAACAAACTTTGATCAAAGAATCACCAGACTTGGGCTCCCGAGACAAACACAAGTACAGTCTTGTCACTTGGATAATGTGTCCAGACCAAGATGACTTGCAGGGTGGTACTCGCAAGCAAAACAACTAGAAATGATTTCCTGGGTGTATCCAGATCCTAATCCACGCCATAAAGTTGGTTACTTCGTTCTTAGCTTTTTCTGCAGAGTTGCCCACTCAATAAGCAAATTACACAATCTATATACAACGATTGCAGGATTGTCAGGATATTTTCGATTAAACCAGACATCGGTTCTTGCTTTGCAGATCACATGGTTGATTGCTATTATCTTTTGTTGGCTTGTTGCTATTACCTTTTGCATGTTTTTGCCGGCTTGCTGTAAATTCGGGTTTAAACTGTGTTGGTAAACTTGGTATATATCATCTGTTGCTGTGTAGATTTGGTTAGATGTTGGTTGTTTTCCTTCTTCTTCTTTTTGTATGTTTGGAAGTTGTAAAACACTGCGGTTTTCGTTATATAAAATCCACGAAGGGGTGCTCGTTTGATTAAAAAAATCATAAACTAATAAACAGTTTCATTCATACTGCCCATGGACACAGGAGTCTTACAACATCTCTGGCAATACAGGTCTCTTATTTACAAGGACACCTCCATCAGATCCCATAAAACACCCTCTCCGTAAAAACTACCAAAAACCAGGACTTTTTTTTTTTGCTCTAGCAGATCCCACAATACCTAAAATTTTGTAGCGGCTACCAAAAAAAACTCCCAGTGTTGAAATACAATTGCCTAGTCTCTCCTAACAGATCGGTCTTTTAGGAGAATTGGCTAGAGCATGCGATCCAATATGCTATCATAGCCAAAAGGTTTCGGGTTCAAATCTCAGCCAACGCAGTATTAAAATAAATATTTGCGGCCTCCCCCAAAAAGATCCACAGGCCTTGACGTGTGTGTGTGGGGGGGGGGGGGGGGGGGGGGGGGGGGGGGGGGGGAGGGTGGTGTTGAAATACAATTGCCTAGTCTCTCCTAACAGATCGGTCTTTTAGAAGAATTGACTAGAGCATGCGATCCAATACCCAGCACCTATATGTAGGGGGTGTTGGAGGGGGGCCTACATCTTTTTTTCTTCTGTGGGCTAATTATTCAGGCAAACCCTATCACACATTTTTTTGTGATCAAGGTGTTGCCTCGCATCTCGTGTGCATGGCCTCCACGACCACCTGCAGGGGAACACAATGCCAGTTAGTTCTCGCCTCAGCCGGCTCATGCACCTGCAGCCCAAGACGGACCTCCCTCGTGTGCCTCCTAGTGTCTCTAAGCAGCTTGTCACTGTTGGAAGGGCACCTGCTGCTGGAGCTCCTTAACACCAGCTCAACGTGATGCACGACTACCATCTGATGCACCACCCGTTCGTTACCCTCCAACCGCCCCCATGTTGCTCCTTTTGCATCCTGGTTGATACCCGGTGTCCGTGGCACGAATGAGTGCACAAAAGGTAGAGGGAAAAACTTTAACCCATTGACATGGGGGATCCATATGCGAATTTTGAGATAATAGAATTTAGGTGGTGGGTTTTAGATAATCAGATACTGGAGGTGCCCTAAAGAGTTGGTCCCAAAATCAACATGTAGGTGCTGCTTTGGGTAGGATCGACTCGAGATGCTCTAAGGCCTTGAGATAGCATTTAGGTCAACTCAGCGACAACACTGAAAACCTCCTGTAGCTCCTCCCTTTTAATCAATTGTGAAAGGACAAGGATGTCGCCAAGAGGGGGGTGAATAGGCGATTTAAAACTTTTCCGGTTTAGGCTTGATAATTGCGGAATAAAACTAGGTGTTTAAATTAACAAGTCAATAACCTAAATATACTAGGCTTATCTATGTGCACCAACAACATATGCTAAGCAAGACAAGCAACAAAGTGGTTGCAATATATAAGACTTCAAGCACGAAGGCTATCACAATGTAAAGTGCATAAGTAAAGAGCTCGGTTATAGAAATAACCGAGGCGCGCGGAGACGAGGATGTATTCCCGAGTTCCTCTTTTTTAGGGGAGTACGTCTCGTTGGAGGGGTGTGAGTTTCAAACTCAAACACCACAAATGGCCTCACCCTATTCTCCGATGAACCTTGCCTAAAAGCTCGGTTCACCTTCCACTATCAAAATCCTTCAAGGCGGAATCCGGAGCCTTTACAACAATCTTGAGGCACAACTCACAAAAGGATTGAGAGCTCCCAAGTGACCACAAAAGGTCTCAACCACCACAAAAGGCGTCTAGAGTTCAAAGACCCAAGAGTAACAAGCTCACAAACTTTCAACTTCCACGAATCCTCGTGGAGAGCACAAACCGATGCACAATGCAATGGCAAGAGCACAAGTGCTCAAATCGTTCACTCTCAAATCCCACCAAAATCAACTAATGCTTATGGGGGAGAAGAGAGGAAGAAAAAAGAAGAACTCAACAAATGGAACTCCAAGATCTAGATTCAAAGGGTTCCCCTCACTTAGAGGAGAGATGGATTGGTGGAAATATAGTTCTAGATCTCCTCTCTTTTTCCCTCAATGATATGCAAGAATCATGGGAGGAATTGGGAGAGGGGCAAGCTTTCCAAGTTCAACAATGGAGGTGAGAGAGGGGGAAATTTCGTGCTTGGAAGAGCTAGTTGCTTTGGGGAAGAAGGGGGCCTTTTTATAGGTTCCCAGAAAAAGAGCCATTGCCGAAAACTTACACCGGAGACTCCAGTCTGCTTAGACCGGAGACTCCGGCCTGCCCGGAGACTCCGGGGACATTCTGGGCAGGTTCCGGACCAGGGACCAGTAGCTGCCGTCGATTGGGACGAAAAAGGAAGCGCACAGACTCCGGCCTGGAAAAAACTACAGCAACACCAAACATGGAAACGAAGATATCTTGAGCATACGAACTCCGTTTTAGATGTTCTTGGGCTCGTTGGAATCACAACAATGAGCTTTACAAGATCATGTAGAGAAACATCATTGTTCAACAAGGGAGGATAAAAATAAATGTAGAAAGGTAAAACCTCTCTATAAAAGACGAACCGACAAAACCTCCAAAACCAAAAACGCAACAAGTTTTCCATACAGAATCCGTTTTCAAAGAACTAGAGAGCTTGGTATGGAGATGAACACAAGCTCTAAATTCCCACATGGATAAAAGTCAAATAAGAACCAAGAAAGATGATGATACCAAGTATGCAAATGTTTGAGCTCTCCACAAAGAAGCGATCAAGTTACTCACTTGAGAGCCCCTCTTGATAGTACGCCTTCTATCCTATAACCCGGTCTCCCACTAACATCATGAGACCGGTAAAATAGAAACCATATCAAGATCATACATTTGTCTTGCGCATTCCACTTGAGCCAGATGATGACGATCTTGATCTCTTCAAGTGGACCACCTTTCTTGATTGTGCTTTGCTTGGTGAAGACTCACATATCGCTCCCCCATACACCACTATGGGAGAGTCTCTCTTAGGCACATCTTCACTTGACCATTATTTCCAAATGGGTGACAAGCTTCAAGCATAGGATTTCTTCAAGATGCTTCTCTTGAACTTGCACTTCAACTTCTTCTCTTAATATATATGATGACTTGAATATTGCTTTGGTCACCACTTTATCTTCTTCTTTCAATCTTGATACCAACATATGGTGTTCAAACATTGCCAATGGACAAGCCCTACAAGGATAGCTCAATGCAACCATTAGTCCATAGAGATTGTCATTAATTACCAAAACCACACATGAGGGCTCATGCACTTTCAAATTATACTATATATTGCAGTCGCCTAACTCCCCCTTCGCCGCAAGATGGTCATGTTTGTCACATCTTTTTGTTTGAGTGCTTCCTCGTGAGTGTTGATAGTGCCTCGTAGATTTGTTCAACTGCTACTAGGGGTCGATTTACCCCTTCATAGTGGACAAGCAATTTTATTTGACTCATCTACTAGTTGCATCATTTGCGGAAAGTGCTTTTGGCTCCCGAGCTCCAGTGCTCCATTCGCTTTAAAAAATTCGAAAATCTGTGAGTTTTAGTAAATTCTTTAAAAAAAATAGGATGTAGCCAATAGTATATCTCACGAGCGTGTAAATATCAACTTCAAATACCTTTTATTCCGAGCTACACAAAAAATAACAAAATATGATAAACTTGGGGATTTGAAATATGCATATTTAGATCCACACGTTTGTTATTTTTGTATAGCCCAGAATACAAAGTTTTTGAAGTTGATATTTTGCACATTCATAGGATATACTATTGGCTACACACGGATTTGTTTTCAGAATTTTCTGAAACTAGCAAATATGTTTTTCGGATTTTTTTAAACCGGAGGGAGCACTGGAGCTCGGGAGCCACAGATCTCCACTCCATCATTTGCTGATATTTAAGAGAGATATGCATTGACATTTCTAATTACACCAGATTTGGTGTATTTGCCTTGTTGGTCGGTGTGCATGATGGGCTCGATGCATGAGCTTAATATAGAGAGACGCTGGATCATATCTAACCAACAAAGTATTTCGCTGGATCATAGCTTGCAAACACGGTTTTCGGGTGGTTTGCCGCTAATAAACCGGCCAACTCTCAACTTCTTCTTTATTAATGAAAATGGTAAGTCTTTTACCTTGGTTCAAAATAAAAAAGGTTGTCTCGATGCATACACTACAACACAATAAAAGTAGAGTGGATAACTACGTAAAAGTGATCGACTTTAGACGTAACTGAACGAAATACAATTTTGACTCCCGGGTTCCAGTGCTCCCTCTCATAAAAAAACAAAAATCATATTTGTAAGTTTTATAAAATTCTGGAAAAAAAAAATCCTTCATATTGCCAATGATGTATCCCACAATCGTGCAAAATCTCGGTTTGAAATACTTTATATTACAGGCTACTATACAATATTTGTCATTTTTGTGTAGATCCGAATAGAATGTATTTCAAATCAAGATTTTACACGTTTGTGAAATATATCATTGACAACATGGAAGAATTTTTGAGATTTTTTTAAAACTTATAAATATGATTATAAAAAATTATGTAGAGGGATCACTGGAGCCCATGAGTAAGAAATCTCTACTCCTGAACGGAACCCTTATTTCTTCAGATGAAGAAACGATCACCGGTACATCTCAGCCTTGGAGGCACCTTGACCTGGCACCGGGTGTGAACGGGATGACCAGAGTCCACGAACGAATTTACCCTGCTTTCTCCGCTGGTACACTGCATGTCACAGAATCGGCGAAACAGCATAGTATAGTAGAATAATAAAGCCGTTGCAGGGTGACCGGGCCGGGCCGAAAAGAGTAACGAATCGCTCACGGTTACGCGATTCGGGGCCGCAGTTCGGTCGGTCAACTCAAATGGCACCATTGGCAGCGCTAACGAGATAGCGCGTCGGCTACTACCTCCCGCCCGCTGCGTCAACATCGCTCCCCTGGAAATCCACGCCGGCGACGACCTCCCCCAGTGACACGCTGCCACGCGCCACCCCAGTGTACACAGAAGCTGGCAGGTTGCGGCCCACTGGTCAGCGGCATTACGCCCGATGTGGTTGGTGCGTGCAGCGTGCGTCCATACAAGAGCAGCTGCTGTCGGTTGACCGTTGAAAACTGTTCCGGCCGCCCGATGCCTGCGCTCCTGCATCGAGCCGTCCGTCTCCTCTCAGATCATCTCCACTGACACCCCCAAAGCCAAGCCTCGGGGCGGATGTCCGGTCTGACCCAATTTTTGTCCGACACCTCCAACCGGATCTCCGAACTTGGGGGCGGCCTTAGTGTTGCCAGACAACGCCCGGACAACCCCTCCGACATGCGGATCCCACATGACATACACAAGGGAGGAAAGACGGCCGGTCAAAGTAGTAAAATAGCTTCCTCGTTGGTTCCCCAGGCAGTTGTTCACACACACCGCCATGTAGCCTTCCCACCCGTCCACTCTCATTGATGTCGGTGCCTGTCTCGGTCGATTCGCCTCTCCTTTATAGCGCACCGACCCCAAATCTCCCGCCGCCATCCAACTCCGGTCCTAATCCCACCACCGTCCAGCACACTGTCGTCCTGCAGAATGGCGCACAACAACGAATCCGGTGGTTGAGCCCCGCGATCCGCGTCCTGCCAGAGCTCAAACTGCTCATCCTGGAGCTGCAGGACACGATGACATCGGCGCGGCGACGCCACCCTGACAACACCGCCGACAACTACGGGTCCAGCGGTGGACGGGCTGGTGCCGCGGCCGCACGCTGGATGGCGTTGTCGCCCAGGGGCGGCATCGTGTTGCCGGAGCCCCTATCCCGCCTGAGCCGCCACGTGAAGAAGGGATCGAGGCGGTGCGCTGCTTCGTTCCCCGTCTCTGCCGTCAAGGAGGAGTGCGGCAAGCTCCCCGATGTCAAGGAGGAGCCGAGACACGGTGAAGCGACGACATTGTCATCAGATCTCTGGCGCATTCGCAGCCCGAGCAGGAGAACTACCTTCGGCTTGGCGGGTTCCCTTGCCTCTTCGGGACCCCGTCGGCGACGGAGACATGCCTGTCTTCACCGCGGCGCTTCTAGTTTCCACGGTCGAGCCTACATCACTCGCTGGACTTGGATGACTGCCCCGTCTACTACCTCGCGCTGCGAGCGTCGATGGAGGCGCATCAAGCGCAGGCCGCGAAGGCGAAGCAACCGGCACCGACCGCGGTGAAGCCGGAGCCCAGCGATAACGTCGTGGATCAGAGAGGGTCGCTGCGGCAGCCCAAGCCGGAGCCCTACGATGGCGGCGCCATCAACAACGAGTAGATGCCGCCGTCTAGAGAGGGTTTAGTCAGTTCAAAATTCTTTCAAGTCCGTGTAAATTCCGATCGAATTTGAATGCAATTTGATGGTCTTATTATTATTCGATCGAAAAAAAGTGATTTCTGAGTTCGATTCGGGGGGCACCGCTGTGAGCAGCACTCCACTCTGTGTCGGTCAAGTGTCCGGCAACTCCCAAAACGGACACAATTTGGTGAGTGCCGGACAAAATTGTGGAGATGCTCTTAATTCCCGGGTTGACACTGCACAGTGATGGCTCTCGCTGGCTTTCGCGTTACCTTCCTCGGCTGGAGTCCGGAAGGGTGCGCGAGAGAGCATCAGCTCAGCCGCCCTTTTCTATTTATAATTCTCGCCGCCTCCCCTACAAGAATCGACAGCCACGACTCGCAAAGTCAATCCGTTCATTCAGCCAGGTGAGCGCGCGTCCGTGCTGATCGATTTGCTTTGAGGGAGAAGGGAGGAGTTCTTTCTTCTTCGTCTGATTGGTGTGTTCGCGCGAGGAGGGAGAATGGACGGCGCTCCGGTGGCCGAGTTCCTGCCGACGATGACCCACGGCGGCAGGTTCCTCCTCTACAACATATTCGGGAACCAGTTCGAGATCACCTCCAAGTACCAGCCGCCCATCATGCCCATCGGCCGCGGCGCATACGGGATCGTCTGGTACGTCCGTCCCTGCTCCTCGATCGATCACCATCGATTTCATGCCAATTTCGTCCAATCCTCTGATTGGAAAACAGAGGGGATTGGTACAGGCTCATGGGGAAAAAAATGAATTAGGCCGATCACTGCTTTCTGTAAACAACACTACTACCCCGTACTGATGCAGTTGTTGAGCAGCTTTAAACAATTAATCCGCAAGTGTGGCTGTGGTTGGTGCGGTGTTTAATTTTGTCCTGAAATTCCGTTTCTTCTTGATTGGCTGGGCGCAGCTCGGTGATGAACTTCGAGACGAGGGAGATGGTGGCGATAAAGAAGATCGCCAACGCCTTCGACAATAACATGGATGCCAAGCGCACGCTCCGGGAAATCAAGCTGCTCAGGCACCTCGACCACGAGAACGTACTGATCGATCTTAGTTTTCACCACGTTTCTGTACCTGAATTCGGTAGGAGTAATTTACTACAGTAGGCGCTAACTGTTACAAGCAACACACGACAGATCGTTGGCCTCAGAGACGTGATCCCGCCGGCGATCCCGCAGGCGTTCAACGACGTATACATCGCCACCGAGCTCATGGACACGGACCTCCACCACATCATCCGCTCCAACCAAGAGCTCTCGGAAGAACACTGTCAGGTAAAGAGTCAGAAGAGGATCATCTTCTTAATCCCTTCTGAATTAGTACTACTTCACAGAACACAATTAAGCAATCTTTGATATTCATATGCTCGTGTGCTGCAGTACTTTTTGTACCAGCTGCTGCGCGGCCTCAAGTACATCCACTCGGCGAACGTGATCCACCGCGACCTGAAGCCGAGCAACCTGCTGCTGAACGCCAACTGCGACCTCAAGATCTGCGACTTCGGCCTGGCGCGGCCGTCGTCGGAGAGCGACATGATGACGGAGTACGTGGTGACGCGGTGGTACCGCGCCCCGGAGCTGCTGCTCAACTCCACCGACTACTCCGCCGCCATCGACGTCTGGTCCGTGGGGTGCATCTTCATGGAGCTCATCAACCGCGGGCCGCTCTTCCCGGGCAGGGACCACATGCACCAGATGCGGCTCATCACCGAGGTCATCGGCACCCCCACCGACGACGACCTGGGATTCATCCGGAACGAGGACGCCAGGAGGTACATGAGGCACCTGCCGCAGTTCCCGCGCCGGCCATTCCCCGGACAGTTCCCCAGGGTGCAGCCCGCCGCGCTGGACCTCATCGAGAGGATGCTCACGTTCAACCCGCTCCAGAGGATCACTGGTATGTTCGTGTCACTCTGATTCGATCTTCTCGTCTCGATCGTAAATTTCCTGGTACTACCGCACGCCTGCTGTCTGCCTAGTGTACGTGCGGTCAGCGTTGGGTCAGCGTCAGTGCTTTCTGATGGCACTTTTGACTAAAGTTTTACTGCATGTGGACATGTGATCCCTTTTTAGGCAAAAACATGTTCTGTGTGCTGCCCCGCTAGATTAAGAAAAGATCTTTGCCGATCTTACTTTGTAGCCATCCACAGTTGACGACGACAAGGACCATATGTCCATATCCATATGTAGATGTAAGATGTAGTGCAGCAGAATAACACTTTTCGAGTAGAACTACTCTTTAAAGGCTAGATTCCTGTATCCGCTTCAGAACAGTGGCTAGCGAATAAATAGCAACGAAGGTTCGGAAGCAGGAAATGTTTCATCAGTTACTTGATGTCTGACTGAAATTGCTCTTGCTGTCATGCAGTTGAGGAGGCCCTGGAGCACCCGTACCTGGAGCGGCTGCACGACGTGGCGGACGAGCCCATCTGCACGGACCCCTTCTCCTTCGACTTCGAGCAGCACCCGCTCACGGAGGACCAGATGAAGCAGCTCATATTCAACGAGGCCCTCGAGTTGAACCCCAACTTCCGATACTAGACGAGTCATCCCTAGTTCCCTGCCCCCAGTAGTATGCTTTCAGTGTAAACCAGAATGTAAATAGGAGTAAGACCAAGGAGCCCGCCGGTAGACTGTGAGCACTGCATTTGTTTGTTTGTTTCGTGTAAGTTGTTGCTGCTATTTCAGACCTTTGTGCCCGGCTGTGCGAATAAGAAGGCTTGGAGAATGATTTGGAGCACATCAGTCTATACTTGATGCAGAAAAACATTTCTTTTCTCGCTCGGATGGTTGTTTACCCGATATGAAAAATGCAAATCTTATGTTTTTTTTTTACGAAACACAGTACAACGCAGACGCTCACATACACGTGCACACACTCACCCCTATAAACGCACACACGCACAATCTACCCCTATGAGCACCTCCGAGAGATTGAACCGGCGGTTGGGTCTTGAGATTGACGAAGTCACCACAGGCGCCTCGCTGTCGACGGGAACGTCACCTCCCACTGAAAAATATTCCGCCTAAATGAGAAACACCAGCGCCAAACATAGGTTTGAACTCTGGTGGGCAATCTTATGTCTCTTAGCGGCATATAGGGACTATTTGGATTGTAGGATTTTCATATGAGTTTTGAAGTACCGATTGACTCATAGGATTTGATTTTCAAAGTTATACCAGTGGATTCTTTCATAGGAATTTTGGAGGAGTTTGATCCTTGGGATATTTTTTCTGTGTGTGTGGTTTTATTCGTAGGATTGAAATGACCATATCGCACTATTTTTTGGACGAAAATTTCCATCCACTCAAACCTAATGTAACAATTCATTTGTTTCTGTTGTGATGTCAAATGTTTTTTTGCGCGAATTCATGTAGGTTCCCAATTCAACAGATTCAACTGGACATGACACTCTAATATTGTGACAATTCATGTGTTTTGAGAATCCTTTGAATCAAAGAGGTCTAAACATATGTTGTATGCTCACAGTTCCGTAGGAATCCAAACACAACTTAAGCCTTTTTATTTTGAGTGAACTGCACCAGAGGTCATCAAGTTGCACGAAAAGTTAGGATTGGTCACCAAGTTGAAAAACTCAAAACGTGGTCATGAAGTTGTAGATTAGCGAAAGATTGGTCATTCCGTCATGACGGGCGTTAAGTCGATGACGTGGCAGTCTGTATTTTACAAAAAAAACCTTAAAATTTTGTTTCTTCTAATTGTTAGGTCCTTTTCAAAAAAAATTGCCTTCTTTGGTTCCCAAAGTGTAGCTGCACGCCGCTACCATGGCGGCCGCTTGACAGCAGCAGGAGCACCTGGGCGAGCTCTCTCTCGCGCGCGGTTTCTTTTCCCCGCTCCCCTGCCCGCCCGCCTATAAATTGCCCTCCGCTCCCCGCTCCCCTTGGTCGCAGTCTCCCACTCACAACAGCAGCCACATAGAGCAAGGCGAAGAAATTGGAACCACTCTGTAGTCTAGTGTGCGCACGCAGAAAGAGAAATCAAGAGAGGAAAGAGGAGGAGGTAGTGATAGAGGGATCGGTCTGAAATCAAGCAAAGAAAGAGGATGGGCCGGTGAGAGAAGGGACGGTGAAAGAGGAAGAGGATGACACCGATGCCGTACCTCTTCCTCGGCTTCGCGCTCATGATGGGGCTCATCGCGGTGGCGCTGCTCGTGCTCGTCTGCACGCGCCGCAAGCCCACCGGCTCGTCGCGGCGGGGGAGCTCCACGGAAGATTCGGCCTCGGCTCGGGGGACGAGGATGGCGCCGCTCGACCGGGAGCCCAAGGTCGTCGTCATCATGGCCGGCGCCCATGGTAGCGGCGTGCCGCTGCACTTTGGGAACCAAAGAAGGCAATTTTTTTTTGAAAAGACCTAACAATTAGAAGAAACAAAATTTTGAGGTTTTTTTGTAAAATACAGACTGCCACGTCATCGACTTAACGCCCGTCATGACGGAATGACCAATCTTTCGCTAATCTACAACTTCATGACCACGTTTTGAGGTTTTTCAACTTGGTGACCAATCCTAACTTTTCGCTTATTTGAGAAGTTTAACCAACTTTAGTTTTAGGGGCGAGCAAAGTTTATGCACTAGATTTTTTTAGATAAAGTGTTTATTGATATCGAGAAGATACAACATGCACCCAGCCTCTGCAACAACGCAATAACCGAAGCCATTACGGATGCACACAGCCAAAAGACAATAAGAAGAAGAAATAAAAAGAAAAGTCCCGCTAGTGAGTTACAGTCCTTGCAACAGCCGCACAACCACCACCAAAACAACACCTGATGTCCAATTCTTCAAAAGCAACGCTTTCAAGAAGAACAGTGCAGGCACAACCAATTAAGGCTAGACCTTGAGTTTTCACCCTGAAGAATAGTCTCACTCTCAAAACAATGTCTTCAGCAAGACCACTGTCAGTCACAACCAATTAAGGCCAGACCTTGAATTTTCACCCTGAAAGGTAGGACATTGGACTTCACGTATATTGTCGCCCCCGCTTACATGCCGCTGCTCCAAGTCATGAAACACCAAGCCAATTCCTCATCGCCAGAAAGCTTCGAACCACCATTGCTAGCCTCAGATCTCGACTTACATGACATTCTCCGCCAGCACATGGAACGAGAACATGTCCCATGATATTAACAGCCAGCAGAATTCGAAGCGCTCCCTCTGAAACCAAACGGCCAGAGTAAAACATGGGTGCGCACGACCGAATCCCACCCGATCCAGCAATCTCCAGGCATGAATCGCCCAGTGGAGTTCGCCGGCGGAGCCTTCCGGAACTCGTCACTTCAGCCAAATCAACGAGGACACACAAGCAGAAATCTTCGTCTTCGCGCGGGAGAAACCCTAGGACCACCACCATTATTCAGCGCCAGGCCAGCACCCCCCACGCCGCCAGCCGGCTCCCGACGATCGGAAAGAGCGTGACAATGGAGTAGCACAATGGAAGACACGAGATCCGGCCGATGAACATGGCACAGATCGAAGCCTGCTGGGCCCAAATCCGGCACTCGTCACCGCCGCAGGACGCCGGCCAGTCTTCCCGCGCCACCTCCAAGACACGACGCGACGCCGCATGGCTTGGACGCGCCGCCGTACGGAACGCGCCGCCGCCACATGGCATGGCCGCGCCGTTGCCGCAAGGCCTGGCTGCGCCGCCGCCATAGCTGCAGCACCGCGCCCTCCGCTCCCTCCAGCACGCCTCACAGCCGTGCGCCGGCGAGCGCCCGCGAACGCCGCCGACCCACCGCCGGACCACCATCTGCGCCACCCAGCAGAACCCCCGCGCGAAGGGGATCCGTGGAAGCGCACCGAGGCCGTCCGCCGCGCAAGAGGAGAAGGTTGGGCCGCGCCACCGCCGGCGCCGTGGCGGCAGCGGCCGGTGAGATCGGCCGGGGAGAGTTGGAGAACTAGGTTTTCGCCTCCTAGCCGCCCTCGCGCGAGCGGCCCGGGAGTCAGTTTTTTGCATCTAATAGCCCTTGGGCTTATCTCCCGTATTTTTTAAGTGCGCTTGTACTCTCTTTTCTCCCCTTAATTATGAAATGGTGGAGTCTTTGCGTTAAAAAAAACTCGTTTTCAATTCAGGTACTAAATGACATGCCATGGAAGTTGTCATCCAAAGGCACCAACAACAAAATTCAAGTGCCTCTTTGATTTGCAAGATTCCAAAACACATGAGTAGGAAAGCGTGATTGCAATTTCGTGTTACAGTTAGAAAAAAACAGATTTTTCCAAAAGGTTTAAGTGTATATTAAATTTTCTTCAAAAAGTAGAGATTTAACTCCTGCAAGTGAAACATCCATCACAGGAAAAAAACTCCAATTTTTTATGAAATTCTTTTATGCGAAGAGGCCCCAAAATCTCATAGGAATGTTTTTTTTTTCTGTTTCTACGATTACTGATTCCTTTGGTGTACATATTAAACTTCTGAAGTTTATGTGTTTGACCTATGATGTAAGCCTTTTACCTTCCGAAACTCATTGGGATCATTTCACATTTTTTTAAAATAACTTCCACATAGCAAATTTCATGCTAACTAGTAAAACAGTGCTACCTGGGAGCAGCCATGGCGGGTTAGGCCGACGAAAGTGCAAGGAAAATGTTTTGCAGTGTTATTTGATGCAAGAATGGCCAACGAAAGCTGCAACGCTGTTGGCCACAGGAAGAGTGACACAAAAACCTAAGTTAAACCAAGAAAAACGAGTTTCAAAAATTCAAACAAACATTGTATGCAAGGCATCATGAAGACGCTACTGCATTTCATACCCATAGATCTGTGACAAGCACAAAGTCTCATCAAACCACTGACAGCGTACTGGGGATGGCCTCACGCCAACGAACTTTATTACAGAGATGATTACTTAGCAGTCTGCTGGTTCACGCTGACCCTAGTCTAGAAGCAGAACAAGATCACCCTGATCGCCCATAGTAGCAGCAGCTGTAGACACCTCTTACGCTTCGGCATACCTATAGCCACAGTTGGAAAAGGGCAGCTGATTAGATACCGTCGAGTTGATAAAAATGCATGTCAATTCTCAATAATACATGACACTCACCCCAGTTCCGAAAGCCTGAGGTGCGCCTCCTTGTAGTCCTCAAAGAAAGCCTTCTCATCCTACCACAAGGAATAGAAAATTTTCAGTATAGTGGTGCTCTTGCATATACCTCTACAAACCACTGAACTAGACTGTGACAGGTGGACATACCGCAGCATATTTCTCCACGAGAGGGCGGAAGACAGGGTCAGTCAGCAGGGTTTTGTCACTAGGAAGCTGAAGAAGACCCTCCTTGTCACCACTCAGAAGCTCCCTGTGGAAACAATACGTTATATACAGATTTACAGCTTAATCAAGAAAACTGCGACTTGCCAAGAAACGAAACTCAAGCTACTAGAAGCCAGCATATCTTTTGTAACTATCTTTCAGAAGAAGAAATTAAGGGAAAAGACAAATCTCAACGACTTACGTGAAGTAAGTGTTATCAAACTTCAAAGGGTTCTTTGTCCAGGGTCCCTCAAAACCAGACCTTTCCTTGTGGCACCTTCCCTATAGAAAATAACCGAAGCAAACTATGTTAATGCTTGCATACAGAGATCGAAGTACAATACAATACCAAAGCAGATTGAACAAATACGAAAACTGACCAGAGTGTGAGCACCAGAGAGGGCAACAATATCCTGATCACTCAAACCCATCTGCTTGCCGAAGACTTGCCTTAGGTGGTCAGAACCTGGTAGAATAGAAAGGAAAAGTCATCAGAACTCGAGCAAACAAAAGAATACAATAGAGCGTTCTTGCAACTTGAGCCAACAGGATAATCAAGACCATTTTATAACCAAACAGTACATGGAAAGTTAATTTTATGCAATACACAACATGTCACAGTTGCAGAAAGGGGCAACCAGCAAAAACCAAGGAAGGGGCAAACCAGCAAAGATATGGAAGAATCAATACTGTATACATGTGAAGATCTTTCAACCATGTCGTTTAACAATGGAAGAACAAGCCACAATTGTTGGTGAGCCAACAGATACTGAACATTAGTAGCAACCATAGCAAAAATTATATTTTACAAATTTTTCATGGCAGTAATATTTGTTTTATAGTGAATATTTCACATTCAATTGCATGAATATACAGTGTCGGTTAAAATAGTACCCTTGGTTGCATCAGGAAGGCGACCCTCGGGAGGGGGCTGAGGCTTGTCCTGTAAATGGCATGGGTTGGGTTAAAAATGTGCACAGCAAGACAATAACGATGAAACAAATAAGACATATCACTGAACTTTAACCCAGAGTACCCACAACAAATGTATGTTGATTATCACAGATATGGAAAGTATCAAAACTGGTAGTCACAAAAGTTAAACCCTAATAGTTTAGGATCTTCCTTTAAGCACGGTAAAAAACATAAATAGAATAATAATGTGAGTAGTTTTGTTAGTCTGGCCCTCTCCATTTCATTAAAGCCACTTCCTTTACCCCACAGTATCAAGTGGAAGTGTAACTTGAACAATTTGTGCAATGGCATTGACATCAGGAACATAGCAATCATATCCACGAAGCTCTAACAAGATAGTTTTTGTCTATTTTCATAAATGTTTTATTTGATCAGTTGCCATGATCCGGATTACAGCAATTAGCAAGGGAAGAAAATGAACTGTCCTCACTCTGCGAAAAGTCCTAAACATGAAACCATTGTAAGGACTGTAGGCTATGAAAGTTTTTTCAAGAAATTTCTTTCTTGAAAGCAAATAGAGTACAACATAACCTAGTAACTACATACAAACAGGAAATCAGGATATTACAAGGAGCAAAATACAGCAACGGCATCAGACAGCCTATGAATGAAATTATAAAAGATAAAATTGGGGGGAATACACAGATGAGTACTATGAAACATATCAATGCAGAAATGCGCATTTTGACACGGACGTTTCATAATTTTGTGACTTGTGAAAATGTATCCATGTTACACACCCAACAGAAACATATGAGCCAACAATAGCTCATACCTCGACAGATTGCATATCAAACAATGAAAACTGCATGCGACAGTAGGGGATGTACAAGAAATTACAGTAATTAGTTAAAATATTGTACATCAAAACCATATTATACCTCTATAATAAAATTAGCAAGCACGTCAAACAACACAGACGTCGAGGCTACTTAAACAAGACAGCGTCAGCATCAACATCAACACATAACAACAACAGATTATAGTATGAGACAAATCCGAGCTGTTAAACTAGTAAGCCGCCGGCTATAGACGAATGTATATGCTTTCTCCAAGAGCAGACACCAACCAATCCACGAAAACACATCATGACAAAGATGCTGCTAGTTAAAAGCCTTAAACTTGGTATCACCAACCTAGCAACGCTGACCCTACCGAACTACAAAATCATAAACCCCCGAGGGAACTCCAAGGTTGAGAAATCTCACCTCCCTGCCTGGGTGGAAGGGGATGACGGGCCCACCGGACACCTCCACGGCGACAACTCCCGCGAGCTACACACGGAAGGGAAAAAGAAGTGACACATCAAAATCAGAAACCACGTCCCAGTTCGACCAGATCTAATAACGGAGCTCGCGTCGAACGTACCTGGTAGAGATCGGCGTATGAGATTGTGGGGATCTCCTCCTTGATGGGCTCGAGCATCCGCACCGCGATGTCCAGCCCCGCGTTGGCGGCGTGCGCCTGCTCCGCGGGATTCTTCATGGTCCCGAACGGGCCGCCGGTCTTGGACGACACGTCGAACGTCCCCGCGAGTGCCACCTGCGCCGCCCATGGTCACAGCAGATCAGGCCACGAAAGGGGGAAATTTTAGAACTCCCGCGACAGTGGAGGGAGGGACTTACGCGAGGCGGAGCATGAGGGGGGAGCAGTTCTTCTCGGCGATGAGGGCGCGGAGCTTCTGCCTGGCCTTCTCGACGGCCTCCTGGTACTCGGCGCTCACGACCGGGTAGTTCTTCGCCATGGCTGCGGCTGGGAGATTCTCTCTGGCTCTGATCAGGGGATTGGAGGAGTGGGGAAGAAGACAGCCGAGGCGTATGGAGCGAATGGAAGCCACGCGCCTCCACCCAGGGTTTATACAGAAAGACGTGGGAAGGTTCTAGGAGGGCGCCTCCTGGCCGTTGATCTGGGGCGATCTGCGGTGGGAACGGTGGGACATTCGGAGGCGCGTGACAGGCACGCTAGGGGAATCGGCTGCGCTGCCTGTGCAGTTACGATTTTGCCCACGCTTTGCGATGAAATGGGGAAGGTGGTGCGGATTTTTTGGTCATTTTACGGGGAGGTCCCTTGGTCTGTCTGCGACTGCAGTAACGGCGACGGTTCACGGCTTCACGGTCTACGTGGCGTGCATCGATTGGTTGCTGTGCTGGATTGGGCCCGGGGTTTTGGTGCTGCTGGATCCGTTCACATCGTTTACCTCTTGGCCTCCTACAGCTTACGGAAAAGTTTATTTTCGCTCGTGTAGTGACATCAGTGCGTGTGTGTGGTTGGCGAGCTCGGTTGGAATACGAACGAACCATGAAGACGGATGCGTTTCGCATCCAGCGGCTTGGTCTCAGATACCTCTTCGTAGATCCGTTACTCATTCTGAAGCTGCTCTGCTCAGTGTCCTTCCTAGCTTCAGGTTCGTCCCGAAATCGTTAGCAGAGTCTGATAAATGGAGACACGGAAAGACAACGTGACTCATCACGTGTGCACACTCTGCTCCCTAAGATCAGCTCGCACGAGCGCTGTTGTTAAACAGTTGGAGATACAGTGCGAGACTCCACATCGAAGAAAGATACTGTACGAGATTAGAGCACTACTGCATAAATGAACAGATGACCACGACCTTGCTAGCGAAGAACCATGTCGAATTAGCGTCCTTTTTCGGCTTAAAAGGTGATTAAAAATAGTATATTAAAGTAGGGTATCAGGAGAGCTGGGGGTATCAGAGAAAGGCGTTTGACTGCCCTGGCTTGCCACGGGACCTTGTCCGAGTCCGACCCGGCGGCGAAGCATACCTCGTCGGTGTGGAAGCATCTTCACCTACCGCAGCATCAAAGGGCGCAGACGCGACAAGGAGTAATGGCCGCGCGGCGGAGCACCGTGTGAACCTGACGCGGAGACGTCCAATATTCTACGATCGTGACATACCACAATACCAGTTTCCGCACACCGGCCGGACGGCAGGAAAATATAGTTAGCCTTCTTTGCTTTGCGTACTTTGGTCGACCGCATCATCACATTACACGTAGTATCACGATTTCTTGATGCTTCTTCAAAGTTTCTGTGCACGCACACTGCAATGACCAGTTAGTGAATCAAACACATCCTTCCTTACCCTACAAATGAGCACTTGACTTTCCGCTGGATTCGTTCGTCATTATACACATTCCACTAGACCCTGAATCTCGTATCTTAGAAATGCACACTTACTGAGAAAACAGTCCGATTTTATTGATTTACTAACTACATTATGTTAGATTAAAAGGACTGAAACACACATGAACATCCAAATATCCCCGATACTCTCACGAAAAAAAACCACATAAAACTAATTTACTTGGAATGTTGACATTCCTCCCCACTCCGGTGAAAAAAAAAACAGGGTAAGACCAACTTGTACAAGCTGAACTAGTCTTGAAGTTTTTTACATAACCGCGTGAGTCACCTGCCCCAATATGTCAGAACCTTAGATCACCAGACAAGTTGTGGCCAAGTCACAACCCTTGCACGGCAAGCCACCATACTACCGATTCATCGTTGTATTGTCTGGAAAGAAGTTTTGTGAGCACCAAAGATCAAAACACGAGAACCATTGATGAAACAAGACTTTGAGACCACAATCGTCGTGACACCAAAGCATCGGACGGGCAAACCACTGGATCACGAGTTAGTGATATGCGGGAGAAAAGTACCATAAACACTTCGACATCGCTCGCATCGGCCACGACAATCACATCGGGATAGAAGTTGAATCATCTAACTTTTATTCGCCGTGATACCAATTCCATCCTCGAAACATCAACACATCATTTCTATCCTATAAACAACGGAACAAGAATAGAATCGTGGAAGTATATTTGTGATTCTCCCTGTAGCCCTACAACCACAGCCGGAGAGGAGAGAAACTTGGGAAGTAACTATTTCTTTCTAGTAGCTAGGTCATGCTTCGACCAAACTCGTAGAGTCGTAGTAGCCGGCACATTTACAAAATCCTTGCGGTAATCCAAAGTTGTACCCATGTGTTTTTGCTTTGAAATATTATATGTATGATTATTCATTTCTTTAAAAAAATACAGATGTTCACGTGTGCATGCTAATTTTCATTAAAAAACACAAGTTTGATGGCATGTGTTAAAAAACATATACGAAGATTTCGAAATTGCTTTTTTAGAGACCTCTTTTGAATCTTGGCCGCAATTGTAAATTGGGCTGTGAAAATTCGGGAGCGCTTCTAGTAAATGACTGGATCCTGATACGGCCCAAGTTTTGGACGGTGGACCACCATTCTTCCGGAGGTCTGGATGCCCAATAATCCTAAACAAATCTAGGCCCAACAATTTGGTAGCACGTGGATATAATGGAAAGGCGGCCGTGCCCGGGGTGTAAGTAATGCACTACTCTATTGGCAAGCGGAAAGTTATCAACTGACTAACGTCTCCTCCTTGTTGCCTCAAATAAAAAAAGGACTACGTCTCCCTCTAATCTCTAGATAAGGAAAAGCAATCACGCCGGCAAACACTTGGCCATGAAGACTGAGGAGTGATGACACATGTGCCGTCGCATGGCTCACTTTGGTCAAGCAGTCGACCAGACAACAGCAGCGAACAAGATTGGGATGTGTCACAACGTACGTAGCCCGTGCGTGTGCTGATAAATATATCCTAATTGTATTAATTTGTCTAGAAGCCTGAACTTTGAACCGAAGAAGCGGAAATTCAAATTTCTCCCGAGGTCATATGCTTCTCGTCGAACAAAAAAAATAAACATTTCAAAAATATTTGGAGGCGAACATATACAAATGTTGTACATATGTACCAAATTTCGTGATGAAATAACATATGAGATATTCTCTACAAAAAAGACAAATCAGTGGCCAAAATGTGATTTTTTTTAAAAAATATGTTTTTAGAGCACTGATTTTGTTATTTTTGCACAGAGTACCACATACGGCATTTCATTACGTAACTTGGCACGTATTTTAAAAAAACATGTATATGTTCGTCACCAAATTGTTTTAGAATTTTTATAATTGTTTTAACTTTTTTATTTTTTTTCTTCAACAGGAGCATGTGATCTCAGAAGTCAAAACGCCTTCTTCTGAAAAAACTCTTATGATATGATGATTCCCTTGTTTGATTATTATTGATTATCATACGCAAGTGAGGTGTGATTATTGTGAGTAGCAGTCGTGCTCCTTACGAGTTACGACGTCCAAGTCCGAGTGAAGCCTCCCGCACGTGCGAGCGGCACGTACATCTGGACGTGTCATCAAGTGGACAAACCATCCAAAAACAATTCCAGATGGGGTCTCCACGCTGCACATAATAAGCAAAAACAAAGGGATGCCGACTATCTCAGATAAGATCGCCTGAAAGCGAGCATGCGCCAGTGGATCTAAACTAGCTTTAATAGTTGAGGAAATCTATAATATCTAACTTTGATAAACTTTAATAATGTCTAGCGCCACTTATATACTGTATGACATGCTCGCCGGCCAGGTGAACAGTTTATTTTGATAGATCTTTGCAAGAACTATTTCTTCTTTCATTGTTGATTGTTAGAGTATAATACGGTTTAGGTATATTTGGTAGTTTATGATTGTGTTCCAAGTCTATCTCTACTAGGTTTCGTAGTCCTCAAATTTTGTACCCCTTTATATACAGCCCACCGTGGCTCATTGTAATCAATATAGAATCAAGCAATACAATCTATATTCTGCAATCTTAACGATCCGCTCCGCAGACTAGGGTTTAGCCACCAACGCTTCCGCCGCGCCGTCCTCGGCGAGATTCATCTCGCCGGGGGCGCGCAAATAGTAGATTAGATCTTTAGTTGTCGAAATTTTCTCGCCGGCCACTTGACCGGCGTTTCTTCTTCTTTCGCCGATCATAGATCGGATTGCGTCGCCCACCGCCGCTTGTCGTCCTCGTGCGCCTCTACTCAAACACGTCGTCGACTCATCTCCGGCAACTTCTCGTCATCGACCGTGCCAAGGACGCCCTGCGCGGCGCCCCAAGGGACGCCTTCACGCATCGTCGCTCGGCACGTCGCCACCACGCCGGGTTGTCTTCGACCACATCGACCGGGACAAGCTCGTCCCTAAGTACGCGCGCCGTCAACACAAGGGCTACACCAACAACGCTCGTGGTCATCATCGCCGACAACTCTCTACATCAGGAACGTCCCCGGCATCTACTACCTCGCCGGCAACCATCTACGCCAACAAACTACTACCTCTACAAGCTCAAACGTCTTCAACAGCCACCACGCCGTCTTCGTCCACCACAAACCGAGCCGCCAGAGTTGCAGTCTATTTTTATTTTTTACTTTTATTTTTTGCAACCTTTTCGTCTATTTCGGCAACAACGGCGGAAAATCTGCTCTACGCACCGACCGATCACGGAGATCTCCTCTGCTTCTTCATCCGACTCTGTCTCGCAAGGTTCATGGTGGTCCCTGCCTTCGCATGTCCGGTATTGGCGACACCGACGTGCGCCTTCGTCCCCGACGCGCTCCCGAGTCTGGCAAGCTCGGCAAGGCGTGCCGCCTGCCTCGTCTACACCAACTCCAGCAACGTCTACCTCAACTACCCCAACAACGGCAAACATCGACCATGACTACAGCGCCCACAACTCGGCTACATCGACATCGGCATCAAGGGTTATCCCCTCGGCTCCCTCTCCAGTTCGCGACTTCGTCTTGTGCTCCAGTCGAACCGTCCGCGACGCTCCAACTGTCCGCGCACTACCGATCCAACTGCGGGGGTGTTAGATTATAATACGATTTAGGTATATTTGGTAGTTTATGATTGTGTTCCAAGTCTATCTCTACTAGGTTTCATAGTCTCCAAGTCTTGTACCCATTTATATACAGCCCACTGTGGCTCATTGTAATCAATCTAGAATCAAGCAATACAATCTATATTGCGCAATCTTACATTGATCAAAGAAACAAAAATGGATAAAAAAAAGGAAAACATGTTCCGAATGGAACGACGGCCTCGATCGGATGTTTCCTAGCTACTACTCAGTATATAGATGCGCTTGCCGATGCTTAAACATCGATAATGGTGTAGAAGTCGAACAACGCTCGAATCCATCGCAAATGCATCAAGAACTGCATACGTACACTCGCAGAACAGCACCATTGCAACAACAAAAAGAATAGGCGAAAACTAATCTCGATCATTCGGTGAACAAAAGATGAGAAGAGGGTTATTAAGATTCATCCATAGATCCATACACTTCCTGCACGCATATGCCCAGCCGGGACGTAGTAGGTGTTTCTCCATGATTGCATAATCAAGAAGTACATGTAGAACACAATTAAGCTACACAACCAGGCAGACCACCTCGATCTCCAATTTTTACACCGCCTGACGTACCCCAACGTCCCTAACAATTAACGAGACATTATTTCAGCTTCTGCGTGTCCAGCATAAGCACAAACTAACCATGAGACCATCTCCAACCATGCAGGATGCAGCATGCTCGGTCGCTAAGAGCCGCCGCCGTTGCTGGTGTCGTCCTTTCCGCCGCCGCCGCCGGAGGTCGTGGGCGTGCCGGGGCTCTTCTTTGCGTCGCTGCCGCCGCCGGTCAAATCTGTGATGATCGTCTTGATGATGCTGCCCCTCTTGGGGTGCGGGTTCCCGTGGGGCTTCGGCCTTTGGCCGTCATCCATGGCGTCGCGGGCGCACAACACCACCAGAGCAGAAACGCGGGCGAGAGGCTGTGAGTGGTTCGTAGGTGCCTGTGGGAGTGTTGTGTGCGAGCTATGCGGCCATGGAGTGTCTGTCTTTATAGCCGTAAATAGCATTATTTTATCGCGTTGCAATCTTTTGATTGGGCTCTCCGGGCATGATATATTTCTGCAACCAGACCGGCGACTAGTCGACCAGAGGTTTTGCTCAGCTTTTGAAGGGCCGCTGGCGGCTGGTACCTTCATTAGTTTTATTAATTGTTGGATAATGCAGGGGTTTATTGGCACAGAGTAGCCTACTTGTAGAAAAGCCTCTCCTTCTTATCCCTTGCTACAGTGAGCAGCGGGCGATAAGGAGGCGACCGCGCGTTCCTCACCTCGTCGCCGGCCAGGCCGGTGGTTCCCTCCCTCTCCGCCGGCCGCCTCGGCGGCGGGAGAGTGGGGGAACCCCGGTTCTGCGTCTCCGGCTAGTAGTTTGTGTATTAGGTGTGCGTGCCCGGCTTGCAGCGTTGAGGGCGGTGGCGATGCTGCTGGCGTGTTGGGCTTCGTCCTTCCCCTCCGTGCCCCGCTCCGGCCTCGGTGCCGTGGAGGTCGTGAAGGTGGGTCGGGTGCTCGTCTCCTCTTTCGCTTCTCCGGCCGTCCGTGGTGGTGGGGGAGGAGGTGGTGGTGGTGGGCGTCCTGTTTTTGGTCGTGGTGCTGCAGGTGGTCGTCTTCTTCGTGGGTTCTGCTCCGGCCGGCCGTGGTGGCGAGGGGAGCGACCGTGCGGAGGTGGGTGCTGGTGGTGGTGGTCCTTGGCGCTGCGGTGGCGGCTGGATGTTCGGAGGTAGCGGGAAGACGGCGCTTTGGCCGTGCTCTTTCAGCGAGGCTAGATTCCGTTGCTTGCGGCGGATGGCGTCTGCGGTCTTCTACAAGGTGGTGGCGCCTTCTTCTCGACGGAAGGCGGTACGGCGCCGCCGACAGCGTCTAGGAACTTGGGGCGAGGCGGTGGTGGATCTGATTGTGGTTTCTCCAGGCAGCGCGGGGTGTTCGGTGCAAGTTTCGGGGTCCTTTTTGTAATTTTCTTTTCTTTTCGGACCTGTATGTAATTTGTACTGTGCTTCTTGATATATGAATCAGATCCTTTCAAAAAAAAAGAGTAGCCTACTTGTGAGCTGAGTTCTACTGTGTGGGCGTGTGTGATTGGATGAACAGAGGCAAGTGGATCGTGTGTCGGCCTCCCCGTCTCACTTTGTATCAACTGAGCTCCTTTTATCAAAATTAAAAATTAGAGAGAACAAAGGTATACGTTTAAACCACTGTCCTATTCTCTTTGTCGGCTAGTTGAGCACTTGAGCTTAGCGTGCACGTGCGATGCGTCATCCGCGTGACGTGGTGCCGCTTACGTCGCAAAACAAGTTGCATGCTCTGTGCTCCCAAGAACAGTGGTGCTGAAGCCTCAATGTATGTGATGAACAGGGACGGAGCCAGAAAAACAGTTTGGAGGGGGCCAATTAGCCATTACTCTAGTTGGAGGGGGCCAATTAGACAATTTTCAGCAAATTTAGAGATTAACCTGCGTACTATATAGAGGTGATTTAATAAAAAAAATCTTGCATGGGGAGGGCCAGGGCCCCGGCTCGCACCCCCTGGCTCCGCCCTGTGATAAGCAAGAAATGAACTCGGTCGAACTACATATGGAGTTTGTACATTCCACAAAGTAGAAGTATGTAGAGCAACTGGCCCTACGATGATATGAGCGTAGCGTGACGAGATTTCCGCATTAACTCTGCGGATAACTATTCACTCCGTTCCAAATTATAAGATGTTTTAAATATTTCAACATGCATGGACTAAATACAGATTAAAATTAGTGAGCCTACACGCATAATAATTAACTATGTACATTTGAATCAGAAAAAAGATAAAACATCGTATATTTCGGAACAAAGGTAGTACAAGCTAGTCATCACTCATCTGTCATGTGATCAGTTTCATAATAAAACAGGTGTGTGATATAAAATTTCAAAAAAAAAACAGGTGTGTGTGGCCACGGCCAGCGATGGATGATCGCTTTCTTACCATCGATATTTTAGATCCACGGATGATCCTGGTCTAATGGCTTTCTAGATTCTCCACCTAGAAGTACCCAACATTTCTTTGTCGTCGTGTCACGAACGCGCGTAGGTCTGGAAGGATAGACACCCGCACGTGGACACAAGCGACTTTCTTGTTCAGGGGTCCGGCTGTAGTGGATTGGATCTTGCGCCGGCCACGCACAGTTTCTGGATTCAAAGGCCGTATCACTGTGGATTTTTATCTATCCGTGGCCACCCTCATTATTTTATCTGTGGAGCAGAGCCGATCGAGTACCAGAAAGTTGCATATGGACGGCTTGTTCAGTGAACATGTGCGAGTTGACAGATTGTATCAAAACGTGCCACACAGCCCACACTGCGTTCGTTTGGACTTTGGACGGGGTGTAGTAGGACAGTAGGTGTTGGTGAGGAAATAAAACAAACCTAATGCTAATGAATCCTACGGTCAATGATGAGAGTGGTAATATGTCAAAAAAGAAGACAAAAGAGAGTGGCAACAACAGGCAAAGGGCGATGGTCCAGAAGCAAGCCGGCAAGGAGCCAAAGACCTTGGCATCTGCGCATCGTCAGTTTGTGTAAGTGCGTGTTGGCCAAGCAAATTAATTAACGTTACAATATGAATATGGTGTGGCGTGATTATTTATTTGCACATTAATTGTGCAGCATTGTGACCGTGATCGATTTCCTAGTAAAATCTCATTGGCCAACTGACGGTGATCCGTTTCTTTGTTTTCGGCCTTCTAGAACATGATCACTCCTGAATGCCGGATTGCTGCGCGCCGGGCAATGATGACGGACATTTCACAAACAAAAAGGTATCGCGGTATCGCGTCATGACTTTTATATGTGGTCACCCTCAATTTTTGTGTAGGAGAGCCATTTGCCACATAAATAGTGCAACATGATCGATTTGATGGTAAAATCCGAGTGTCCAACTGGCTGCGATCGCTTTCCTTGTTCCTTTCGATCGATATAGTAGCTCGTGTGATAATATTCTGGCGGCTTTTACTGGAAATTCTATCTAGAACTCATACCGAACATGTGTTAATCGGTACTAATACATTTTCTTGTCGACATATCACTGTCGTTGGTGGCCTGGGTTGGACATCCACACGTGGCAATGCACGACTTTCTTGCCCCAGCTCTGTTTGTACTGAATGTGGAGATACGGGGATCTTGCAAGACTGCGCCGGCAGGAATACCGGATCAATGTGCGCGGAGCGACGGCGACCATCATATCATCGATATTCTATAGTTGATATTTTGAAACAAATTAATCAAGGAGTGTGCTAATAAGGGCACGTGCCCCGAATTAGATTTTCGTGGACACGCCTCATAATATGCTAACTCACCCATGGACATCACTTTGCATGCATGCAGCCACGTAGATTATTTTTAGATTTCAATTTTTAAAATATTTTATCTCTCTAATCGTAAGTCAAAATTCAGATATGTTTTCACGGCTGGTTTTGTTGTGACAAGATCTTCGAAACTAAATCTCATTTTGATATATTTTCACAACTTTTTCTAACCCTAGTTACCAGATTTTTTTTTGAGGTTTAAGACAGTCATTCTGCCATTCGATTAGAGGGAAAAACAAGTATTTACAAACAGTGCCTCGGGAGGCAAAGGCCCTAAGGCCTGAAAGAGCAAAAACTCAAAACCACAAAAAAAAGAGGCCACAACTCTCTCGCACTAGGGCACCCCGTCTCCGGGGTCATCTGTGTGGGCAAAGGCTCTCAAAGCGATCTCCTTGCGAATAAGGCGCACCACATCTCCTAAAGGAGGCGCGACATTTGTGAAAATTCTCCGGTTCCGTTCTTTCCAAACCCCCCAAATGATGTAGCAAATGATGCCACTCGCCGCCTTCTTATCTTTATTCGCCATGCTCCGAATATACTTGTTCCACCAAGCGTCGAAGGGGTGGGCTATGGTGACCGCAGGTGGAGGCTGCGCCAAAGCGGGTAGCACCGCGTCTCTCACCGCCGTCGTGAAGGAGCACTCGTGGCACAAATGCTGCACCGTCTCGGGATGAATGTGGCACAACTTGCAAATGGGGGAGTGCGGACAGCCCCTTCTCGCCAAGTTGTCACTCGTCCGGATCTTCTCATGCGCCACCACCCAAGTAAAGAATTTGCATTTGGGTTCGGTGTGCGCATTCCAAATCTTCTTCGTCTCGAAAGTAGGGTGGCACCCGGCGAATTGGCAGCGGTACGCGGAGGCTGCGGTGCATGTTCCGGAGGTTGTCCAACGCCACCTAATTGAGTTCGGTCTTGGCTGAAGTTGTACATCGAGAAGGATGGTCCATAGGTCGACGAACTCGGTGAGCTGTGGCTGGGTGCTTATGTTTTGAAGAGAACACAACCAATTGCCATTTGAGAGCTCCTTTTGAACCGATCTGCACTTCCTTGTTGCAATCTTGAATAGACCCGGGAAGCGATGCTTGAGGGCACCCACATCATGCCAATGGTCATGCCAAAACATGCTCTTTGCTCCATCTCCCAAAGTGATGCTCGTGGAGGCCCGGAAAAGGGCCATGTCGGATGGCGAGCAAGGTAGCCGTGCCCCTATCCATGGCCGGGACGTGTCCGTCCACGCAAGCCAAGGCCATCGAAGGCGTAGAGCCCGGCCAAACTTCTCAAGGTCGGTGACGCCGAGACCTCCCAAGTTTTTTGGTCTACACACGGTTTGCCAATTCACCAAGGGGTGGCTCGTGGTTCCCGGGTCCGCGCTTCCTTTCATCCATATGAAGTGACGCCGAATCTTGTCAATCCTTTTGAGCACCCATTTTGGCAAGATGAAGATCGTGAGGTAGTAGGTGACCATCGAGGAGAGGACCGCTCTAGCAAGAACAACGCGACCGGCCCTAGTGAAGTGCTTTCCTCGCCATCCCGCCAACCACACTCCAATCTTGTCGATGAGTGGCTGAAAATTCGTTGCCTTGAGCCTTGCGTAGTGCAGCGGAAGCCCCAAATATGTGCATGGGAAAATCCATCTCTTTGCTGGGAACACCTCCAAAGACTCGGCAATTTGTTCTTCCGTGCACCGGATGGGGAAGATCTCCGTCTTCGCGAGGTTTGTTCTTAGGCCCGTGGCATTGCCGAACGTCTCAAGAATGACCTGAACGGCATGGAGATCTTGCCGAGAGGGCCCAACAAAAACAGCAGCATCATCAGCGTATAGGGACACCCTGAAACTGACCGGACGCTCGCGCAACGGCTGAAGGATGCCCGTCTCCGCCGCGAGGCGAAGTATGTGGTGAAGGGGGTCGATGGCCCCATAGAAGAGCATGGGGGAGAGTGGGTCTCCCTGTCGTAGTCCGCGTGCGTGGGCAATTGGTGGGCCCGGTGTACCATTTAGGAGGACCCAGGAGGAGGCGGTGGAGAGCAGAAAGCAAATCCAGCGGATCCAACGTGGTCCAAACCCAAAAACCCCAAGCAGCTTGATGAGATATGGCCAACTAACCGAGTCAAAAGTCTTTGCGATGTCGAGCTTGAGGAAGAAACCCGGTGTCTTCTCGCGGTGTAGCTCTCTTAGGATGACTCCAACGGGGCGACCCATCGAGTCCGCGCGTGTCCGTCCCTGTCCGTTTTTGACAAAAACACGGCCCAACGGGGCGACGCAAATGGACCCCGGTCCGTTTTTCTGTCCGCCGCGACGCATTCCTGGCCCAAATTTGGGCCACGGATGCGTCGGTCCCGGACGCTCGCGGACCGTTCCTGCGTCCTCCCCGTGTTCGCCCTGGCCCCGCGTGTCATCGACTACAACGGCTAGAGCGGCCACCTACCCGCAATAACTGTGGGCGGTGGAGCTGTATAAATCGCGCCGGCCGGCCAAACCCTAGGGCACACACAAACCTATCACTCCTCCCCCAGCCACGGCGGCCACCATCTCCAAGCTCAGATCCACACGCCGGAATGGATCCGCCGCCGCCGCCGCAGCATCTGGTGGACGAGGTCGAGTGAGCGCGTATGAGCGCGCGCGGGCGCTATCGCGGCAGCTTCTCGCGCGGATGGCGACCAGCCCGGCATGGGCCGGTATGATTCCCCAGCCGCCACGTCCGCGCCTGACGGACGGCCAGAGGAGTGCGGTGGAGGCGGCGTTCGCGGACTGCGTCGACAGCGACGAAGAAGAGTACGCCGCCGGTGTCGCGGCGGCCGCTGTCGTGGCGGCCGGTGTCGCGGGGGATGGCTCGCCGCCGGAGCCTCCCATTGGCGTGGGCGGCCATGCTCACATCACCGAGGAGGAGGCGGTGGAGGCAGCCCACATGCAGCTGAACACGCAGAGGGCGGCCGCGTTCATGTCCGCCGCGCACGCCTATGCCGACGCTGCAGTGGAGGACGAGATGAAGCAAATGCGCCGCGCCGAAGAGACCAAAAAGCGCGCGGCGAGGCGCAAACGGCACCGGGAGGCCTTGGCGGCGGCGAGGCCGCGAAAGGAGCAGACAGCTCCACCTGATGTCATATCCCCGCCGGCGTGGTCGCCTATGCGCGGCCAATTTTCCAAAGATGCCGGCGCCGCTACGTATTCCGTAGCTACGAAAGAAGCAAGGAGGAGGAGCCAGCTAGTCCGCTGCTGGCCCCGGTCATGGCGAAGGAAGAGCCAGCAAGTCCGTGGCCGAACGGACTAGCACCTTGAAGTTCCTCAAGGCCGCGGCGCCCTCCTTGATCTTCCCTCTTGCCGGCCACCAAGGTTTTTTAATATGTATTTCCATTTATGTAAAATGGCCGTTTGTGGCCCACCCCCTATATATGAATGAAATGGCTCATATATGGCCTTTTAACTCTAAAAAAAACTTGCGGACGGACTCGATGCGTCGCCCCGTTGGGCGCACTGCCAGGAAAGGGGTGGACAGGGGCCGGACGCGCGTCCGTTTGCCGACCCAAACAGACAAAACGCAGACCAAACACGCGTCCGTTTGGGTCGCCCGTTGGAGTCATCCTTAGAAGGTTCTGAACATGTAGGAAGCTATCATGGAAGCTATCATGGTCTTCTCGCGGTGTAGCTCCCTTAGAAGGTTCTGAAAAGGGGTGTAATGCAAGGTTCTAAAAAAAAGGAGTGTAATGCATTACTCTACTGGCAAGCGGAAACTTATCAACTGACTACGTCTCCTCCTTGTTGCCTCAAATAAAAAAAGGACTACGTCTCTCTCTAGTCTCTAAGATAAGGAAAAGCAATCACGCCGGCAAACACTTGTCCATGACGACTGAGGAGTGATGACTCATGTGCCGTCGCATGGCTCACTTTGGTCAATTAGTCGACCAGACAACAGCAGCGAACAAAATTGGGATGTGTCACAACGTACGTAGCCCGTGCGTGTGCTGATAAATATATCCTAATTGTATTAAAATATCTGGAAGCCTGAACCTTGAACCGAAGAAGCGGAAATTCAAATTGGCTCCCGAGGTCATATGCTCTCGTCGAATAAAAAATTTAAAAATTTCAAAAACATTTGAATTTTTTTTGGAGACGAACATATACAAAAGTTGTACATACGTACCAAATTTCGTGATGAAATATCATCTAGGCTATTCTGTACAAAAAAAGATAAATCAGTGGCCAAAATGGGATTAAGAAATATATTTTGAGAACGCTGATTTTGTTATTTTTGCACAGAGTAGCACATATGTCATTTCAACACGAAACTTGGCACTAAATATGTGCCAAGTTTCGTGTTCGTCACAGAGTAAAACCATTTGGTGACGAACATGTGATTAAGAAATACTAGTCATCAACCCGTGCACCTGCACGCGGGCTAGTTAAGTTAATAACTTGGGTGCCATGAGCTGTTTTTAGATAATTATTATTATACACTGAATTTTTGTATTCCCTCGGGTATTAGTTAATATTAAACCTACTGTTCGTGTAATTCTGTTGGTAGGATTTGATTGTTTGACTGTTAAGATTTGAGCATTTTTTGCAAGTTGCCTTTTTGTCGTTAATGCGAATAATTTGCAATGTTATTTTTCTTTAGTCATACCAAGACGATTTTTATTTTGATTTTTCCAATATTAAAATAATGTAAAGCATGTATTCAGTAGTAGAAAATTCATGTATTCAAATAGACGATGTGAGTGTACATTTGCGTCTCTGATATTTAAAAACTTATTTAGGTTGCAGAAAATGATATATAATTGTACATACCTGAGTTTAATACCAGCTATGTATCATTATATACCATGAAATAGTCAGCCAATCAAGCAACCATAACCTGAATCATAAGCAACGAACCTCAGTCCTTATTTGTCACTGCCAGGATAAACCTTTAGCAACAACAGCAAGCAAAATCAGCAAACTTTCGAAGGCATATTAGACATGTAGCAAAATCAGCAAAAACAGCAAGCAAAATCAAGCAACAGCAAGCAAGAACATACGAAGTACAACTCGGTAGCTTAACTCACGACACTTTTCCGACCGGAGGGAGTATAATATTTGTCAAAACATGTATTTAGATGGCATAGTATATATCAAAAAGAAGATGGCATATTAGACATGTATATGATGTAACATTTAGATTAATACACATACTTGTAATATCATACCTGAGAGACAAACGCCAATACCTACTCTTCTAGACAGCACCTCTATGCTTGAGAATTTGAAACAGTACTTGAGAGACAAATTTCTTGTACTGGCATGACTCTCACATTTGTAATTGGCACATTCCCTTCATGAATAAATCATATGAAGTTTTCAGGTAGGCCTTATCAAATGTGCATCATGGTCCATTTGTATTATTAATCAGTGTGGAGATTGACAAAAAATCATTTGAACTAAGTCGAGAAGGGGTGTAATTTCTGTGAGAGAACCATTATATATACCTCTCGATAAATAAGGATCATATCAAGACTAATTATTTCATCATTAATAATGAATACTGAATCACTCCCTTGATTGTTAGCTCCTTTCCTCTCGTTGTAGTTTAATCTCACATGAGGTTATGCATGCCATTGCAAATTTTACCACAGAACTGAAACTGAAACTGAAACATCAAAGAGATAGTTAGAAATACTTACGTGAGGTTTTTTTCTTGGTTCCTACTTGTACAACACAGCTCATATATCCAAACCGGGTGAGTGCATTTAAATAACAGTATACCTGTATGTACGTGAAGAACTCTTGATGCTGGATGATGACTTTCATAGTGATGCGTAAAGTTGTCGCCGATGACAGATTTTCGGCGGAACGTGCTGTTGGCAATGACGTTTGATGTCTGAGAGCACTGGATGCAAATGATCACCTTTCACGGAAATATACTGCAAAAATTAGGTATCTCCGTACAACAATACTTTGATTAGTTCAATCTAAATTTTTAGCACCACGCCTAAATTACGATGCTTGTTTTTGGTTTCATCTAGACAACCTGTTCAAGGGGTATCAACATCAAGCTTTAAATTTAAGTTTGTTTACTAACTGAACAATATATCATCCAGAGAACACATAATTAATATGGACAAAGGGGCAAGATTAAGATAGAAAAAGGCCAAATCTGAGGCTTCCTTCGGATCAAATTAATAGCTGTCAGATATGCGTTCTAGTTTGGCTGTACTAAGGTGGAGATACTGGAAGAGATCAATTCCCAAGGTATTATGTGCAGCAAGAGTTCATACCCGCATGCAAGAGGCTAGATTAGCATCAATGTAACACGAAAGCATGATGCTTACCTCTAGTTTTGGATTTCAAGTAAAAGGATGCAGCATTTGATGGTTTTCTACAGCTGTAGGGAACGTGCCGGAAGGAAGGATCAACATGCATCCGGTCGCAGAGGGTCGACATGCATACAGAGAGTCAAGAACGGCAGTTTAGTGGAGGAGGAAAGGCCCTATAGGAATTTGTGATATTTAGGAGAGATTCTCTCTGCCCTGTTGCGTCAGGATTGTTATTAGGCAACATCTAGTTTTTCAACCTGTAGATAGCCGTAGCCAGCTACATGAACTCGGTGTGAGAGGTTATCTGCTGGGATCGAATAGGAGTATCGATAATCTAGTTTTCCAGTCAGCCGTTGCCACTATTTAGTGTGATAATAGTAGTGAAAGATATATAATTTTCAAAATTACGTATAGCTAATACCTAGAGCAACAGATTTCGACCTGATGCATATGCAAATAGTAAACTGAAGCATACGATTTTCTTCCATGTTACGTTTTTTGGTGCCAGCTGTCGATGTGTTCAACATCTGTCACACTACATAACGAATTCAAAACAATCTAAAAAAACTCAGCTCCATTTATATCTTCATGGAGTCAATCTCGCCATGAGGAAATCCAAAACATAAATAGATCAGCAAACAATTCATGGTCACGGCCACATAGCAGGAAGAAACAATCGATCGTTTCAGGTAGATCAATGTTAGTGGTGCCATGGGTTTTCCGGTCCTTCAAGTAGATGAGAAAAGGACACGAACTGAATTTAAGAAGGGAGATTTGCTTACCTCGAACAGCGCGTAGAGGGCAGCTGACCAACACAGCAGGCTTAAGCCTGAACGTACCTAGTTGGCATCGCTGGGATCGCGCCAGCTTTGACTGTCGCTTCCGGCCGGCGCACAGTCATACTCGGAAGGCTAGAAAGATGCAGAGATGGCTTTTCCTCAACGTTTTTCATGTGTGCCGGTTCACATGGATCACTCGGCGGCGGCGACCTGGATGGTTTCCAGAAGGAAGCGCTAGATCAAGAAGAAGGCCACGATTTGTTTTTTTCCAAGGAAGTCACGAAGGGAAGGTAGAGGAATAACGCTTCGCGTATGCGGAACGGGACAACGCGCGTGACTTAAAACATCCATCGGCTGTAAGCTAACAACAGATTAATCGTACAGACGAAATTCTTAAAACTCTAGGATTAACGTGGAGGCCCTAACAACAGATTAATCGTACAGACGAAATTCTTAAAACTCTAGGATTAACGTGGAGGCTCCTATGGGGCCTCCAATTAGTAAATATATAAGATATTTTGAGAGCGCTGATTTGTTATTTTTGCACAGAGTAGCACATGTTCGTCACCAAATTGTTTTAGAATTGTTTATAATTGTTTACTATATTTTTAATTTTTTCTTCGACGGGAACATGTGATCTCGGGAGTCAAAACACTTTCTTCCCGAAAAAGCTATGATGATATGATGATTCCCCTGTTTAATTATGACTAGTACGCATGCACGTGCAACGCACGTCTACCAATTGGTCACAAACACTTCGTGGCGGCCCTTATAAATCAACAAAAATAACTTTGGTACAATAATAAAAAATTGTTAAAAATATATTTTTAAATCAGTTTGTTAACTCTAGAGAAACCAAACTACCAATAGATGTATATCATCACTGTCAGTTAAAAATGCAAAACGGAGGTTAAAAAAAGGCCATGACCAAGAAACGTAGGAATTAGAGAAACCTCAGCACAACAAGAAAATGTCATGTTTACGTGGTTCAATCTACCGCGTGACAGTGCTTCAGATGCTCCGGTTACATGATTTTGACACTAAGCCTAGGGTATTTACTATTCAGATATATTTGTTTTCTCACCTGGATCGGAAGAGAGATCATACCAGGCGACTAACAAGCGGAGCCGCTGGGCGCTGGCCCGCCGCAGATTCCGAAGTACTGGAGGGCATGCCCGTTGGTAGTTGTGCATCGCACACCTCAAGGTGAGCAGCTGCGCACTCGCAGCGCCGCGGGATGAGTGAGACGCTGTGGCAAGGGGCACGACTGTGTAGCACACCAGAAGTAGTGGATGTTGGAAAATTAGGCAATAATTTCATTATTATTTCAGAATATTAAACATGACTACAGCAGCTACTAACATGTGAAATACGAACACACTAGACGTACTAAACAATATGAACAGTAGCAGCAACATATACGCCAACATATCCATAGTAAACATATAGTTCGGAATACGTCGCACGTACCGAACGTTTGTAGAGGAGGCAGTAGTCGATGTAGACAGTTTCACCGCGGCGAGATCAGCCGTGATGTTGTTGACGATGACGTTGGTGATGACGGGTCGAAGAAGACGATGCCTGCGGAGACGATCCGCAGCTCCGGCTGGAAGACGATCCGTGGTGGAAGCGACGAGCAGTTGCGCGAAGCGCTTCCCAAAAACCTAATTCGTCCTCTCCCGTACAGAATCACAAAACCGATTGGTTTCAGAGACCTGCTCTCCCAAACGCCGGTGCACGCCGGCGATCGGGATGGAGTAGACTACGGTGGCGGCGCAAGGCACGAGGTGGCAAAACCTAGATTAGTTCGATGTGTGACGGCGCACGCAGTGCAAGGCAATATATAGTGGGGCTCGGGAAACCCTAACGGGTACAACGTGGGCCAACCACGTCGCACACGTCCGAGTTGGATAGCAGCCCACGATTCGGGAGCGACCCGAACTGGCAAAACTATACGCGTACGCAAAAACTCGTTTTCCCGAACAGAAAAAATATAGGCATCGGCTCATTCCCGCAACCCGCGGCGTGTCGTGACGAGACGGACGGACGGACGGCGGCGGAGGAGGAGGAGGAGTGCGCGGGAGAGAGCCTTCTGTTCTCAAGTAGCACACCAAGTGTCACAACACTCCACCTTATACGGTGGTGTTTGTCTCCTCCAACTAGCAATGTGGGACTAAACTTTAGCACCTCCTTGCATCTCCAAAATTCTGCCATGCACATGGGCCAATTTGAGATTTCAGGATTTGCTTATATGGGCTGCTCACAAATGGGCCCAATATTCTAACAATCCCCCACCAGATCTCAAATTCTCATTTAGAGATCTTGTCAAACCTCGTTTCTGGTTTATATACCAGTGTTTCAGCAGAGACTGTTAAGTTGAACTTCCGCTTAGAGATTTAAGCTATATCTATCAGCAACTTGAACAATGGACGAACCTTGAATTGCAAGTTTGGTGCCAATAGACTTCACTCAAAGTCATAACCAGTACGTGGCTGCCAGTAGCCTACCCCGCGGGTGGAGCATATGCATACTCCCTGGTCTCTTCATGAGCTTACTAGAGATCACCCAAATCTCATAGACTGCGACGTTTAACAGTCAGACTCATATAGGTGTGTTCTTTCAAGGTCACTCTGTAGGATAACACATTTGCTACGAATAGCCAACAGAAACACATTAAGGCATAGCCAATCTGCCTTATAGAATTTGAGAGTTATGCATCTTCACACGGAGAGGGTTATAAAATAACTCTCCTCTGTTAAACCACTAGCTTGTTCTTCCCAGGTTCTAATTCATGGGATCTCGATCACATAGGTTGGGTTACCACTATGGTGTAACGCTCACGGGTCTCAACCCCATCTCCCTCGATGCACTATCTATCACATTACGTGATAATCCCTTAGTAAAGGGATCTGCCAGGTTTTTGTCAGTTTGAATATAACTAACAGTTATAACTCCGGAGTTTCTCATTTTCCTGACAGACTTCAAACGTCTTTTAACGTGTCTTGATGACTTCACGTTATCCTTAGCACTGTTCACTTTCATGATAACCGTTTGGTTGTCACGGTTCATAAGGATGGCCGGTAAAGGTTTCTCAACCACCGGCAAGTCCATCAAGAGCTCACGCAGCCATTCTGCCTCAACAGAAGCTGTATCTAAAGCAGTAAGTTCTGCTTCCATGGTTGACCTCGTCAATATGGTCTGTTTACAAGACCTCCATGACACTGCGCCACCTCCAAGGATAAACGCATATCCACTTGTGGCGTAGAGCTCATCAACATCTGAGATCCAGTTTGAATCACAATATCGCTCAAGCACCGCAGGATGCCTAGAATAGTGAATCACATAACTCATTGTACCGTTCAGATATCGCATCACTCTTTCAAGTGCATGCCAATGACCAATACCCGGGTTAGACATGAACCTGCTTAATTTGCTCACGCAAAAGAGATATCAGGTCTCGTCGCGCTCGCAAGGTACATGAGTGAACCGATCACTTGAGAATATCTTAATTGATCTCTCGTTTCCTTCTTGTTCTTTCTGAGTGTCACACTGGGATCATAGGGCGTTGGAGAAGGCTTGCTGTCTATATAGCCAACGCGGCTCAAGACCTTCTCAACATAGTGTGATTGCGTTAACGTAATCCCACTCTCATCCCTAATCAGCTTAATGTTCAGGATCACATCAGCTTGTTCCAGATCTTTCATATCAAAACTCTTTGATAGGAAAGACTTGACCTCATTTATCACTATTACGCTTGTTCCGAAAATAAGTATATCGTCAACATACAAGCATAATATAACGCTATCGCCCCCACCATGGCGATAGTAAACGCACCTATCAGCCTCATTAATGACAAAACCTGCAGACGTTAAAGCACTGTCAAACTTCTCATGCCATTGCTTAGTGATGCGTGTTAAGTTACACGTCCGTTGGGAACCCCAAGAGGAAGGTATGATGAGTGCAGCAGCAAGTTTTCCCTCAGTAAGAAACCAAGGTTTAATCGAACCAGTAGGTCAAGGGTCTTCTGAAGGTTGTTGGTGGCTGAATGTGGCACGGCGCAACACCAGGGAATCAGCAGCAACGTGGAACCTGCACACAAGACAATCAAACTACTTTGCCCCAACGAAACAGTGAGGTTGTCAATCTCACCGGCTTGCTGAAAACAAAGGATTAAAAGTGTGGTGTGGAAAATGATGTTTGCTTGCAGAGAATTAAAGAGAACAATGATTGCAGTTGGTTGTATTTCAGATGTAAAAGAATGGACCGGGGTCCACAGTTCACTAGTGGTGTCTCTCCATAATAAAATACTAACATGCTGGGTAAACAAATTACAGCTGGGCAATTGACAAAATAGAGAGTGCATAACAATGCATATACAAGTCATGATGATCACTATGAGATTTACTTGGGCATTACGACAAAGTACACAGACCGCTATCCAGCATGCATCTGTGCCTAAATAGTCCACCTTCAGGTTAGCATCCGCACCCCTTCCAGTATTAAGTTGCAAGCAACAGACAATTGCATTAAGTATGGTGCATAATGTAAACAATACAAATATCCTTAGACAAAGCATTGCTGTTTTACCCCTAGTAGCAACAGCACATCCACAACCTTAGAACTTTCTGTCACTGTCCCAGATTAAATGGAGGCATGAACCCACTATCTAGCATAAATACTCCCTCTTGGAGTTACAAGCATAAACTTGGCCAAAGCCTACACTAATAACGGAGAGCATGCAAGATCATAAACAACATAGGCATGATAAATCAATAATCAACTTGACATAGTATTCAATATTCATCGGATCCCAGCAAACACAACATGTAGCATTACAATAAGATGATCTTGATCATGATAGGCAGCTCACAAGATCTAAACATGATGGCACAAGAGGAGAAGACAACCATCTAGCTACTGCTATGGACCCATAGTCCAGGGGTGGACTACTCACACATCACTCCGGAGGAAGGCATGGCGATGTAGAGCCCTCCGGTGATGATTCCCCTCTCCGGCAGGGTGCCGGGAAGAGCTTCAGAACCCTCCCGAGCTAGGGTTGACGACGGCGGCGGCTCTGGAACTTTTCGTGGATGGAGGCTCGGGTGTTTAGGGTTTTCCCGAGAAAGGCAATTTATAGGCGAAGGGGCGATGTCGGTGGAGGCCCGAGGGCTCCTCACCACGTGGCGGCGCGCCAGGGGTGGGACCCGCGCCACCACATGGTGAGGGCGCCTCGGTGCCCCCCTTCGTCTCTCCTTCGGACTCCGTGTACGTGACAGAAAAATAGGACCTTGGCTTTTTGTTTCGTCCAATTCCGAGAATATTTCCAGAACAGCTTTTCTGGAATAAAAAACAGCAGAAAACAGGAACTGGCACTGTGGCATCTTGTTAATAGGTTAGTCCCAGAAAATGCATAAAAATGCTATAAAGTGTGAATAAAACATGTAGCAATTGACATAATATAAGCATGGAACATAAGAAATTATAGATACGTTGGAGACGTATCAAGCATCCCCAAGCTTAGTTCTACTCGTCCTCGAGTAGGTAAAACGATAACAACAAATAATTTCTTAGGTGACATGCTACCACATAATCATGATCAAATAATATTGTAAAGCATATGTTATGAATGAAGTGACTCAAGGCAATGGTCTATAGTTTGCTAACAAATAGATAATGAGTAAACAACTGAATCATATAAGCAAAAACTTTTCATAAATAGTACTTTCAAGACAAGCATCAAAAAGTTTTGCATAAGAGTTAACTCATAAAGCAATAGATTCTAAGTAAAAGGCATTGAAGCAACACAAAGGAAGATTTAAGTTTCAGCAATTGCTTTCAACTTTCAACTTGTATATCTCATGGATAATTGTCAACACAAAGCAATATAATAAGTGCAATAAGTAAGCATATAAAAATTGTTGCACACAAAGTTGACACAAGTGTTTGCTTCTGAGATAGAAAGGAGTAGGTAAACTGACTCAACCTAAAGTAAAAGAAAGGCCCTTCGCAGAGGGAAGCAGGGATTAAATCATGTGCTAGAGCTTTTTAAGTTTTGAAATCATATAGAGAGCATAAAAATAAAGTTTTGAGAGGTGTTTGTTGTTGTCAACGAATGGTAGTGGGCACTCTAACCCCCTTGTCAACCAGACTTTCAAGAGCGGCTCCCATGAAGGACGTTATTTCTACCCAAAGGCAGATCATCCCTCTTCTCTTTTGTTTACACATGTACTTTAATTTGGGTGACACTCCTCCCAACCTTTGCTTACACAAGCCATGGCTAACCGAATCCTCGGGTGCCTTCCAACAATCACATACCATGGAGGAGTGTCTATTTTAAATGATCAACTTTTTAAATTGCTTACTGATAAATCAGGGCAAAACATGTGAAGAGAATTAAAGGTGAAAGTTGTAATTAATTGGGACTGGGCACCCCATTTGCCAGCTCTTTTTGCAAAATTATTGGATAAGCGGATGTATATGCCACTAGTCCATTGGTGAAAGTCTGTCAGGAGTAAATGACAAGGTTGAAAGATAAAACACCACATACTTCCTCATGAGCTATAAAACATTGACACAAATAAGGGATAATAGCTTTTGAATAGTTTAAAGGTAGCACATGAAGTATTTACTTGGAATGGCAGAAAATACCACATAATAGGTAGTTATGGTGGACACAAATGGCATGGGTTTTGGCTCAAGGATTTGGATGCACGAGAAGCATTCCCTCTCAGTACAGAGTTTAGGCTAGCAAGGTTGTTTGAAGCAAACACAAGATATCAACCGGTACAGCAAGACTTACATGAAAACATATTGCAAGCATTATAAGACTCTACACTGTCTTCCTTGTTGCTCAAACACTTTTACCAGAAAATATCTAGACCTTAGAGATAGCAAACATGCAAACCAAATTTCAACAAGCTCTACGGTAGTTCTTTACTAATAGGTTTTTAACTACATGATGCAAGAGCTTAAACATGAAATACTTGAGAGCTCAAAACAATTGCCAAGTATCAAATTATCCAAGACAATGATCTATATGTGTCTTTTCGATATACCATCTACCACATGTTGCATTTTCTGTTTCCAACCAAACACCAATCAACTTATTTCAACAAAAACTCTCCAAATAATTTACAAATGAAACAAGAGAGTATTACTCTACAAGAACTAACAGCTCTGAATAAGAGATGCATGAAAAACAGGAGCTAAAAGCATAGCAGTAGCTAGATAAGAATACTCAACAGATATAAGTGAAGAATATGAGTATTCACATGAAAAAGCGGAGCGTGTCTCTCTCCCACACAAGAATGCTAGGATCCAATTTATTCAGAAAATAAAATAACAATGCGAAAATAAAAGCACACAGACGCTCCAAGTAAAGTACATAAGATGTGGAAGAATTAAAATATAGTTTCACTAGAGATGACCTGATAAGTTGTTGATGAAGAAGGGGATGCCTTTAGACGCTTGAGTCTTCTTGAAATATGCTTGGGTGACCCACGGGGGCATCCCCAAGCTTAGGCTTTTCACTCTTCTTGATCACATCATATCATCCTTCTCGCTTGATCCTTGAAAACTTCCGCCACACCAAACTCAAAGTAATTCTCATTAGAGGGTTAGTGCATAATCAAAAATTCTCATATTCTACAGTGACACAATCATCACCAATACTTCTGGACATTAGCTACAGCCACTGATGTTTTATGGAGCAAAGAAATCCAATCAAACATAGTAAAAGAGGCAATGCAAAATAAATGGCAGAATCTGTCAAAACAGAACAGTCCGTAAAGACGAATTTTTTCGAGGCACTTAAGTTGCTCAGATTGAGAAACTCAAAACTAATGAAAGTTGCGTACATATCTGAGGATCACGCACGAATTTTTTCAGAATTTTTCAATTTTTCTGGAGTGAATAAAGCTCAAAACCGTGGACAGCAAAAATCTGTCCCTGTGCAGAAATCCAAATCTAGCATCAACTTTCTACTAGAGACTTTACTTGGCACAACATTGCAAGAAAATAAAGATACAAAGGAGTTGTTACAGAAGTAAGCACACTCCTTGACTCAAATAAAATAAAAATAACAGGAAATAAAATGATGGGTTGTCTCCCATAAGCGCTTTTCTTTAACGCCTTTCAGCTAGGCGCAGAAAGTGAAAATCAAGTGTTTCCAAAAGATAAAGCATCCAAATTATTACCGAGAGCTTTACGCCTACCTCTCTTACCTTTAGTCTTACTCTTTGGTTTAGGGAATACATGACCGCATCCTGGTGAGGAGGTAAAATTCAGAGTGCCTTTCCCCACATCTATTGTTGCTCCCAAGAGTTTCAGCAGGGATCTTCCAAGTGTAATTTGTCCTGTCCCTACACATTCAATGACAAGATAATCAATGGATACCGTTCTTCCTAGGAATGTTGTAAACACTCCTTCAGCTACCCCAATGGGTAACACAACAGAGTTATCAGTAAGATTATCCCTTCTCCACCTTCAGAAAGTCCCCAAAGATTTAAGGATTCATAAATGTCTTTAGGCATAAGGCAAAATTCAGACATAATATCACAACGGGCATAAAAAATTTCACCACAAATAGCAACCTTTACCGTAGGGACCCACATTGAAGGTTCAAAACTCATTGGAACATAGTCATAATATTCACGAATCTGATTATAACCTTCTTTTAAACAAGATATATTTGTCTCAAGAGTGTTTAATCTAGCCTGGATGCTTACAAGGGCCGAATCAAGTTTATTAGTTGAGCTAGAAGTTGCAATCAACTTTTTTATGGCATTAAAAGCTTGGTCCCCATCACAATGAAGGAAATCTCCTCCTACAACAGCATCCAAAGCATATCTATAACAAAGGACAAGACCAAAGTAGAAGCTACTAAGAAGCAAGCTCATAGTCATTTTAGGTTCAGTTTTACCATAAGAGTCAAAAATTCTAAACCATGCTTCTTTAAAGCTCTCCTCATTCCCTTGTTTAAAGGTGAAGATCTCTTTTCGCAGGCACTTAAGCCCCGGGTTTTCGGAGAGCGAAAAGCTTTGGCTTATCTATTGCTCAAATCGATGAGTTGCATGTAACGTCGAAGACCAGTGAAACTGGAATCAAGAAGATACTTGACCCCCTATTTCCTTGTTCTTATCATTGGCTTGAATTCACCCAGACGGAGGTGACATAGCAACAGGCATAGGACTAGACATGATGGAAATAGACTAAATGCAAGTAACTATTTTTTTTTGTGTGTTTTTGATATAAAGAAGCAAACAAGATAAAGTAAAAATAAAATAAGCAAGACAAAAACAAAGTAAAGAGATTGGAAGTGAGAGAGTCCCCTTGCAGAAGGTTTGACATCCCCGGCAACGGCGCCAGAAAACTGGCTTGATGCGTGTTAAGTTACACGTCTGTTGGGAACACCAAGAGGAAGGTATGATGAGTGCAGCAGCAAGTTTTCCCTCAATAAGAAACCAAGGTTTAATCGAACCAGTAGGAAGTCAAGGGTCTTCTAAAGGTTGTTGGTGGCTGAATGTGGCACGGCGCAACACCTGGGAATCAGCAGCAACGTGGAACCCGCACACAAGACAATCAAACTATTTTGCCCCAACGAAACAGTGAGGTTGTCAATCTCACTAGCTTGCTGAAAACAAATGATTAAAAGTGTGGTGTGGAAAATGATGTTTGCTTGCAGAGAATTAAATAGAACAATGATTGCAGTAGGTTGTATTTCAGATGTAAAAGAATGGACCGGGGTCCACAGTTCACTAGTGGCGTCTCTCCATAATAAAATACTAACATGCTGGGTAAACAAATTACAGCTGGGCAATTGACAAAATAGAGAGTGCATAACAATGCATATACAAGTCATGATGATCACTATGAGATTTACTTGGGCATTACGACAAAGTACACAGACCGCTATCCAGCATGCATCTGTGCCTAAATAGTCCACTGATACGTCCAAAACGTATCTATAATTTTTGATTGTTTCATGCCATTTTTATGCTTTTAGCACTTGTTTTATATTAAGTTTATTATTTATTTGGACTAACCTACTAATAGTTGCAAAAGTGCACAATGTTCTTGTTTTACTCTTTGATGTGTAGAAATTATCAAGAATACAAGAGGAAACCTTGTTGGAGTCGAATTGGGACTTTCCTGAAATCTGTCTGAGAACTTTTTACGAAGATTGCCAGTTTGACCCTCGAATATGACGTTATATGGAGACCTGGCTGTTACAAAAGTTGTCACAATTTTCCATACGAAGATTTTAATCCCGAGATCAGCCCAATCGGAGTTCGGATGCGGCCTGTAGGCCCGTTTTGGTGGAACCCTAAAAGGGGGTGACGGAAATCCGAGAAGATATATAAAGTGAGGAAACCTAATTCGTGGAGGACTCCTCCACCCACGATTTTCAGCCACCAAAAGCCACGTTTTTGCCTCCCCCATGGATCCCATCTCCATGGGGGAGGGCTCCCAAGAAGCCATGAAGGAGGGAGGCTAAGGGGCGGCGCTCCCCAAGCTTGCCGGGGGCGGGGAAAGGAGTTCCCCGCACCGCCGGCGCCGCCGCCGTCCTGCGCCGCCGCGCTGCCCCTCTCTGCCGTCTTCACCGCCATCTCCATCACCATCTCCTCCTTGTATTCAGTGGTTCATCCTCCCACAAACCTCTGTACCGTCCTATGTAAACATGGTGTTTGATGCTATAATATTTATCCTATGATTTACATCATGTTTCCGTAGTTTATTTGTCTTTTGATTGCTTAATTGAATGCATGAGGTTCATTAGAGTTGTATGTCTATATGGTGCTGTCCTTTGGTGTCCATTATATTTGTGCGCGCATGGATCAAACACCCTAGGGTTGGTAGTATTTGTGACGAAGCGGTGGAAGTTCTGCCGGAGTGACAGAAACCTGAGAACGCGAACCGATTAGTTGTACGTATGGGAGTAAGAGGAACTTGAACTTAAGGCTATGGTTGGGGAAACCTTAATGCATTGTTAGTATTTGCGGATGCTTTCTAACAATCCAATCATATAGTACTTGTAATCCCAAGTAGTGGAGTGCATGTATATTTAGCTCTCCCACATAGAAAACTGCATCGAAGACAATGAACCAAGTACCTTCACTAATTAATCTTGGACAAAGCCACCACAATTACCACCACTTTTCCACACTCATGGTACTGTTAGTATATGGTTACTTAGTGTATTTTATTGCTGCAGCACTAACATTTACTTTCTTGTATTTATTATCTTGCAAAACTACCTCTCATACCCGTATTGCTACCGTAGTTTTATTTTCTAGATAATGCAAACGTTTAGTGTGCGTAGAGTTGTATCAGTGGTTGATAGAACTTGAGAGAATACTTATCCTACCTTTAGCTTCTCGTTGGGTTCGACACTCTTACTTATCGAAAAGGCTACACGCGATCCCCTATACTTGTGGGTTATCATCCACCTTCAGGTTAGCATCCGCGCCCCTTCCAGTATTAAGTTGCAAGCAACAGACAATTGCATTAAGTATGGTGCATAATGTAAACAATACAAATATCCTTAGACAAGGCATTGCTGTTTTACCCCTAGTAGCAACAGCACATCCACAAACTTAGAACTTTCTGTCACTGCCCCAGATTAAATGGAGGCCTGAACCCACTATCTAGCATAAATACTCCCTCTTGGAGTTACAAGCATAAACTTGGCCAAAGCCTACACTAATAACAGAGAGCATGCAAGATCATAAACAACATAGGCATGATAAATCAATAATCAACTTGACATAGTATTCAATATTCATCGGATCCCAGCAAACACAACATGTAGCATTACAATAAGATGATCTTGATCATGATAGGCAGCTCACAAGATCTAAACATGATGGCACAAGAGGAGAAGACAACCATCTAGCTACTGCTATGGACCCATAGTCCAGGGGTGGACTACTCACACATCACTCCGGAGGAAGGCATGGCGATGTAGAGCCCTCCGGTGATGATTCCCCTCTCCGGCAGGGTGTCGGGAAGAGCTTCAGAACCCTCCCGAGCTAGGGTTGACGACGGCGGCGGCTCTGGAACTTTTCGTGGATGGAGGCTCGGGTGTTTAGGGTTTTCCCGAGAAAGGCAATTTATAGGCGAAGGGGCGATGTCGGTGGCGGCGCGCCAGGGGTGGGACCCGCGCCACCACATGGTGAGGGCGCCTCGGTGCCCCCCTTCGTCTCTCCTTCGGACTCCGTGTACGTGACAGAAAAATAGGACCTTGGCTTTTTGTTTCGTCCAATTCCGAGAATATTTCCAGAACAGCTTTTCTGGAATAAAAAACAGCAGAAAACAGGAACTGGCACCGTGGCATCTTGTTAATAGGTTAGTCCCAAAAAATGCATAAAAATGATATAAAGTGTGAATAAAACATGTAGCAATTGACATAATATAAGCATGGAACATAAGAAATTATAGATGCGTTGGAGACGTATCACTTAGGTGCTTGCTTCAGCCCATACAAAGATTTTAACAATTTGCACGCCTTTCTCTCTTCACCTTTTACTACAAACCCATCAGGCTGATCCATATAGATTTCCTCTTCCAACTCTCCGTTAAGGAAATCTGTCTTTACGTCCATTTGATGAACAATAAGACCATAGGAGGCAGCCAGGGAAAGTAGCACACGAATGGTGGTGAGTCTAGCAACAGGTGAATATGTGTCAAAGTAATCTTCGCCTTCGCACTGGGTGTAGCCCTTGGCCACAAGCCGAGCCTTGTACTTTTCAATGGTACCATCAGGCCTTAGCTTCTTCTTGAACACCCACTTACAGCCCACAGGTTTGCAACCGTAGGGTCGTTCAGATAATTCCCACGTTCCATTAGAAAGAATCGAGTCCATCTCATTATGGACAGCTTCTTTCCAGTCATCAGCATCAGGAGATGCGAATGCCTCTGCAATGGACGTGGGAGTATTGTCCACAAGGTACACAATGAAATCATCACCAAAAGATTTTTCAATCCTTTGTCTCTTGCTCCTCTTGGGAGCTTCATTGTCATCCTTCTCAAGGACTTGCTCAACATGTGATTGTTCAAAATGATCATCAGATGTACTAGGTTCAATAAATATCTCAGAAGAAATTCTAGCAGTGATATGCATATCCTTCATAGGAAACATGTTCTCAAAAAATGTTGCATCACGAGATTCCAAAATAGTATCAACATGCATATCAGGGATCTCAGATTTAACCACTAAAAATCTATAGCAAATGCTCCGCTGAGCATAGCCTAGAAAGATGCAATCCACTGTCTTTGGTCCGAGTTTACGTTTCTTAGGAATTGAAACATTGACTTTCGCCAAACATTCCCAAGTGCGCAAATAAGAAAGTGATGGTTTTCTCCTAGACCACTCCTCGTAAGATGTCTTTTCTTTATCCTTGTTAGGAACTCTATTCAGGACATGACACGAAGTCAACAAAGCCTCCCCCCACCATGCCTTAGATAAACCAGCAGTGTCCAACATGGCATTCACCAAGTCGGTCAGCGTGCGGTTTTTCCTTTCGGCAACCCCGTTTGATTGGGGCGAATAGGGAGGCGTCCTTTCGTGAATAATACCGTGTTCCTGACAGAATTCATCAAATACATTGGAGAAATACTCGCCACCACGATCCGACCTTAGACGTTTGATCTTTCTCTCTAACTGATTTTCTACTTCAGCTTTATATATTTTAAAGTAGTCCAAAGCTTCATCTTTAGTTTGCAACAAATATACATAACAGAACCTAGTAGCATCATCGATTAAAGTCATGAAATATCTCTTTTCACCTTTTGTCAACACGCCATTCATCTCCTCGGCCGCCTTGTGAGGCTTTCGAGGTTGCTTAGATTGCACACAGCTATGGCACTTAGAACCTTTGGCAACGGTAAAAGTAGGAATTAAACTCAAGCTGGAAAGTCTACTCATTAAACCAAAATTAACATGACATAAACGAGAGTGCCACACATTGGCATCCGAATCCACACTGTCACAAATATGGTTTACTGACTTATTACAGAAATCTGATAATGGAAAGCGGAACAAGCCTCCGCACTCATAACCTTTACCAATAAATTGTCCAAACTTTGACACAACTACTTTATTGGACTCCAAGACTAACTTAAATCCATCTCTGCAAAGAAGAGATCCGCTAACGAGATTCTTGTTCATAGTAGGGACATGCTGCACGTTCCTCAGCTGCACGATCTTCCCCGAAGTAAACTTCAGATCTACCGTGCCAACACCACGAACAGAAGCATGCGATCCATTCCCATTAGGACGGAAGAATCCCGTTCGACCTGATAAGAAGTGAGCATAGAAATGTCAGCGCACACACGAACATGAGCACCCGTATCAATCCATCAACATGGAGATTGAAATACTGAAAGTACAGTCGGTAATAAATTACCATACCCATCTGTATTGCTAGCAGTCACGACGTTGGCAGTCCTTGCCATCTTCCCTTTCTTGTCTGCACGATCTGGGCAGTCCACAGAGAAGTGGCCGAGCTCTCCACAAGTGTAGCACTTTAGCTCAGATTTGTTCAACATCTTCTTCTTCTTCTTGAAAGAAGTAGTCTTGGTAGGCATGTTGAAAGCAGGCTTGCTTTTGGCCTTGCTCTTGCCGTGGTTATGGTTTTTCTGCACCATGTTGGCGCTAGACTGAGCTTCACCACCTCTCTCAGCAGTGTCCTTAGCCCGAGTCTTCTCCTCAACATCAAGAGACGCTATCAGGTTTTCAACTGATATCTCCTGTCTCTTGTGTTTGAGAGCTGTGACGAAGTTCCTCCATGAAGAAGGTATCTTTGCAATAATGCACCCAGCCACAAACTTGTCGGGTAGGGAACACTTGAGGAGCTCGAGCTCTCTCGCAATGCACTATATCTCATGAGCTTGTTCGACCACGCCACGGTTATTCACCATTTTGTAGTCGTGAAAGCTCTCCATGATATACAGCTCACTGCCTGCATCGGTTGCACCAAACTTAGCGTTCAGTGCATCCCAGAGCTCTTTGCCGTCTTCTATGTGCATATACACATCACACAGACGACCATCAAGAACACTCAGAATGCATCCCCGGAAAATAGTAGTCTCTCTTGAACTTGTTCTGAGCTTCCTCAGATATAGTTCCTTCAGGAAGACCACTACTAACTTCCCACACATTCATGGCCGAGAGCCAGAGTCGGCACTTCAACTGCCATCTCTTAAAGGCCATACCACCGGTAAACTTTTCCGGTTTCATTGCATCAGTATAACCAGCCATATTAAAATCACGAAATTGCCTACAATTAGGTTTTTGGATTGTTGAAAAATTAGGCAATAATTCCATGATTAATTCCAGAATATTAAACATGACTACAACAGCTACTAACATGTGAAATACGAACACACTAGACGTACTAAACAACATGAACAGTAGTAGCAACATATACACCAACATATCCATAGTAAACATGTAGTTCGGAATACGTCGCACGTACCGAACGTTTGTAGAGGAGGTAGTAGTCGATGCAGATAGGTTCACCGCGGCGAGATCAGCGGTGATGTTGTTGACGATGACGTTGGTGATGACAGGTCGAAGAAGACGACGCCTGCGGAGACGATCCGCAGCTCCGGCTGGAAGACGACCCGTGCTGGAAGCGGCGAGCAGTCGCGCGAAGCGCTTCCCAAAAACCTAATTCGCCCTCTCCCGTACAGGATCACAAAGGCGATTGGTTCCGGAGACCTGCTCTCCCAAACGCCGGTGCACGCCGGCGATCGGGATGGAGTAGACTACGGGGGCGGCGCAAGACACGAGGTGGCAAAACCTAGATTGGTCCGATGTGTGACGGTGCACGCAGTGCAAGGCAATATATAGTGCGGCTCGGGAAACCCTAATGGATAGCAGCCCACGATCCGGGAGCGACCCGAACTGATAAAACTATACGCGTACGCAAAAACTCGTTTTCCCGAACATCAAGCATCGGCTCATTCCCGCAACCCGCGGCGTGTCGTGATGAGACGGACGGACGACGGAGGAGGAGGAGGAGTGCGCGGGAGAGAGCCTTCTGTTCTCAACTAGCACACCAAGTGTCACAACACTCCACCTTATAAGGTGGTATTTGTCTCCTCCAAATAGCAATGTGGGACTAAACTTTAGCACCTCCTTGCACCTCCAATATTCTAACAGTGGACACCGTGTCCCGACCGCCGCTTCATGCGCTTGCTGTGGGTCGCCGTCGTCGTCGGGAGGACGGGCCGCAGCTCTGCGCTAGCCGTGGGTTACCGCCGTCATCGGGACAACGGGCCTCAGCGCTCGCCGCTGTGGGGACGACGGGACGCCGCTCCGCGCGCTGGCCGTGCATAGTTCCTGCCATCGCCGGGGGACCGGCCGTGTTGAGCATGATCCGCAACGCCGCCGCCTCGCTCACTGCCACGACGTGGGGGCCGTGCACGTACGCCATACACTGAGGCACCTCTCGTTCTCCTTGCACGCTATACACCCTTTGCTCCACCCCGCCTCGACCCCACCACCGAGGCCATATCGCCGACGTCTCTCGCGGCGGCACGAAGACGTCCACGTCTCCACGATCAAGTCCGTGACGACATTGACGGCCATGGAACCGACCGGCGAAGTCATGAGATCACCTGAATATCTTCTTCTTTCATGTGGACGGGATTTTCGACGTTGATCGGTTCTGGTTTGTTTATTGCTCTCTCCCAAAACAGACTCAGGTCGATCGCTTCCGTATTGGAACGACCAGAATTGGTTCCGATCAGGACACTTGATTCCCCGAGTCACGACACTATTTTTCATCGGGAGACTTGCTTTTCTATTTTCCCTTGGTGAGCTCGTGTTTCTTTTTTTTCCACTTTAGGATAAAAAACGGTTTGACCCGATCAAAATTGTTTGGTGCTCGACATTGAGACAATCTGGATCGTTAATTGGCAATTTAACGCTCTATATTTAAAGTATCCCAACATGTTTGCTCTTTTTAATAGTAGTATAGATTGATTAAATACGCAAGCGAGGAGATTATTGTGAGTCGCAGTCGTGCTCCTTACGAGTTGCGACGTCCAAGTCCGAGTGAAGCCTCCCGCACGTGCGAGCGGCACGTACATCTGGACGTGTCATCAAGTGGACAAACCATCCAAAAACAATTCCAGATGGGGTCTCCACGCTGCACATAATAAGCAAAAACAAAGGGATGCCGAGACTATCTCAGATAAGATCGCCTGAAAGCGAGCATGTGCCAGTGGATCTAAACTAGCTTTAATAGTCGAGGAAATCTATAATATCTAACTTTGATAAACTTTAATAATGTCTAGCGCCACTTATATACTGTATGACATGCTCGCCGGCGAGGTGAACAGTTTATCTTGATAGATCTTTGCAAGAACTATTTCTTCTTTCATTGATAAAAAAAGGAAAACATGTTCCGAATGGAACGACGGCCTCGATCGGATGTTTCCTAGCTACTACTCAGTATATAGATGCGCTTGCCGATGCTTAAACATCGATAATGGTGTAGAAGTCGAACAACGCTCGAATCCATCGCAAATGAATCAAGAACTGCATACGTACACCCGCAGAACAGCACGGCAGCACCATTGCAACAACAACAAGAATAGGCGAAAACTAATCTCGATCATTCGGTGAACAAAAGATGAAAAGAGGGTTATTAAGATCCATCCATAGATCCATACACTTCCTGCACGCATATGCCCAGCCGGGGCGTACGTGTTTCTCCATGATTGCATAATCAAGAAGTACATGTAGAACACAATTAAGCTACACAACCAGGCAGACCACCTCGATCTCCAATTTTTACACCGCCTGACGTACCCCAACGTCCCTAACAATTAACGAGACATTATTTCAGCTTCTGCAGTGTCCAGCATAAGCACAAACTAACCGTGAGACCATCTCCAGCCACGCACCATGCTCGATCGCTAGGAGCCGCCGCCGTTGCTGGTGTCGTCCTTCCCGCCACCGCCGCCGCTGGAGGTCGTGGGGGTGCCGGGGCTCTTCTTTCCGTCGCCGCCGCCGCCGGTCAAATCTGTGATGATCGTCTTGATGATGCTGCCCCTCTTGGGGTTCGGGTTCCCGTGGGGCTTCGGCCTTTGGCTGTCATCCATGGCGTCGCGGGCGCACAACACCACCAGAGCAGAAACGCGGGCGAGGGGGTGAGAGTGTTGTGTGCGAGCTATGCGGCTATGGAGTGTTTGCCCTGTCTTTATAGCGGTAAATAGCATTATTTTATCGTGTTGCAATCTAATGAGTTGGTTCTCCGGGTATGATATATTTTTGCAACCAGACCGGCGAGTCGGCGACTAGTCGACGAGAGGTTTTGCTCAGCTTTTGAAGGGCCACTGGTACGTTCATTAGTTTTATTGATGCAGGGGTTTATTGGCAAAGAGCAGCCTCCTTGTGAGCTGAGCTCTCGATCCTGTATAGGGGTGTGTGAATGTGTGATTGGATGAACAGAGGCAAGTGGATCGTATGTCGGCCTCCCCTGCTCACTTTGCATTAAAAATTAAATTAGAGAGAAAAATGTATACGTTTAAACCACTGGCCCCATTTTCTTTGTCGGCTCGTTGAGCACTTGAGCTTAGTCTTAGCGTGCACGTGCTATGCGTCATCTTCGTGTGACGTAGTATCCCAGAACAGTCGCGGTGTAGAAGGGAAACGGATTATGTCCAGTGTATCGGAGCTAGCTAAACGTGGCTCCTAGTAGTTCAAAGCAATCAAATTAGATCACTCCAATCTTGACTTGGAAAAAAAAGGGCACTCCAGTACTGTCCAGTGTATCGGACCGGAATGGCATTCGTCGTCTTGAATTCGTCTCGCGTCGCAGGTGAATCTTTTTTTTCTGAGAGAGTAGGCGAATCTTTGGTGTGATCGAGCAATGAAAACGAGGAGCAAACCGCTGGAAGAAACCTCGACTATGGTGGAAAGAATAACGAACACAAACCTATGTGTACTCCAGATCGAGTGAAAATATGTCACAGCTGCTGAAGATAGTACGAGCTGTCTCCAGATCGAGTGCCAATATTCTGCAAATAGTTGCGCCTGCACCCCATCCTGATCCACTTTTAAGTTTTCAAAAAAAACTAAATGAATTATGGCCATTGATTATGTTGTATCTTTTACGCCCAAAAAAATTCATCCAAAAATATGACCCAAAAATATGACCATATGTGAAAAAAAGAGAACATGCAACGTGCGTGGCTAATGCAGTGCAGGTGCATGCCCTCTAGCTGCATGCCTCTCAACATCTCATGGATTCAGGATTCCACTATTTTCAAACCACACTAAATCCACATTGTTGCTTATTCTCCACGTGCTGAAAATTAGCGCCATCTTAGTAATGATCATCAACCTCTAACAAAACATCAACCATCAATATGTAGGGATACTAGGCGCGCAAAAGGGTGATTTATTTCTCTCTTTTGTATTTTTTCGTCGGGCTCGGCCACTTGCAAAACGGAGGGGCACTAGTAGAAAACGGGCCTTTAGTCCCGGTTGTAGAGGGTCTTTAATCCCGGTTTGCCAACTGGGACTACCAAATCGGGACTAAAGGCCCCCCTTTAGTCCTGGTTGGCCACGAACCGGAACTAAAGGGCCCTCCACGTGGGCATGGCGGAGCCCGCTGGGTGGAGGACCTTTAGTCCCGGTTGGTAAGACCAACCGGAACTCAAGGTTTCAACTTTTTTTTTTCAATTTATTTAGGGTTAATTTAGGGTTTAGGGGGTTGGGGTTTAGGCTTTCGGATTTTGTGTTTTCCATTCTATTCTTTTTGTATGGAGATCACGTTGATGCGCCAAAAAAGGTTTTCGTATACATAAAGTTCATACTACATGGAGATCACGTTGATGCATATATATACACATACAATTTGGTATCTATTTAATTACATGCATATAATCAAATTACATGGAGGCATTAGTGGCAATGCAATTCTCCTCTTTCCGGTATGACCTCCGTAACCAAAATCCCGCCAATTCCTCTTGAATTGCTTTTAGGCGGTTCGTTGGTATGAGCTTGTCCCGCATATCTTCCATCTAGATCAATATGAATATGTGAGTTGTGTGTATATATATATCAAATCATCATAAAATAAATTATGAATGGAACTCAACACAATTGATGGTAATAAAATAAATTGTAAATAGTGTTTACGTACTGCTATTTGTCTTGCAGTTCTTTGCCGCTCACTGATCGTCAGGCGCATGAACTCGCAAACGTAGTATGCACGTAAATTAGTCCCCTGTTCCTGCCTCAGGCAGTACTTTACAAAGAATAGAATTCAATCAAATAATAATCAAACATGATAATGGTATTGAAACTAGAATTAAAAAGTTGCGCGGACCTAGATAGTACTACTTACCTTGGTGCAATAAAAACGCAGTTTCGGTTTCCATTCACCTTTAACCTTCAGGATGAACCGTTTCTAAACCCTGCCCGGCAAAGAAAATGAATAAAGGAGTTCTTAATTACTTGATATCAGAAAATGAACGAAAGAGGTCGATATAGAGCGCTAATGAACGAAAGAGGTCGATATCAGAAAATTACTTATGGAGCATTAGTTGCACGCTGGTGTACTCGTCCATATCTTTCCTTAATGAGTCCATGACTTCAACGCGTCAACTTTAATGATTAGCAGAATCCAGTGGAATATGCGCACGTTTATATACGCAGGTATACATAACTCATCGATTACACTAAACATTGAGTAAGCAAAATATAATGTGTAGGAGACAGTAACACTCACTTGAAGTTGTAAGGAAAAAGGATTTCTCCGCAGTGATTTTGCTTCGCTAAAAACAGCAGCAAGTTATTCTCTGTGTCCTCGGCATGGTTTTGTATGGTAACTTCATGATTGAAATATGGGTCAATGAACCCAGTGTCATAAATTCTGCGTCTTCTGCGTTCGAGAATCTTCATTCTGCATAATAGGTACAAAAGAATATAGTGAGATAATTACAGGCAATGAACAAGCTGAGCTAGAGACTTAAATTACAGAAATAAATCACTTACAAACAATAGCAACTCACGAGGGCTTTGTCGAGGGCGTCTTGATTGAATAACTGAAAAAGTTCTGTAAACTCAATAAACATATCGTTGGCCTTAAAGTAATGCTCGTTCTTTTGTGCCACCCAGAGGCTGGTTTGCCCTTCCTTTGCGACTTCTATTTACCATTCATGCAATCTTCGCATTTGTGTTGGTCGATGCCCTACCTCCTCAGGTCTGACCATAGAGCGCCCGTGGACATATCTCCATGCTAACTCAGCAATGGGGAGACCAGTGTCGCCTATGCGACGAGTGTCGTGGTGTACGTCCTTATCGGGAAACACCTTGAGCGGGGGGATCGATTGTATTGCCTGTTCTCCGAGCTGAGCCACTTGTTTCCCGCTTTTGCCGTCAGCTGGCTCTGTTGCTTATTATATGTCTTCTCAATACAGCGGACATAGTCGTCATGCCTATTAGCCACATGTGACGGTGGTCCCGATGATAGATTTCTCACAACCCTGATAACTTTTTTCAAAGGTATTATCTCCTTTGGCTCGGGCCGTTTTGGTGCAAGCTGTCTTTTCACATCGGCAGCCACCCTCTCCATTAGTTCCTCCTCAGTCAACTCGTAAGATAACTTTTCAGGAGCCTTGTCGACCTTGGTTTTCTTATTTGCATATTTCTTCTGAGTAGTACTAGTCGACGTGAAGTGCATCTTCCGTTTTAGCAACTTAGTAGTGGGCGCAGTCGACGGCTGACGGGATGGCGTGGGCGATGGACTCGGGCTGGGCTCCCAATCGGGGTGGGATGGACTTTGAGGTGGATTGCTACTCGGAGGAGTCGGTGGCCTTGGCGCTGAGTCTGGAAACATGATGTATTTCTTGTTCCATAGAACGATACCAAGCTTGACTTCTCCCAGTGTCTTCTCCTCATCACCTCCAGGAATGTCAAGCTCCAGTGTCTCAAATCCCGACATAATTTCATCCACCCCGACACGAGCATAGCCAGCTGGAATCTGACCAAGATGGTAGCTTGCTCCAGATTGATTTGGTAAAGCATAGCCGACCACCACCTTGAAGGATATGTTCTTCATTGACATATGTAGCTCACAATTTGTCTTCTCAGTGACATCATCCACGGGGTAGTGAGCCGCCGGCGGTTCGAATGCAGAATTTTCTAGCTGCGTGGAACCCACGCTGCTTTTCCGATGATCAGATGGGACGACATCGACTTCATGACCTTCTAGCTGCTGCTGAGATGCCCTTTACTGACTAATTGAGTCCAGTTGCTCCTGCTACCGATGCACCTTGCGTTCCAATTCCGATAACCGGTCTAACTCCTCCTTCTTCTTCTTCTTCTTCTTCTTCTTCTTCTTCTTCTTTCTCTGACGGCTTCTATAACTGTCAGCGTACTCCGGAAACCCTTTTTTCCACGAAACACCGGGTCCATAGCCTCGACATCGTCCAACGTGTTCAGGATTCCGAGGGCGAGTGTCAGCTCATCGTTCTCTCTCTCGGGCTGGTACTCTCCCTTTCTAACTTTTCTATTGCGCCCTCAAGCTCATTGGAGATTTTTCAACTTTTTCCTTCCATTTTCCCTTTGCAACAATCCGCCCTGTCTGTGGGTCCAACGCTGCCCCATGCACGTACAACCAGAACTTGGACCTCTCGGGCCAGTCTGCTGTCTATGGAATGATCCCTTTAGCAAGCAGTTAATCTTCAAAGGCTTCCCACTTAGGCACGGCAGTTTTGTAGCCACATGTCCCCAAAATATGGTGATATGTCTTCTTCGCAGCATTTGCCTTATTTATGGCCGATCGGGCCACAGCGGCAGACGATTGTTTTATCTTCACAAATGCGGGCCAGTCATGTTTTATCTTCTCTAGTGCTCCACTGAAATCTGGAGCTTGTTTTTTCTTCTGATAATTTACCCATAATATTTTCTTCCAGCTCTGGAATTGTGTGGCCATCTTCTTAAGAGTCCACTGCTTGACTTTCTCCTTCTTATCATCTGTGAGACCTCGTGGTAGGTTGAAATGTGTCAAGAGCGTCTCCCAAAGCAAATCTTTTCTTCTTTGGTCGACATAACTAGCTCCATCGTTATCGTCCTTCGGCTTATGCCATTCTTCAATGGTGATCGGGATCATGTCCCTAACAAGAACTCCAGCTTGACTTATAAATTTACGGCGGCTCTCTATGGGTTCCAGCGGTTCGCCATCATCACCAACGTTGTCGATCGATAACCTTGCACCATCGCCCAACCTTTTGGTCGGGCCTCGTTTGGTTGGCGTAGATCCGGAGGGCTAAAAGAAAAATGATTCATTAATAAGTGCAATATAAATCAATTAATGCATCTAGTGATCAACAGAGGCTTAATATATATACCTCGCCAGAGTTTGTTAAGTGCCCTTCGTCGTCTCTGTTTTCTTCTAGCTCAAGTACTCCCTCACTGGAGTCGTTCAAAAATTGTGAGCTGTAATCGTCTCCACCCCCATCTTCTCCACCGGCATCTTCTCCACGTTGTGCACCTTCAAATATAATCTTATATTTGCTCTTCACCCTCGTCCATAGCTCAATGTCCATGCAATCAATTATATATGCTTTCAATTTTGTATCTAAAATACTTCTTACAAATGAGAATGCAAATTCACACCAACTACTAGCAAATTTAAAATTCATAGCAACTACAATTTAAAATTCATAGCTAATAGCAAAAATGGTACTGATTTTCATAGCTAATAGCAATTTTAAAATTCATAGCTAATAGCAAATAGCAACTACAATAGCAAAAATGGTACTGATTTTCTTAGCAACTACAATAGCAAAAATGGTACTGATTTTCATAGCTAATAGCATTTTTAAAATTCATAACTAATAGCAATTTTAAAATTCATAGCTAATATCTAATAGCAACTACAATAGCAAAAATGGTACTGATTTTCATAGCAACTACAATAGCAAAAATGGTACTGATTTTCGTAGATAATAGCAATTTTAAAATTCATAGCTAATAGCTAATAGCAACTACAATTTAAAATTCATAGCTAATAATAGCAATTTTAGTCCACTAATAGCTAATAGCAATTTTAGTCCACTAATAGCTAATTTTAAAATTCATAGCTAATAGCAACTACAATTTAAATTCATAGCTAATAGCAATTTAAAATGAGAATAGCAAAACTAACAATGAGAATACAATTTAAAATTCATAGCTAATAGCAATTTAAAATTCATAACAAAAATGAGAATAACAAAAATAAAAATAAAATTCATAGCTACTCTCACCTTGAGTAGCTACGGCCGGAGGTCGAGGTCGAGGTCGGAGGCGGCTCTGCTTGCGGGGAGAGAGGGTCGGAGCCACGCCGGGGAGAGAGGGCCGGAGCTGCGCCGGCGGCGTCTGGTGGTGGAGCCGCGCCGGTGGTGGTGGAGCGCGCCGGAGGACGGTGGTGGCGAGCGTCTGCAGGAGGTGGAGCGCGCAAGAGGACGGTGGTGGTGGAGCCGCGCCGGAGGACGGTGATGGTGTAGCGTCTGGTGGTGGAGCGCGCCGGAGGACGGTGGTGGTGGAGCCGCGCCGGAGATCGAGGAGGGCTTCGCCGCCAGGGAGATTGATCGGGCGCCGGTGGATTGCAACTGCAAAGGGTCGATTGGCGCTCCAAGTCCTGCACAAAAGGGGAAAAAAGGCCTTTAGTCCCGGTTGGTGGTTGCAACAGGTACTAAAGATCCTTTAGTACCGGTTCGTAACATCAACCAGGACTAAAGGTCCATTTTTGGGCCGTTAAAATTCTGCGCGCGAAGCCCACCCCTTTAGTCCCGGTTGGTGTTACAAACCCGTACTAAATGGGTTTTGTAATAGGTTTGTTTTTTTGTTCTCGTTTCGTTTTTCTTTTTTCTATTATCTGATTTCTTTTATATATATTGATTTAATTGTCCAAATCAAGTCAAATTATTTTCTAAAAATTTGCAAAATCATATCTATTGATTTCTTTTATATCTATTCATTTCATTTATATCTATTGATTTAATTGTCTAAATCAAGTCATTTTTTTTATTTTGTAAAATCATATCTATTGATTTCTTTTATATCTATTAATTTTTTATATCTATTTATTTCATTTATATCTATTTATTTAATTGTCCAAATCAAGTCAAATTATTTTTTAAAATTTTGCAAAAATCATATCTACTGATTTCTTTTATATCTATTTATTTACTTTCAGTGGATAAGGCAAAAGATAAGGCACACATATCAACGTGGGAGCTGAAGGTGAAGATAAGGCACACATATCAAAGCTAGTGGAGTTGTCCTTTGCAGGGTTGAAGAGGCAAAGGTGAAGAGTTGCCCTAATCTTTACCTATAAGTACCCACCATGAGGAGGAAGAGGAAGAACAAGAGCACGAAAACAACAGATAGAGAAGACAGAGGACTCCTCTATGCACGAACTTCTCGAAGATGCCTTTGCAGTGTCGGCATAGAAGTGTTCTCTCAGTGCTAAGAGGGTTCATACTTTAGTCAAGCTAGTTCGGAAGGCGACTACAGAGGACTACTCTATGCATGAGCTTCTCGAAGATGTCCTTGGGCAGTGACCTAGAACATCTTCGAGGGGCTCAGCATAGAAGCGTTCTCTTAGAGTGGTTCTTTATTTGTAAACATCCTCCACAACTTTTGGAACATCCAATCAGTGTTCAGAGTTTTCTTCTGAGTTTTCATAACACGGTTACATAAAAAGGTTTAATACATTATTACACATCACCAACAACATCCCTATCTAGTGTTGTGGTATAAACTTTTTCTTCGTGTGTGTCCCTTTCTTCTGATTACGCCATAAACATGGACAATCTTCATCATTTAACACGATGCTTGGGTTAGTGTTCAGTGTGAAGGGCGGAATTTCATCAAACTTATTGTAATCTTCTGACATGTCTGTCTTGTCCTCCACTCCCATGATGTTTCATTTCCCTGAAAGAGCTATGTGGCGCTTTGGCTCATCGTATGATGTATTCGCTTGCTTATCTTTTCTTTTTTCGGTTTGGTAGACATGTCCTTCACATAGAAAACCTGAGCCACTTCATTGGCTAGGACGAATGGTTCGATGTGGTATCCAAGATTCTTGAGATCCACTGTAGTCATGTCGTACTGCTGGTCTACTTGTACCCCGCCTGTCAGGTTGAACCATTTGCACCAAACAAAGGGACCTTAAAAGAAGATCCATAGTCAAGTTCCCATATCTGCTCTATGTAACCATAATATATGTCCTTTTGCCCATTGTTGTTTGTTGCATCAAAGCGGACACCACTGTTTTGGTTGGTGCTCTTTTTATCTTGGGCGGACGTGTAAAATGTATTTCCATTTATCTCGTACCCTTGGAAAGTCAATATAGTCGAAGATGATGACTTGGCCAACAAGTATAACTGTTCTCCAACAGTGGTGTTATTAATGAGATGTGTTTGCAACCGCCAAAAGTCTCCATGAGTTTTCCTTTAATCCAAGAGTCAGCATGCTCCAGGTTTTGGAGCGTACAATATTCATGTGTTTCTCGATATACAGAGCCACCAAGCTGGAATTATGTAGAACGGTGTACTGTGCTTGAGTGAAAGAATGTACGTCCATACTTATTATTGCTTTCTTTCCTAGTGTGCCTTTTCCACGCAGTCTCCCCTCATGGCGCGATTGAGAAACACCGATCGGCTTAAGGTCAGGAATAAAGGCAACGCAAAACTCAATGACCTCCTCTGTTCCATAGCCTTTGGAGATGCTTCCTTCTGGCCTAGCACGGTTATGAACGTATTTCTTTAAGACTCCCATGAACCTCTCAAAGGGGAACATATTGTGTAGAAATACAGGACCGAGAATGGAAATCTCTTCGACTAGGTGAACTATGAGGTGCGTCATAATATTGAAGAAGGATGGTGGGAACACCAACTCGAAGCTGACAAGACATTGGACCACATCCTTTTGTAAACTTGGTAGAGTTTCTGGATTGATCACCTTCTGAGAAATTGCATTGAGGAATGCACATAGCTTCACAATGGGTACTCGAACATTTTCGGTAGAAGCCCCCTCAATGCAACCGGAAGTAATTGTGTCATAATCACGTGGCAGTCATGAGACTTTAGGTTTTGAAACTTTTTCTCTGCCATATTTATTATTCCCTTTATATTCGACGAGAAGCCAGACGGGACCTTGATACTGCTCAGGACTTCAAAAAAGATCTCCTTCTCTTCTTTGGTAAGAGCGTAGCTGGCAGGACCTTGATACTTCTCTGGATTCTGGTCGTCTCGTTCGTGCATACGTTGCTGGTCCAGCCGTGCATCCGGTGTATCTTTCGTCTTCCATACACGCCCAAGAAGTTTAGCAGGTTCACGCAAAGATTTTTCGTCACGTGCATCACGTCGATTGCAGAGCGAACCTCTAGGATTTTCCAATAGGGTAGCTCCCAAAATATATATTCTTCTTCCACATGGGTACGTGTCCGTCAGCGTCATTCGGAACAGATTGTCCGCCAGGACCCTTTCCAAAGATTACTTTTAAATCCTTGACCATACATATATATCATCACCAGTAGGGCAGGTAGGCTTCGTCCGGTGATCTGCCTCACCTTTGAAATGCTTGCCTTTCTTTCTTAAGGGATGCTTGTTTGGAAAAAATCGACGATGCCCCGGGTACACATTCTTGTTACCTAAATATATACTTTCAGTCTCACCTAAACAGTGCGTGCATGCATTGTATCCTTGTTTGACTGTCCTGAAATGTTACTAAGAGCAGGCCAATCATTGATGGTTACAAACAACAACGCTCGTAGGTCAAATTCCTCCTGTTTGTGCTCATCCCACACACGTACACCTTCTTCACGCCACAACTGTAAAAGTTCTTCAACCAATGGCCTCAGGTACACATCAATGTCGTTGCCGGGTTGCTTCGGGCCTTGGATGAGCACTGGCATCATAATGAACTTCCGCTTCATGCACAACCAAGGAGGAAGGTTATAGATACATAGAGTCACAGGCCAGGTGCTATGACTGGAGCTCTGCTCCCCAAAAGGATTAAAGCCATCTGTACTTAGACCAAACCTTAAGTTCCTTGCGTCACTGCAAAGTCGGGAAGTCTTTGTCGATTTTTCTCCACTGCGACCCATCAGCGGGGTGTCTCAGCATCACGTCTTTCTTACGGTCTTCTTTGTGCCATCGCAACAACTTGGCATGCTCTTTGTTTTGGAACAAACGTTTCAACCGTGGTATTATAGGAGCATACCACATCACCTTGGCAGGAACCCTCTTCCTGGGGCGCGGCTTGCCCTCAACATCACCAGGGTCATCTCGCCTGATCTTATACCACAATGCACCGCATACCGGGCATGCATTCAAATTCTCGTACTCCTCACCGCGGTAGAGGATGCAGTCATTGATGCATGCATGTATCTTCTGCACCTCTAATCCTAGAGGGCAGACAACCTTCTTTGCTTCGTACGTACTAGGGGCAATACGTTATCCCTTGGAAGCATCTTCTTTAATATTTTCAGCAACTTTTCAAATCTTGTCAGATAGACCATTCTCTGCCTTCCATTGCAGCAATTCCAGTGTGGTACCCAGTTTTTTTGGCCATCTTCGCAATTTGGGTACAACAATTTTTTGTGATCCTCTAACATGCGCTCCAACTTCAACCTCTCGTTTTCACTTCCGCAGTTTATCTGTGCATCAAGAATGGCCCGACGAAGATCATCATCGGGCTCATCAACAATGGCCTCTTCTTCAGCTTCGTCTTCCCCCATTGTAGTACCACCATGTTCAGGAACATAGGATAGTTGTCATCATCCTCTTCTTCTTCTTCTTCTTCTTCATTGTCTTCCATTATAACCCCTCTTTCTCCGTGCTTGGTCCAACAATTATAGCCGGACATGAAACCGGACTGATAGGTGGACGTGAAGGGTTTTTTAGGTTGAGTAATTCTTCGTATTCTTACAGACACTACATGGACAACAAATAAAACCATTCGGCGGCTTGTTTGTCTCAGCCACACGGAGAAAATTATGCATGCCATTAATGAACTCGGGACTGCGTCGGTCACCGTACATCCATTGCCGGCTCATCTGCATTATATAAATATATCAAAAACCATTACACTACATCATGAATATATAATAGTGACCAAATTAATTAATACAAGTTCATCACATTAAAACCAAAGTAGAGTAGTGACCAAATGTAATACATAGTTCACATAAAACATACATTGAAACTAACATACAACTATCTAATGCATTTAAATGCAACAACAAATGCGATCAAAATCGCAACTAAGGTAATGATGTCTACGAACGCTTCTATTCCTGTAGACAGTGTTGGGCCTCCAAGTGCAGAGGTTTGTATAACAGCAGCAAGTTTGCCTTAAGTGAACAACCCAAGGTTTATCGAACTCAGGGAGGTAGAGGTCAAAGATATCCCTCTCAAGCAACCCTGCAATTAAGATATAAGAAGTCTCTTGTGTCCCCAACGCACCCAATACACTTGTCAAATATATAGGTGCACTAGTTCGGCGAAGAGATAGTGAAATACAAGTGGTATGGATGATTACAAGTAGTAATTGCAATCTGTAGTAACAATGGCAGCAAGCAAACATGCAGCAGAACTAAGAGTAAACGGTGTTTTCAATGCTTGGAAGCAAAGCCTAGGGATCCTACTTTCACTAGCTAGTGGACACTCTCAACATTAATAACATAATTGAACACATAGATACTTCCTCTTTACATGCTACTCTGAACTATTCTCCCATTGGATCAAAAATACTACGTGTAGGGCTATAACAGCACTCCCTAAAGTCTGAGTAAACAAACACCACAATAACAACATCCAACACAAGAACACAAATGATAAGTATCACTTTAATCTATTAATGAAGCCACACACATCACCCACACTGTCACCTTGATAACGTGTTCTTACATAACTCCAAAGATCACAATGATAAAACCACTAGAGTGCAGCATGTTCATAACAATGAAGGGAAAACATCTATAGATTTAACTAGATTACAATGCTCAAGATCACAATAAGATCACACCATGGGAGAGAGAGATGAACCACATAGCTACCAGTAGAGCCCTCAGCCTCGATGGAGAACTACTCCCTCCTCATCATGGGAGGCAGCAACGGCGATGAAGATGGCTCCGAGGGCACTTCCCCATCCCGGCAGGGTTTCGGAACCGAGACTTCTGTCCCCGAATTAGGGTTTCGGATGGCGGCGGAGCACGGAGATGTATTCGGGAGTATCGTCGATTGATTTAGGGTTTTCGGGACGGAAGCAATAAATAGGCGAAAGGGCGGCTCCAAAAGGTTCTCGAGGTGGCCCCGCCAGGGGTGGGCGTCACCCCTCTCCAGGCTGCACCGAGGGTTGGCGTGGGCTCCTCGTGGCCCATCTCGACCTCCCGTTTTGGCTCACGGAGTCTTCTGGTAAAATAGGCACGCACGTTGATTTTCGTCCAATTCCGAGAACTTTGGTTTTTGGACCTTTTCTGCAATGAACAGACATAATAAACATGAACTGGCACTGTGACATCTTGTTAATAGGTTAGTTCCAGAAAATGCATTATAATGATATGAAGTGTATGTAAAGCATGTAGCAATATGTATAAAACAAGCATGGAATATCAAAACTTATAGATACGTTTGAGACGTATCAAGCATCCCCAAGCTTAGTTCCTACTCGTCCTCGAGTAGGTAAACGATAAAAACAATATAATTTTTGAAGTGACATGCTACCAACACAATCTTGATCAAATAATAGTGTAAAGCACATGAACTGAATGAAGTGATCCAAATCAATGGTCTATAGTTTGCAAACAAGTAAACAAGGAATAAACAAACTGAATCATACACGTAAAAACATTCATGAATAGTACTTTGGAGACATTGGAGCTATAAGAATTTGCATAAGAGTTAGCTCACAAAGCAATAAGTTCAAAGCAAAAGTGTTTGACTAACACAAAGAAAGATTTAGTTTCAGCATTTGCTTCAACTTCAACATATTTTTCTCATGGATATTGTCAAGGCAAAGCAATATAATAAGTCAAACATATCAGCATATAACAATTGTTGTACCAAAGTTGACACTAGTGTTTGCTTGTGGAGATAGAAAGAAGTAGGAAAACTGACTCAACAATAAAGTAAAAGAAAGTCCCTTCGAAGAGGGAAGCAGGGATTAAATCATGTGCTAGAGCTTTTTAAGTTTTTGAAAGCATATAGAGAGCATAAAAATATATTTTTGAGAGGTGTGTGTTAATGGTCAACGAATCAGTAAATAGATAATACATTAAGTCACAAGCTAACCAGACCTTACAAGAGCGGCTCCCGTGAAGGACGTTATTTCTACCAAGCTGGCAGATCATCCCTCTTTCTCTTTTGTTTACACACTTGTGAACATTGCTTGACTGATTTCTCAGTGGCAAAAAGATGTGAAGAGAATTTTTGGTTAAAGTTGTAATTAATTGGGACTGGGCACCCCGTTGCCAGCTCTTTTTGCAAAATTATTGGATAAGCGGATGTATATGCCACTAGCCCAGGTGTAAAGTCCGGTCAACAAGTGAAATAAAGACCATCTACCACATCCTCATGAGCTTGTAAACAGTGACACAAAAAGGAGTAGTACAATTTTGAATAGTTTAAAGGTAGCACATGAAAAATTTACTTGGAGTGGCAGGAAAATACCACATAATAGGTAGTTATGGTGGACACAGATGGCATGGATTTTGGCTCAAGGATTTGGATGCACAAGCAGCATTCCCGCTTAGTACAAGTTTAGGCTAGCAAGGTTATTTAAGCAAACACAGACTGTCAACCGGTACAGCAACAACTTATATAATAAACATGCTTGAAAAATTATAAGACTCCACATTGTCTTCCTTGTTAACCAAAACCTTTTACTGGAACTACCAATGATACAAACTAAATAACAACAAGCCTTACGGTAGTTCTTCACTAATAGCCTTTACTTACATGATGCACAAGTCTAAACATTACTTACTTGGTAACTCAAAACAATTGAAAAGTATCAAATTACTCAAGACAGTGATCTACAAGACTATGTAAGCATTTTTATACCACTACCACATGCATAGCATTTTCCGTTCCAACCAAACACCAATCAACTTATTTAAACAACTCTCCAAACAAATATAAGTGAAGCAAGAGAGTACTTTCTTCAAAAGAACTAATAGCTCTGACAAGAGATACATGAAAACAAGAGCTAAAAGCTAAACAGCGCTAGACAGGAATACTCAACAAATATAAGTGAAGAATAGGAGTATTCTAATGAAAAAGCGGAGCGTGTCTCTCTCCCAAACAAGAGTTGTGATCAAGCATTGTAATGACCAGAGGAGAAAACATAAACGAACTGAAAGTAAAAGCATACAGATGCTCGAAGAATAGTACATATAATGTGAAGAAATAAAAATATAGTCTTACTAGAGATGACCTGATAGTTTGTTGATGAAGAAGGGGATGCCTTGGGCATCTCCAAGCTTAGATGCTTGAGTCTTCTTAAAATATTGGGGAGATCCAAGGGAGCCTCCCAAGCTTAAACACTTTACTCTTCTTGATCTTATAATATCATCCTCCTCTCTTAACACTTGAAAACTTCCTTCACATTAAAACTCAACATAATTCTCATTAGCAGGTTAGTGCATCAAAACAATAATCTGACTTGGTTCTGTAAAGACACAATCAAGAACTCATTCTAACATTAGCTAATGTATACCAGGTCTTTGTAGCACCTTTCCACAAAAAAAACCACAAAGAAAATTTGTATAAGAAGCAATGCAAAAATGAAGACAAAATCTGTCAAAATCAGAATAGTCCATTAAGACGGATTTTTACGAGGCACTTAAGTTGCTCCAATCGAAAAATGCTAGTCGTATGAAAGTTGCGTACATATCTCAGGAACACGCACAAAAAGTTTCAGATCAAAACGATTTTTTCTGATTTTCTACCGAAAGAGACGGTGACGTCCAGAAATCTGTTCCTGTGCAGTAATCCAAATATAGGTACCATCTTGTCATAAGAGACTTTTCTTGGCACAACAAAACAGCACATAAAAGATACAAAGATGTTATTACAGAACTAAACAAGCACCTTGACTCAAGAAACAAAAATAACAGGAAGTAAAAACAATGGGTTGCCTCCCATAAGCGCTTCTCTTTAAAGCCTTTTAGCTAGGCATGCCAATTTTAATGATGCTCTCATAAATATGAGAGTTGAATATAAGAGAACATCAAGAAGCAAATATAAAGCACATTTAAGTCTAACCCACTTCCTATGCAAAGGAATCTTGTAAGAAAACAAATTATTGAAGCATGAAGCTACTAGTATAGAAAGACAAAACAAGTACCACTTCAAAACTTTCAACAAAGAGAGAGGAGAATTAATATTATTGAGGTATATGAAACCATGTCTTCCTCTCTCATAGTAATTTCCAGCAACATCATAGATAAAATCCACAATATAACCATCACATGAAACACTCTTATCATGATCCACATGCATAAAAGTATCAATATTTTCCACATAAGCAAAGTCCTTATTAATAACAATGGGAGTAGGATCATCATAAAGAACTTGAACATGATAGACATGTTGTATATTAGAGAGATGGTTGTAATTACAATCTATGACATAGTTATCATCACAATAAGTATCAAAGACTGGAGGCATAGTATCATCAAAAATTTTACTAGCTAGAGGGTTTTCAAACATATAATCATCAATAGCAAAAGGATTTTCAAACTCCTCATCCCCCAGCTTAGAGCTTTCCACATAATCATTAGAAGGAACATGGATAGTATTACTAGTGTAGCAATTATTAGTATCATCATTTTCAGAATTGGTACAAAAAAGATTTTCAATATCATAAGTAGTGTTATTTTCCCAATCATGATCACTACAATAAGTAAGAGGCATATAATAATCTTCAATAAATTCAGACTCATCAGAAACAACCATGAAAGGAGCAACGTGCTTAAGGGAGGATACCGTTACCTCTCTCTTTTTACTCCTCTTCTTCTTCTTCTTTCCCTCTTTAGGAGGGAGAGGTTGGAAAGGAGGCTTCTCCACATACCCTGGCTCATTGTTAGAGACAATAGAAGAAACTTGGGAGGATTCCTCTCTTTCATTAATGAGAGTAAAACAAACATTAGTCCTTTCATATTTTGGTAAAGTTCCATCTTTTATAATATTTTGTATGTAAGCATTTGCGTGGCAATTATCAACACAATAGAGATGACATCCATGCAGAACGCTATTCATATCAAAAGCACTCATATCTAACAAAGAAGTTTTTCTTGATAACTCTTCACATCCCAAAAATAATATAAGTTCATCATGAAGATTAGGAGTGATCATGTTATCACAAAAGTATCTCGCAGTGCTCTCATCGGAACCTGAGCATTGGAAATTGAAATGACCCTTTTCATAGCAAAGTTCACAAATAAAAGGGTAGAGGGCACAAACTCTTTCAGCAAGATCATTTAGAGCGCTATACCACATTCTAGTCTTTTCATTCTTATGATGGATACAATATTCTTCTTCATTATTAGTCTTTTTACAAGGTCTAAGCGCTCCACAAAAATTAACTTGCTTATAAGAAATAGTATTTTCAGAAATTTGAGCATGTTTATTGCAATCATTAGTAACAACTTCATTTTCTATGCAAGTGTCTTTAAAAGGTTCATGATACATGTTCCACTTTCCTTTAGGAATATTAATATGAGAAGCAAAGGTTCTACAACAATCAACAATAATTTGAGAATCAAGACCATATTTAGCACTAAGCTCATGAAGACTAGCAGTTTCAACGAAAGACTTAATGCAATCATACTCATAGTTTATACCTGATTCTTTACCTTTGTCGTTCTCCCAATCTTCAGTATTGCATTGAATTGTTTCAAGAAGATCCCATTTGGCTTCAACCTTCTTACTTGTGAAAGAACCCTCTGAACATGTATCTAGATAATCCTTGTAATGACCTGAAAGCCTTGCATAAAAATTAGTAACAATTATTTCCACAGGAAGCCCATGGTTAGGACATTTGAGTATTAATATTTTTAGTCTTCCCCAAGCTTGAGCAATGCTTTCTCTGTCACGAGGCGAAAAATTGTAAATGTAATTCCTATCTAAATGCATTTCATAAAGAGGATAAAATTTAGAGTAAAAGAGAGACTCAAGCTCCTTCCACTCCGAATGATGAGGATCATCCAGTAGCTCATACCAGTCCTTTGCTTTGTCCTTAAGTGATAATGGAAATAATTTCTTCATGGCATTTTTCTTGATAAACCTGCAACCTTAAACAACTCACAAAGTTCTGTGAGTTTCAACAAGTGATCACTTGGATGGACTGTTCCATCCCCTGTATAACGTTCATCCATAACTCTTTCAACAATTTCCATAGGCATTTCAAAAGGAATACTTTCAGTAGGTGGACTGAGAATATCACAAGCATCATTAGAATTATCACATATGGGAGACAAAGTATTATCAAAGCAAATTTTCTCCTCCAAAGCTGGGGAACTAAAAAGATCATTTTCATCAAAACCAGCTTCCCCAAGCTTAGATTTTTCCATAGCATTAGCAATAATGGTGTTCAAAGAATTCATGCTAATAACATTGCTACCACTATTATGCAAACAAAATTCCATAGGTTTTTTAATTTTCTCTTCAAACACATCATGTCCTAATTCAAGATAAATTTTATAGAGATCTCTATTTTTTTTTGTTATTTTCCATTAAGCCTAACTAGTGAAATAAAAACAAGAAACAAAAAGATATAACTGCAGAATCTAAAGGAAATAGCTTCGAGCACTCACACGCCGACAACGGTGCTAGAAAATAGCTTAGTAGCCAGAGGGTGTGAGTACCTTTTACATTACCTCCCCGGCAACGGCGCCAGAAAAGAGCTTGATGTCTACGAACGCTTCAATTCCTGTAGACAATGTTGGGACTCCAAGTGCAGAGGTTTGTAGAACAGCAACAAGTTTCCCTTAAGTGAACAACCCAAGGTTTATCGAACTCAGGAAGGTAGAGGTCAAAGATATCCCTCTCAAGCAACCCTGCAATTAAGATACAAGAAGTCTCTTGTGTCCCCAACGCACCCAATACACTTGTCAGATGTATAGGTGCACTAGTTCGGCGAAGAGATAGTGAAATACAAGTGGTATGGATGATTACAAGTAGTAATTGCAATCTGTAGTAACAATGGCAGCAAGCAAACATGCAGCAGAACTGAGAGTAAACGGTGTTTTCAATGCTTGGAAGCAAGGCCTAGAGATCCTACTTTCACTAGCTAGTGGACACTCTCAACATTAATAACATAATTGAACACATAGATACTTCCTCTTTACATGCTACTCTGAACTATTCTCCCATTGGATCAAGAATACTACGTGTAGGGCTATAAAAGCACTCCCTAGAGTCTGAGTAAACAAACACCACAATAGCAACATCCAAAGATCACAATAGCAACAAATGATAAGTATCACTTTAATCTATTAATGAAGCCACACACATCACCCACACTGTCACCTTGATAACGTGTTCTTACATGACTCCAAAGATCACAATGATAAAACCACTAGAGTGTAGCATGTTCATAACAATGAGGGGAAAACATCTATAGATTCAACTAGATTACAATGCTCACGATCACAATAAGATCACACCATGGGAGAGAGAGATGAACCACATAGCTACCAGTAGAGCCCTCAGCCTCGATGGAGAACTACTCCCTCCTCATCATGGGAGGCAGCAACAGCGATGAAGATGGCTCCGGGGGCACTTCCCCGTCCCGGTAGGGTTCCGAAACAGAGACTTCTGTCCCCCGAATTAGGGTTTCGGATGGCGGCGGAGCACGGAGATGTATTCGGGAGTATCGTCGGTTGATTTAGGGTTTTCGGGACGGAGGCAATAAATAGGCGAAAGGGCGGCTCCGGAAGGTTCTCGAGGTGGACCCGCCAGGGGTGGGCGCCACCCTCCTCCTGGCCGCGCCGAGGGTTGGCGTGGGCTCCTCGTGGCCCATCTCAACCTCCCCTTTTGGCTCACGGAGTCTTCTGGTAAAATAGGCACGCACGTTGATTTTCGTGCAATTCCGAGAACTTTGGTTTTTGGACCTTTTCTGCAATGCACAGACATAATAAACAGGAACTGGCACTGTGGCATCTTGTTAATAGGTTAGTTCCAGAAAATGCATAATAATGATATGAAGTGTATGTAAAACATGTAGCAATATGTATAAAACAAGCATGGAACATGAAAAATTATAGATACGTTTGACACGTATCAGGTAACTATTGATCCAACAGCATAATGATACCAAGCTTCTTTATTAATTGCATATTTTCTAATCTTTCTAATCTTCAAGCGCATTGCATCCATCTTGATCTTGTGATCATCGACGACATCGGCAAGATACAACTCCAATTTCATCTTCTTTTCTTCAATTCTTCTAAATTTTTCTTTCAAATCATCGTTTTCTTTTTCAACTAAATTTAACCTCTCCACAAGAGGGTCGGTTGGAATTTCCGGTTCACATACCTCCTAGATAAAAATATCTATGTCAAGTGTTGGTCGGCATAATTGTCATATAAACACGAAATGAAACAAATAGTTATAAAAGATAATATACCACATCCGAATCATAGACCGGACGAGGGATGACGGGGACGGATATCAAAACCATGGCACTATAAATATAACAAATAATCATACAAGTAAGAAAATTATACAAGTAATAATTATGCATCTAAATCATACAAGTAAGTTTTTTTAAAAAAAGATAAAAACAAGAGGCACACCAAGGTGGTGCCGGTGACGGGACGGCGCGGTCGATCGACGGCGGTGAGGACGGGGACGGCACTAAAACCCACAAATCATATTTTAATTTGAGCTCAAATTGCATATAAAACAAATGAACTCCCTAATTTAGGCATTTCATCAAACACCTATCTAGCACTAGAAAATGAAATGAGCTAAACCAGCAATGAAGTGAGATAAATTAGCAACGTCGGAAGAAATGATGAAGTTGCTAACCCTTGGATAGATGGGTGCCGCCATTCTTGACAAATCTTGGAGAAAAATGCGGATGAACTCGAACTCGGGAGAGTAAACGAGGAGAAAAATGTAGATGTTGTTCGAGCAGGAAAATGGAGAAGGCTAGCTCGGGGTGGAAGATGGTATAGGGAAACCTTTAGTCCCGGTTTGTATCACGAACCGGTACTAAAGGGGCTCGCGCTGGCCCCACCGCTGCGGCTGCCTGCCGCAACCCTTTAATCCTGGTTCGTATCACGAACCGGGACTAAAGGTCTCCTACGAACCGGGACTGGAGCTGTATACGAACCGGGACTAAAGGTCTCCTACGAACCGGGACTGGAGCTGGCCGGCACCCTGACTGTTCGAAGCGGGACTAATGGTCCCATTAGTCCCAGTTCCAATAATGGCCGGGACAAAAGGGTCGAACGGAAGGCCCTTTTTCTACTAGTGGGGCCACTACTTTCTTGATTTTTCTTACTTTCATCGGCACGTATGCAATGCAGCAAATGCAAAGAAGAGTGGGAGCAAGGTTCCCTTGGGTATGCACAAGCTGCTACCACTTCACAATTTTAGCTCTTTCGGAATGTTCTTCGTCTCGTCCAGTCACTTTCAACTTTTTTTTGGGTCTCCGACTCACCCTTTTTTTTTGAACTGGGGACTCACTTACCTATGTTTCTTATTGCATGACGCATTGACGCTACCTTCGTAATGCTTGTTAGTCACTATAGCAATCAACCCTGAGTACATGAACTCTGGTGTTTTGGTCGGCTTAGCAACGATCGTCGGCTTTGTAATAGCCATAATCATCCACGTTTGTAAACAATTCACCACGTGCTAACGATCACCCACAAATGGGTTTGCTTTTTGATATTGCCCAATCGTTTCGCGTCCGCGGTGCCGGTCACCCACAAACGGGTTTGCTTTTTTATGTTCTCAATTACAACCGTCGGGGGCGTGTGCTTGTTTAGAAACACACGAGCATTACGTTCATTCCAAATTTCTTAAGACGTGGCTTACTCGTAGTTTGATGGTTGTGCAGTGGAGAGTAATCTGGCGAGAGCAGCCTACTTGTGACCTGAGCTCTCCTCTCTAAGGGCATGTACATTGGGAGTCGCTTAGTTGGGTGCTTAGAGAAATAAAAATAAATCAGAAAAAACGCAGATATCGCTAGCGTCCTTGGTCTACATCGGCTAATTTTTTTTAAATAATACACGAAAATTATTTAATTTCGGAAATATTACGCGTTTTTATTTTTTTTCAGAAATATTACCCAATCGGTCTCGTCGAAACCGATAGGCCCTAATCGGTCTCGTCGAAACCGAGTGGCCCCACTCGTCCACGTGTAAGCCCCAAGTATGCCTGGGTTATTACCAGTGGCGTGTATGGGTAAGTGCACGCCACTAGTAGGGCGTACCAGTGGCGTGTGTGTATAGGTGCACGCCACTAGTCGGGTAATATTTTCTGAAAAAAAATAAAAACGCGTAATATTTCCGAAATTAAATAATTTTCGTGTATTATTTAAAAAAAATTAGCTCTACGTACGTCGCGACGCTTATTCCAGTCGCTATCGGGAATAAAAAAGGAATAAGTAAATCGCTAGCGTCTTCCTCCCCATCGCGAGACGCTTCAGGTGGCCGCTTGCGCTACCGACAGCTGAACCTGTCGTCCTCAATCCTCACTGCCCCAGCTCGTTCTATTGGCCACCGACGGCGACGCCGTGCCCAGCCTCCACCATCCACGCTGCTCCACCTCTCAACTCTCTCTATCCCCACCCCACCAAGGACCGCTCCCTGCCCATTTCATTCGTCGTCGATTCCCTTCCCCGGATGAGCCTGCGCCGCCGTGGAGCTCCACTCCGATGCTCCGACTTCTTTGGCCACGCTCGCAGATTCAGGCGGCCGCGGCGTCGCTCTTGGTGGGTGGGGTACCCTCGCACGGTGGGGATTCGGCGGAGGTGGAGGCGGGCTTGACGAACATCTTGGGCGGGGAGAGAGCTCCTAAGCCGCGGTGCTGTGGGCCGCATCCTTGAGCTGGGGCATCTCCGGCACGAGCCCACGAGCAGCAGCTTCGGCGACCTCCCAGCTCTAGCTGGTCAGCGAATTTCCTCTTCACCTTCCTACCAAATCGTAGATGCTGCTAGCTTTCTGTTTCTTAAGTTGCTTGTTTAACCAATTTTTGCATTAATTTCGGTGTGTGCAATAGAGAGGAGAGCAAACAGAATACAAATTTCTACACAACTGCGTTTGATTCTGCAAAGCTTAAAGCCTGCTAGTAAACTACATAATCTGAGAAGTGGTACTGATGAATCTCCACAATATAACTTGTATTGGAACCTTTCTTTTTATCAAATCTCGTACAACATGGATGAAATGTAATAATATTTGGGATACAAATAAAAACAAAGAAAATGTAAAGGAAAATTAATTCCAGTACAAACCAAAGAAAATGTAATAATTTTATTGGATGAAAAATAAAAACAATACTACAAACAGTCATGCTTCATAGATCTTGTTCCAGTCTGGCTGGTTCCTTAGGGCTTGCCACATGCCAAGTTGTGTGAAGGATTTACCATTTTCTTGCCACAATACTACAAACAGTCACGCAGCTGGGAATTCTTTTCGTAGGTAGATTGTTAGGTTAAGTCTTAAATTCCGGCTTGGGGATAACGTCTTGACTATTATTGTTAAGATTGGACACGTACGTACATGGGGAAGCGCTTTATTGACTATATTATATCAATAAAAAAATGGTAGCATTGAATACAAAACTCGTATTACATATTTATTTCTGATTGCTAAATTGGTATTCTAATACCATTTATTTAACAAATGAAAGCTAGTAAGAAAAAAAAGGCAACAATAAGAAAAAAATACATCTTATTCACTACTGTTGTTGTCTCCAAAAAGCATGTCACTGAAATATTTTATTGCCCTACGGTGTTCCATCCTTTGGAAATCGTCCATGTGAGAGGTGTCCGCCATAAGTAGTTCTTTGTAGGTGCTAGCCATTTTTGTCCTTTCTCTTGTCTTGCCGATCTCAAGCTTCTCTTTCGAGAGTCGGAGCTGGACCTCGGCCATCTTTTCTTGCGATGATGCCCGCAGTGCGTGTGTATCATGGTACAATTGAATATCATCGTGAGAAAGTGTACCCATAGGAATGTCATCTTGGGTTTTACCTTTCCTTTTTGCTTTGGCGGCCTTGGTTCCTGTCACACGACCTTGATCTTTTTCTTTCGCCATCTGATCTTCTACGGATTCATCTTCTTTGTTTCTCCCTTCTTCTGCTTGTCTGCTCCATTTAGGATGGACTTTAACCTTGTCCCACCAGTACAGAAGCGTGAAGTTTTGCCCGTTCTCCTTCTTGTACATGGTGAGGGCTTTCTGCATGAGCTGCAGGTCGCACTGCCCACTCGCATATGCATCTTTGATCCTCCAGTAAACTCCATGAAAGCTAACAACTTTTTTGTTAGTTCTAGACCAGTGATCTTTGCAGTTTTTGCTGCTCCTTTTCCGGTCGGATGGACTATTTTTATTCAATCTTAGCGTCGCCCAATGTACGTGCCCTAAGCGAGCGTGTGTATCTATACTACTATTAAAAGAGCAAACTTGTGTTGATACATTGAATCTGAACCCTTCAATATTTGGCCAACGGTTCAGATCGCTCCAATGTTTGACAACTCAACACAAATCCACTTTTGCCCGTTTTACCCTCCCACCAAATCACATAATACTGCTAATGCCATCGTACGTCGATCGATCGGGTGAAAAACGCTCGTTCGTGCCGATTTGGCCTTCGTCTCAACTCTCGAACCAAAGTCCAGCACGGTCACGCAGCAGATTGCATAAGAAAAAAATCTGTCGTATTCGGTCTGGAATCCTATCGTCACGGCTGAGTCGAACGTCCTTCGTTCCCTTTTTTCCTTTTTTTTGAGGGTAACGTTCCCTTTTTCCTAACCTCCATGGATTCATGTTGAACCGATCAGAAGCCTGAGGGGCCACGTGCTGGTTTGGGCCTTCAAGTTTGCATGGCAAATGCATCAAGTGCATGGTCTACTATGGCGTTTCCTATACGTATAATATGCCTTAGACCCACATGGCTGTTCTTGCTAAACACTGATTCCTAGCAACCAAAAGCAAAGGCTAATTCTTCACTCTCCTTTCGATTTATTGACGGCCCTACTTAATGACAAATATACCTACGCCCACTCAAATGACAAGAAAAAATTGCATGCATGATTGAACACATATACCTACGTTCATGTAAGATGCATCAAGATGAACGATATCAAATTTGTTGCTGTAATCCATGATAGAAGACTCATTTTTCAGAGAATTATTTTTATGCCAACACTAATTAATGATTGGGAAGGAAGGAGTTGCTCTTACCCTTGTGAGTCTTTTTTATCATATAATCATATGGATGGATCGTGAAGACGTGCGTTGCACGTACATGCCAACTAGTTTTGATAAACAAAGACAGGTGGATCGTGTCTCAGGCTACCTATATCGCTTCGCATCAATCAACTTAGAGTTCTTTTACTAGAAAATAAATCAGAAGAAAAATTACGTTGAAACGAGGGTGGAACCAGATCCTACCAAGCACCAGGCAAATTTAAGATTCAGTGTTGTAATTAGACTAAGTGATAGGACAAACCAACTATTTCAGACTTCTACTCCCTCCGTATCATATTATAAGTCGTTTTAGATTTGTAGGCCAACTTTCGACACGTTACGAAACTTTTGAAGTTTTCGAAAATACCCCTCCACTCCCTCACTCTGGCAGACGTGCACGCTCCCTCTCCCTCTCGTTCCTCTCCGCTCCTTCTCCCTCTGGCTCGCCGTCGCCGCCCTCTCCCTCGGGCTCGCCGTCGCGCTCGCCGTCGCCGCCCTCTCCCTCTTGCTACCCGTCGTCACTCCTCCACCGCTCCCCATCGCTTCCCACCGCTACGCACCACTCCAAGTCGATTCTTATCGCACCCCTATTTCTCTGGCACCCGTGCGACATTTGAAGGTCAAAGGTGCCGTCTTTACACACCGGCGACGTGCTGCTGGACGGGGAGCCACCGGATCTGTGGTTTCCGGCGCTGGATCCGCGTCTACCTCGGCGGGGAGACCAGGTTCGTGGCCGTGGAACGCAACGCCACCGCCGCCGACGTCCACGCGCGGCTCTCCCGCTCCCTGCTCGCCGGACATCCCTTCTCCTCCCTCCTCGACGACTCCTCCAAGTCCGAGACCTGGTTCATCGACGCCCTCAACAGCGCCATCTCGGGCTCCTTCGACGGCATCCCGCGCGCGATCTCCACTGACTCCGCCTCCATCAACTTCCTCCTCGGCCTCGACTCTGCTCCAAATCCGGCCGACGAACACCAGCGCGCCAACCAGCAGAAGCTCGCCGCCGCGGCCGCCGGGACAGTGTTGTTGTCCTCACGGGTGCCCCCACCGCGGCAGCGCGGGCCCTGCCCCACCAGCCACGGTGCCACGGCTCCGTGCGTCAGGTATGAGGTCTTTCTTCTCGTCTCAGTCTTGCAATATGTACCCAGTGATCTTCTTTGGCATGTTGCTTGTGCTCCAGTAGATAAAGCACTAACAAAATCGAGTAAAATCCGCGACAGCTTATGTACTCTGAACTTGGAGTAGGGTTATTCAGAGTATTGCAGTAAATTTGCGTAGAGTATGAACTTGGGGCAGTAGAATTCCTTGTAAAATTCATTTGCAGTATTTAAATGATTTAAAAAGTGTTATTGCTTCCTGCCAATATTTAAAATTAACAGTAGCATGTGCTAGCAGAAGTAGCATGTGTATTGCTCCTTTTTCATTTGTCAATTGCAAACAAGCAGTTGTACTGGAGTACAAATGCATGATTTTTCCTTGTGTTCCTACAGTAAGGCTAACTGAATAAGTAAAAAAATTCCTTGATGCTTTTAAATTCTTAATGTTTCTAGTGATGTTTCTTAAAGCTTGCACTGCTTGCAGCAGTGCCATGCTTGTTTTCAGTAACAGTAGACTATGAACTTCTCCTTTCTCTTTTTCAGTAGCAGTACCATGCTTGTTTTCCTCTGCTCTTTGTATTGCAAGTAGCAGTAGCTTGCTTGCAAGTACTCCACTGTTTGAAAATTTGCATGATTGTTTGTTTGAATTTTGGTCGAAAATTAGGAGTATCTGTATTGCTCCATTAGAAGTATTTGTATTGCTTGTACTTATTCTTGTACTCTTATCTGCTCGAGTATTAACTGAAATACACTTGCACTTCTTGTACTCTTACTGCTGCTAGCAAGTGCTTGCTAGCACCAGTAGCAAGTGCTTGCTAGCACCAGTAGCTTGCAGTGCTTGTTACTGCTTGCTTGCACACATTATAAACACACAAACAGTACTACTCCCAACACACAAACATTGACTGAATTTTTTCATTACAGCAACACACAAACATTAACTTACACACAAACATTTTCAGTACAATAACACACAAACCATAAGCAATTGTTGCCAGTAGCTTGCTTGTAGTATTAACTTAATACATTAACATACAGACTTGTTTAGGCAACACCTTGGCCTAGAAAGTTTAGAGCATATTCATAAACCTCGGAAGGGCAACGCAACCTTTTAGGTAGCTGACCCAACCTTTCAAACCTATCCTTGTTTGCATGAGTTAACTTGTACTCATTTCCTCCTGCGTTGTTCATGATCTCAACCATGCAGGTCATCAAACTTAGGAAGATTATGTTCAGCTTTGATGATTCATAAGCTACAAATTCTGCCTCAACACCTTTAATAAAATCCTTGAGAGTTTTAGTGTTGAGGCAATTAGTTAGAGATTGTATCGATCTAAAAAAGCCTAGATCCAGGACGTTCAAGTCTGGACTATTTGCCGGCTGCTGCATCAGTTTGATGTTCAGTCGTGTATTGGCCACAGCTTTTGCGAATGCTGGGTCATCGGGCAAAAGATGCGGCTTCGCATTGTCTTGCTGGATAAAAATTGTCTGCCCCACATCTTCTTCAGGCCAAACAGCTTCTATTGCAGGCAAAAGCTTCTTAATAAAGTACTCCCTCATCACTTGCCTTGTTACAACCAAGTTCTTGGTCTCCAAGGTCCCTCTCTCCCTATTTTCGCTTCTTCTTTGCACTGGTACCTCTTGCACGAACGGCCACAAGCCTATTTTCCCGTCAAATGTCATTTCCCCCTCACTGTCATACCTAGGTCGAGCAACAGCGATGAGGAACATGACTTTTCCTATGCAATTGCTAGGTAGAGGCCTTATAGGATCTCGTTCATCAGGCAGCAAGTAGTAGGTCTGGCTACTTTTGGTCATATTGAACCATTTTTCATCAACATGCAAAATTCTGTACATGTCGACGAAAAGTGGGTCTGCAGTACCAATTGTATCCTCATCAATCATTCCTATGCAAAACTGCGCCCTGTTTTTCTTATGCTTCTCAGTTAGTCGAGGTTTTAGGGCATTTGAGTGTCTTCGGATTAGCTTCATCTCAAATTGTCTGTACAATGTCATAGGATTGACTCCAAGCTGCCAAGCCAGTGATCTAATGGTTGACCTCTTGTTAAGTGGGATAGTGGGGATTCTTGATAGATCAATTTCTATTGGCTTCCTTCCACACCTTCCCTTTTTTTTACTTGAAACGTCCACTGGCAAACCTTCTGCAATCTGCTTCATAGCCAGCTGCCAAATCCTCTGTATGGTTCAAACATTGACCTCAAAATAATTTTCTATGTTCTTCTTGTCATCGTTCTCAAATTTTCCACCTCTGCTCATACACACTGCATGCATAGCTACGTAAGCAGCATATTTCTGAGTGTCAGTGAGTGTTTTCCTTGTCTTCTTTGCTTGTTGTCCACCTATAAAAAGAAATAAAACAAAAACAAATTAAAACTTGCTCAAGTTACTCAAGATTTCGAAATGCTGGAGTACATGCTAGCTTCTCTTAATTGCTTATTTTGTTGTTTAATGTACAATGAGATGACAGATTGTGCTTGTTTTGTTTTGATGCAGGCAGGATCAACAAACAGGAACTACACCAATTATGGATAGTGACTACACCAATTATGATGCTGAGGTGGGTAAATATTGTGTCCCCTGTTTCTTAGTCTAGTGTATATGTTTGCTAAACGCACCACATGCTGAAAATGTGTTTTTGTTACACCAATTATGCATTCACAACTGACCCTGATTTGAAATTCGCTTTGCAGTTTTGCAAGGCTTCTGTGGATGGGCGAGGAAAGTGATCATGTGCACATTATCGCCCTGTCAGATGCATTAGGGGTGCCAATCCGAGTGATGTACCTAGACCGTAGCTCTTGTGATCCTGCCAATTTAAGTGTGAACCACCATGATTTCATCCATGCCGCCAATACTTCCGAGGGTGATGGTGCAATAGTGCTATATGCAAAATTTCTAATGGTAAACCTCTCTTTCATCAAGTACTGTCAGTTATGCATTCACAATCTGTCAGTTTGTGGTAGAATGAGGATTTGTAAGGTTAGAAGTACTTTTATCTCACACATGACCAAATGCTTGTAAACTGAGAGTGCATTTCCTTGTGTTATCCTTACTTTTAAACTGTAGTACGAGTACTCCTTACTTTTGCAATTCAGTACACTGTCCATAAGAAAATTCATTTCATCATACCTGTAACACCATGTGTTGCTTGTTCATATTGGATTCCTTGTACTTACATCACTACATCTTCTTCATCTACTGGTGGTAGTCCTTGTTCTTGCATTACTAGTTCATCATGTGTTGCTTGTTCGTCTTGGAGTCATTGTACTTGCATCACTACATCTTCATCTACTGGTTGTAGTTTCTTGCATTACTTGTTCATCATGTGTTGCTTGTTCGTCTTGGAGTCCTTGTACTTGCATCACTACATCTTCTTCATCTACTGGTTGTAGTCCTTGTTCTTGCATTACTTGTTCATCATGTGGTGCTTGTTCATCTTGGAGTCCTTGTACTTGCATCACTACATCTTCTTCGTCTACTGGTGGCGAAAAAATTGAGGTCCGGGACCACCATTTTGATGTGCGAAGCAAAATTTGCAGGTCTGGAGGAGAATCACAGCGAGTCCACGAGGATCAAAGCAGATGCAGGAACCGGAGCACCTCTGCTGCTGCTGTTGTTTGAGGAGATGGACCTAGAGTACCTCTGTTGCTGCTGCTGCTGTTAGAGGAGATGGACCTAGGAGTACCTCTGATGGTGCTGCTGTTCGAGGAGATCAGGAACCAGAGGAGATGGACCTGGGAGGAGATCCGGAACCAGAGGGTCTTGGCGAGGCGCTGAGACGGCGAGGATCTCGTGCTGCCCCGTGAGGATCTAGGTGAAGCCGGCGTGCTCTGCTCTCCTAGCCGGTGCTCTGCTCCTGCTGGGTGGGAGCCGGCGTGTTGCTGTTCCGGCGATCAGGAACCAGAGGATATGGACCTCAGGCGGATCCCGGGCGTGCTGCTGGTGCTCCCGCAGTCGAGGAGCTGGGCGTGCTGCTGGTGCTCAGCCCAACGGTGCTGCTGGTGGTGCTCCTGCAGTCGAGCTGGTCGATCCTGATGGCGACGCGAGGAGTGGGGCAGGGAGGAGATGGTGACGCGGGGAAGAAGCACGCCTGGAGGTGCTCGCGCGCGAGCACGAATGCGCGCCTGGAAGTGCTCGCGCGCGAGGGACCTGGGCTGCGACGACGGCGATCTGCGCGAGGGACCTGGGCTGCGACGGCCCGATTCAAATTTTAGATCGAATTGATCGGTTCGCTGGTATGACTACGGGAGGGTAGTATCTGTAATTTAATCAAAAACTGAGGGTATACATGTCTTTTGACCATTTTTCACCTGGTCAGAACCTAGAACTACATATAATCTGATATGGAGGGAGTAAGTGAATACGGAGTATATAGGTATGGCTCCACCCCTAATTGAAACCATTTCCCATTTCTCTTTGTCGGCTAGTTGAGCTTTTGTGCGAACTCGCGTTTGGTGCACATGATGGGTCATTTGCATGACGTGGTGCCGCTCACGTACCAAAATAGTGTCACATGCACGTCATCACGTACATATACAATAGAGGGTGTAGTTGAGAGCGGATTTTTTTTTTTGCATGATAATACGATTCTCATTGATAAATAAAAAGCGAGATACAAATTATGTATATACCGATCTTACAGATCTGAAAAGATAGAAGGTGTAGTTTTTTTTTTTTGAGAACACAGTACAACACAGACGCTCACAAATACGCACATACACTCACCCCTATGAACGCACGCACGCACACCCTACCCCTATGAGCACCTCTGAAGGACTGAGCCGGCAGATCTTGAGGTTGACGAAGTCACCACAGGCGCCTCGCTGTTGACGGGCACGTCACCTACCACTGAAAGAATAGCGCCGGATAATCCTGGAATAAATCCAGGTAAATGCAAACGCCCATGCCAAGTCTAGGACTTGAACCTGGGTGGGCTGGTTCCACCACAGGGAACCCAACCATCAGAGCCAAGCTCCGTTTGCGATAGAAGGTGTAGTTGAGAGCGGACTTTTGGAGGCCAGGCTACAGGTAGCCCGGTATCTCCAACGTTAACGCGTACGAATCTGTGCGGCAGTGTTGAAATCAGAAAAGATGTCAGCGAATTACGGAAAAAAAAACTCACCTGGGCCATGGTATGGATACCTATATACTGACGCATTAGTACATGGGCCAGCTGTGCCATACGAAAAGCATGGGGGTGTCGGCCCGTTGGTGTTCTCACACGGGCAAATGCAATCACGTGTGATGGTCTCGTCCACCCTCCACCCACGCAGCGACTAGGCCCTGTCGCCCTGACCTCCACCGGAGGCAGCATGGAGAAGAGAAAATGACGCAAAACCACCACATTTGGGACGTAAGCGACAGAAAACACCGTTTTTGAGACAAGAGACAAAAACCACCGCACATTGAGGCAAGGTTGTGACAAGTTGCACTGATTCGTCTGATTAGCGGTGTTAACACGTTTTCTGACCGTTTGGGCCCGCCTGGTCTACGTGGAAAAAACAAATGTTCTGTTCCTATCAATTTTATAAAAAGGACCTTAGTAAATTATATCTTCTAATTTTGTATCCCTCTAATATAACAAAAAAGACAAACTATTATTTTCGATCGGGTGTTGCTACCTGCTTGCTCTGTACGTTTGTGTGCGCGCGTGCATGGGGTGGGTTGTGCCCTGGTCCAGAACGGCCGGCCGGGGCGGGGTCGCGGGGACCTGCACGCACGCACGCAAGCAAGGGGAGCTCGAGCTTGTAAACGAGGTGGCTGTCAGCGGCGTCGTGCTTGATGAGCGGTACACACCCTCGCCCAGCAGCCTCGCTGACTCGCTGTGCCGCCTGGTGCTGCTTATCGCACGCGGCCGTCTCGTACTCCGCTGACGGCGTCCCAGGCGAGCTCGGCCACGAGCACGATGCCGACGATGGCGCGCTGAGAAAATGACGCAAAACCACCACATTTGGGACGTAAGCGACAGAAACCACCGCGATAGGAGGAGCGGCGACAAAATTCTCAGCTCTCATCTCCTTTTGTGTGTCGGGAACACGAACGGCATTCGGAGCGTGCCATCGTCGGCATCGTGCTCGTGGCCGAGCTCGCCTGGGACGCCGTCAGCGGAGTACGAGACGGCCGCGTGCGATAAGCAGCACCAGGCGGCACAGCGAGTCAGCGAGGCTGCTGGGCGAGGGTGTGTACCGCTCATCAAGCACGACGCCGCTGACAGCCACCTCGTTTACAAGCTCGAGCTCCCCTTGCTTGCGTGCGTGCGTGCAGGTCCCCGCGACCCCGCCCCGGCCGGCCGTTCTGGACCAGGGCACAACCCACCCCATGCACGCGCGCACACAAACGTACAGAGCAAGCAGGTAGCAACACCCGATCGAAAATAATAGTTTGTCTTTTTTGTTATATTAGAGGGATACAAAATTAGAAGATATAATTTACTAAGGTCTTTTTTATAAAATTGACAGGAACAGAACATTTGTTTTTTCCACGTAGACCAGGGGGGGCCAAACGGTCAGAAAACGTGTTAACACCGCTAATCAGACGAATCAGTGCAACTTGTCACAACCTTGCCTCAATGTGCGGTGGTTTTTGTCTCTTGCCTCAAAAACGGTGTTTTCTGTCGCTTACGTCCCAAATGTGGTGGTTTTGCGTCATTTTCTCCAATGGAGAAAGTCCCGGCCGGATCCAGTTGAACCCAACTCACGAGAGGTTGCCGGTGTGCTTCCGCTCGGATTTAGTAGGCGGCGTGGAGTAGTTCGGAGGTCGTCACGGTCAGATCCGCTGTAGATCCGGCTCAGGGAGAGGCTGGCGGTGTCCTCATGGCTGGATCTGGTGGTGGGCGGTGTCTTCGTAAACACTAATTTTACTTGGCGCTAAATTGTTCTTGGCAAAAAATAATTGTTCTTGGCACTGATTTGTTCTTGTCCAAATTTATTTTGGCATCTACTCAAAATTATCTTGGAGTAGTTTCTTATTTGGCCGTGCTAGTAGAATTAAAGTTGTCCCAAATTATTAGCAACTCTGTCATTAGAAAGATCTCATTTGCTCTAAAAAATGGTAAGATCTCATTTGCTAACCTCAAAGAAAGTAGACGAACTGGCCAACCTTGGTATCACTGTATCAGGATCCCACGTGATTGGGTCAGGAACCCTTGGCATGCCATTTCATGGGCCATTGTACTGTGCATAAAGTTGAATACATACCAATACGTTTTGTAATACAACCCATATTAAATGCAAAACTGGCACCACAAAGCATCACGAGGCAGCACAGGTGGTCAAGATAAAGAGCTCCCTGTAGCTCGGCCTCCATTTGAGGTTTTCGGTGTTTAACAGTGGTATAGATAGAGCCTAAACGTATGTGACGAAAACCAAAATATATGTACGTTTCAAAAAAAAGTACAGTATGAAGTATATATAGAGCCATTTGCCACATCAATAGTGCGACATGTCTTGTATGTTAACCCTGCGAAATCACAAAGCGCTCGACCGCTCGACGTGGTCTTCTCCTCTCCTTTTTTCTTCTTTCTCCCCGTCCCCAATCTTTCTCAACAGCGTGCACACCACCGCCCCCCAGGAGGGGATCTTATCGGGGGGAGGAGGGGGGGTGGGGTGTACCTGCGACGGGGACCTTCGGGAGATGTGTGTGGTGGGGGGGAGAGGGGGGGCTTAGAGGGATGGTCAGGGGGTGGCGGTGGACCGGTGGAGGGGGCGATTTGATGAGGGTGGGCGACGAGGTGGCCGTGGGTGGCGGTGGCAGGCTATTCGGCCGGCGGTGGCTGTGGGGGTGGAGGTGGTTTTCTTCCTCCCGACGCGGTTGTCAATTTTTCATTTAGGATCCTCCCGTGCCAGCGGTCGCGGGCGCGAAGACTAGCCCTCGCCCTTAGTCTGCAAGCTCTGTGACCGAGATCAGTTTGCTGGTAAAATCCGAGTGACCAACAGGCTGCGATCGCTTTCCCTGTTCCTTTCGATCAATATAGCAGATCAAATGATCATATTTAAGGATGACAAGTTTACCCGCGGGTACCGTACCCGCATGAGCAGGGTACGGGCACAATTTATACCCATTACCCGCATGAGCAGGGTACGGGCACAATTTATACCCATGGGCAGTACCCATACACTACCCATTAAGTCCTAGGTGGGTATACCCATAGCTTACCCGTTATATAGACATGTGGACCTTAATTTAGGTTGAAGTTGTAACTCAATTGTCAATTTGAGTTGACATAATTGTCATGTCCTAATCTATCTGGCATTGAGTTTTTATGTCAAAAGTGTTATCCATGAATGTAAAATTGTGAATAACTTGTGTACTATTCGGTTGTACCCAATGGGGATGGGTATGGTAAAGTTTCGTACCCACGGGTACGGGTATGGGTAGAATTTTATACCCACTAATATACGGGTATGGGTATGGGTAAGATATTGTTTTACCCGCTCCATACCCTGCCCATAACCATCCTTAATCATATTCTGGCGGCTTTTACTAGAAATTCTATCTAGAACTACTAGTACGCACGGAACATGTTTTAATCGGAGTAAATATACATTGTCTCGGCGTGTCACTGTGTCGTTGGTGGCCTGGGTTGGACCTCCACACGTGGACATGCACGATATCCCGGATCTGGCTGTACTGGATGTGGAGATACGGGCATCTTTGCACTTGCACGTACGGTTGCGCCGGCAGGAATGGCCGATCACGGCGCGCGGACCGTCGATAGTGGATTTTCTGGAGCACATTAATGAACCGGCTAGGTACTCCACGTGTGGAGGTCCATAACATTAATGAACCGGAGTAGAGTACTAAGTACATAACATCGTCGTGGACGATGACAATAGGTCGACGCTATATATCTGTGGCTTCCTTGCCTCTGAAGGCTTCGATCAAGCTATGGTCCAAAAACAAAGAAAGTCTTCGAGTTTGGGCCCACGAACCAATGTGAACGATGACAATAGGTCGACGCTATATATCTGTGGCTTCCTTGCCTCTGAAAGTCTTCGCGACGCTCATCAGCTCGTGGTATAAACATTTGTTGTCTTTGAAGTTTGAAGTCGCCTCAAGTCGCGCGTGAATCTTTGAAATGAACGAGCAATGAAAACGTGGAGGAGCTAGTGCTGGAACCAGCTGGACTCCACTCTAGTGGAGAAAAACGAATACTCCATGGCCTTTCAAGTTGTATTGATCCTAACCTGGATATTTGGTCGTGGTCACGCTTCTGTGATCATGGTCTTTCAAGTTGTATTGATCCTAACCTTATATGGAGCAATATACACCATGGCCGCACAAGCTTTGTCTTTTTTATATGCAGCAAACGCGCAGTTCTGTGTGGGTAATTGCCAACTGGGAAGAGAGCGAACCAAGTTTCCTTTTTTTTGTCTCAGACTTGAGACAGTATACACTGTACTGCACTGCACTTGCTATCTTTCAGATTGCATGATGCTGCTTTGGTAATGTTGTTAATCGCCAGCAATCAACCTTGAGTGCACAAGATACAAAGAAGAAGAGAAATGATCATGAATCCTGGTGTTTTGATTTGCTGTAATGAAACTGATATTCCATGTCCTGGTGTTAACCATCCCCAGCGGCACCATATAGAAAAATTTGCTGTTATCTACTCTCATACCTGCTCATGGTGTGCGTACATGATTTAAGCATTAATCTACTCAGGCATGGCCAGGCCGCAGACATGAGCGAGCGGGCGAGAGAAGAAAATTGCCATGTTTGGTTGCACGGAATTGGGGTTCGGAATTGGAATTGAGGCCTAAAAAGGCCAATTCTGCTGTTTGGTTGCGCTCGGAATTGGATCTTGGAATTCGGGCCCAATTCCGAGCTCACCCCCCGCGTGTGTAACTTATCCCTTCCCCAATTCAGAGGTATGGACCTCCGTATTGGCTCGGAATTGAATCATCGCTCCTTCCCGCAGGCCAGCCCGTCCGCCGAGCTCCCGTCACCGAGCTCCGCCCACCGAGCTCCCGTCACCGAGCTCCGCCGTCCCGTCCCTCCGGCGCTCCGCCGGTCGCCGGATGCGGCCGCCGCCTCCTCCTCGCCCCCAGCTCACATCTCCGCCCTCCCGTCCCCGAGCTCCGTCGAGCTCCGCCGGTCCCGTCCCTCCGGCGCTCCGCCAGTCGCCGGATGCGGCCGCCGCCTCCTCCTCGCCCCCAGCTCACAGCTCCGCCCTCCCGTCCCCGAGCTCCGTCGAGCTCCGCCGGTCCCGTCCCTCCGGCGCTCCGCCAGTCGCCGGATGCGGCCGCCGCCTCCTCCTCGCCCCCAGCTCACAGCTCCGCCCTCCCGTCCCCGAGCTCCGCCGAGCTCCGCCGGTCCGTCCCTCCCGAGCAAAGAAAAAAGAAAGAAAAAAAGGAGAAAAGAAAAAAAGAAAAAGATTATTATGTGAAAAAATAGCATTCTGTATATTTCATTCTCATATTACACCGTTTATATTGTTCAAAGTTAAAAACAATTCAATTCCACACAATGTGGATCCAAACAGGTTTTAGAATTCCATTGCTCTTTTGATTCTACAGATGAATACTATGCGCATCCAAACAACAATTATGGTATTCCATTGAATTGGTTGATTTGGTATTCCATTGCCAATTCAATTCGGAACTCAATTCAGTGCATCCAAACACAGCATGAGATTCTCTAAGATCAGAATCTTGACTTTTGAGAATCGACCAGGGTTTAAATTATGCAGGTCGGCCTCTCTGTTAACCACAGTCAAAATTTTAGCCTTTTGAGCATTAACGTTGTCCAAAACACAAGGCATAAGACGAGCAAATCTGCAGGTACATAAAGCTATGCAGTGATGCATAATCAGCGTATCAAAGTAAGGCAGCAGATGGACTGAGATGTCGGAACATTTTTGGATGCAGTTGACCTGAATTCCACATGACCACGGGCACAATCTTCCGTTGGGCCTCTGAATTAAATATTGCAGGGTTTGGTGTGTATCGGTGTGTATCCGACCGACCGTAGTGCAATTCTTTGCCTCGGGTTAGTCGCAATGGCAATCTTTGGAGGGAATGAGCAGTGCAAACGATGAGCAGAACACGGAAACCTTTAAACTGAATCTTTGGAGTGAACCGCGATGAGCAAAACAGAGTTGCAGAGAATATTGGACCGTAGGAGCCTAGGAGGAAAGTAATAGCCTGAATTATACATTTGGTTGTGATTTTGTGTGGATCGTGCGAGTTCCTCGCCGCCTCTCTTGTCAGGGGAAGGTGTTCCGTTGCCAACAAAAAGAAGAATTTCATTTCGACCATGCAATCTGAAACGGATACTACTAGGTTCAGACCCTCTGGTCGCACATAATTGATCACATTGCTTTTATTCTAGGTGGTGCAAGAAGATTAGGGCCGTCGATCTTTGTAATGATCGTCGGTTTGTACTAGCCATAATCATCAACGCCCCTAAACAATGCACCACGTGCTAATGACCAACGTGCTCCTCACTGAGATGAATGAGCGCCGCACGCCACGATTTTCTCCCTCTGCTTTCTGTCCCCGGGATCGGCCGGCGGGTCAGCAAAAGCGTCACCACTTTCTAGGTTTTCTTAAGCAAATTTGATGGCAGGAGAAAACTTCGCGGCGAAGCACCTCGATTTGCCGGTACTGTGCATGACGCTGACGTGTCGTTGCCTCAAGAACAAAAAAATGGTCGCAAGAACACGAGAAAGAAAACAACGCAATGATTTTCCATGTGCACTAACAACAACTTCGTACGGTACGCAGGAGTACCAGGACAGTAGGACTCTGCGAAAGACAAGTTACTACAGAAATGCACTGCTCTGCGACCGAGATGCAGAGATCATATTTCAAGACAACAAATCGGAGTACACACGCCAACACTACAACAAGCCCATAAATTGACAACCGAATGGCGATTTTCAATCAAGATATATACAGAAACTGACGGTAAATTACTGCTAGACTACAGATTCCGTTCGTCGCCGGAATCCTACAGTACAGAGTACAGACCACCACCAGCATAACCCAACTGTCCACCCTCATTTTGCGTTCCAAGACACCAGCTTCCGGCTCAAGAAGAGCCCAACTCTTGATTCCTCTTCAGACTTCATATCTTCTAGCTTCTTCCCTTTACCCCCGCCGAGCTGGATCAACCACCAGGCGCGACCCGGCGGCCGGCGCCACCGCTGCCGCCCTTGGGCTTGCCTTCCTTGCGCTCGCCGCCTTTGGCCACCTCCTTGCGGGCGAGGCACGGGAAGAGGCTCGCGAATATGGTCGCCTTCACCTGCCCGCGCCTCGGCAACGGCCGCCTCGCGTCGCCCTGCCGCTCCATTGCTGCTGCTGCTGCTGGCATCTTCTTGCGGAGGAAGATAGGCAGGATGGAGAAATGAGAAGACCGAGAGTAAAGGGTGTGTCAGGTGTCTGCGCTTGTGTTTGTGTGTCACTGATGTGAGGGGAGTGACAGGCGGCTCTGCCCTTTTATAGGCGCGCGGCGAATGCCCAAGGAGATCAGGAAGATTGGGGGCCAAGGTTCTTGGTGTGCAAGAAGCAGCTGCTCGTCGGGGTTTGGACTCTTCTAGAATCTCTTGGGTTCAATTCAACAGCGAGTCACACTCATTTTCTGTATCTGAACCTTGAGATGTCCTGTTCTACCTGGGATGTTTCAGACTACACATCAGCCAGTAAGCTTCCTACATACGCTACCTTATCCCGTGAAAAAAAACGATGCCTTCAAGACGAAGATCTAGATCCAAAACACCCCAGCCTGGTAAATTCAACCACTGTTATTAGTTGATCCAGCCTGGCATATTAGTCACCAGCAAGCAAGCAAGCATGGTTAGAAAAAAACCGCAATGGCCATCCCATCTGGTGTTTTGGGTTGGCTCGTTGCAGGATTCTGTCTGAAAAAATGCGGGATTGAGGCACTAACTGGCCGGGTTCTGGAGTTCGACACACCAGCTAGAGTGATGTAGAAAACTACGCCACTGTCTACCTGCCAATGGCAAGCGTGTATAATTCAGGCATCACCCTACCCACTCCAGACATGAAGACGAGAAGAAAACAGAGATTTTCTGTATCACAACTTCCAGCATCGAATCGTTCGCTACTTAAATTATACAGGTCAGGTTCTGCGCTAGCCATGGACATTGCTAGTGCCCAAACATAACGCATAAATAAGGAAATCTGCAGGAAAAGCTGTACAATAATGCACGATCAGTGAACTAAAATACAGCAGCAGCAGATGGACGTGCAAGGAAAAAATATTTGCACGTCCAGGGAGAGGCGGGGGACAGTTGACTTGAATTCCACGATGACCTTGCGACAATTCTATTCTGTTCACATTGAGAAAAGTCTTTGCTCTCTCGACATGGACAAATTTTCTGTTCAGATCTCAGAAGTGTCTGGAATCGAAGGCAATGCGCCGGTAACAAAAAGTAATAGTAACAAAATCTAAGGAGCAGGCAAATATAATTACTACAGCAGTCCCAATTAGTTACTAGCGTTACTTTTTTGAAATGTGATCAGCATTAATCTTTTCTTCTGGAAGTTCATTTACATCTACACAAAACCAAATTTTAGAAGCTCTGAGCATTCTATGAATTATCTTAACGAATGCTAATTTGCCACTTTAGACACTTAGCATTAGACCAGCAGTACTTCCAGAACTCATAGGAGTGGGAAAACTTGGCCATAGTTCGAAGTCTAAAGTGTTAAAAGGAAATCCAATTTCAGAAGGGAAGATGAAAATATGTTGTCTGACTTGTTCCAAGATGCTGAATACAGCTGTAACGACCAAGTCCTGAAGGCACGATCCTGATGATGTTTATTTATAATATTGTATTTCATCCAAGAGTTTAACCTCAAGATGTAGATTGCAGACAAACTGTTCTGGTTGCTCCAACGCAAGCGACCGAGGCTATTTTTTTAGGGACAAGAAATAAGGCTAGCTAAATTGCTTTACATCTAAGAAAGATTCCTGCTTATCTAGTGCCTACTATTATATGAAGCTAATGAACTGTCTTTTTGACTTGAATTTAGCTGTGATGAAAACGTGCTTCTCAGGGGTTGCATCAGGCTATACTAGATGATTTGCACATGTCCACTTGCTCAAGCGTTACCAACACTACAAACTACGCCACTGATTAATACAACTACATTAGATGATCACACCTGGAGCTACTGAGAAGCAAGAACTATGAAAAACTCATATCCAGAGCATAATCGTGTATGTCAATCAACATATTGTTCTATGTGGCCAAATATTTTTGGTCAGAGTGGAAGATGAAAAATGACCCGACTGACGCACAGGTGAAGAAAACCACTTAAACGAAAGGGATGCTCTCTATTATCTGTTAGAATATGGCTGAAGCAATACAGATGCATGCTATAGTTGGTATATTACAAACTAAATGTACAATACAGACGTCCAAGTAGAATATTCGGCCTACAGCTCACCACCTACCTGTCACTTGAACAGTTACTTGGCTGGCACAACCAGTGTATAGATTAGCAATGCCAAGACGATGATAATCGCTCCTACCAAGGTAAACCTTGGACTTGTCCACAACATCAAGTTAGACCTCTCAGCTCTTTTGATTGGATCGACCTCTTCCGACAATGGATAATCACTGCGCGGCGGGTTCCAGGTCACATATTTGTTCGGCGAGAACTCTGAAAATAGGGTCTTCTTCCCTTTCTTCTTAAACGTAGACCAAGCCTTGTCCCAGTCGGTGGATGATGTGTCACCTGATAAGTAAAACGGGGAAATGATCAATACTAAAAATATGTTTTCATCCTGTGCACAAAAATCACGTAATTTCAGCCTTAAACAGTGAGATTTTTCTAGCCGTATCCCTTTTGCATAAACCCCTCTCACCGACGGACAATTTCCAGTTATAAATAATACAACATAGCATATCAAATCCATAAAATTGCTCAGGAGAATCTGTTAACTAAGTAGTTATATGGTGTTCTACTGTTCTGTTCAATGCTGATGATTGGTCAAGAAGTTCCTTCCTCTCAACCTTCAGGAGTCTGTTTATATTACAATAAGTAACATGCTCTGTTGAATACTTAGACAGATCGACTAACATTACCATCCGAGGTTATAAATGTGTAATGCATTTTGTGGAAACATGCACTGTCTAAAAAATATGAATTGCACGATTTCACAGTGTCCAGTGTCCTAGAATGAGAAAATCAACGAAGCACTTGGTACAGTTGTACCGACTACCGACAAAGTTATAGGAGTAAATAAATTAGTATTTGAAATAATTTCCCTCAATAAGATCCAGTACTACCTCCGATCCATATTAGTGGGCACAACTTTGTCTAGATACACATGTATCTAGTCTAAATATTTAACTAGATACATATGAATTTAGACAAATCTATGCCCACTAATATGGATCGGAGGGAGTACTATTGTCCAAAAAAGCCTCGAAATACTAATTTCAGACTCTTGCATTATGGCATGAAGAGCAACAATCTCAGATGTGATTTTCCTGTAATCTCTACTTCGGTATTCAAATCAAGGCATAAGCTGGCATCTCGTAATCATTTGCTTCCTATTACGGTGAAGGAATGCTGTGCCTTACCAACTCCAATGATGTAGTAGAATACGGCTTGATCGGAGAAATACAGGATAACTACAGTGGTGTTTTTGGCAAATGGATACAACATCGTTCACTGTCTCAATTTTTGTAAAAAGAAGGTTGGCAATGGTGTTAGGACAAGGTTCTGGGAGGACTACTGGATACGAGATGGTCCTCTTATGAACAAATTCCCTAGGCTTTATAATTTAACTTCCAGTTGCAATATAAGTGTGGCAAAAAGTTTTTTGAAGATGGTTGAGTAAGCATTAGATTTAGGAGAACTCTTTGTGGGGAAACTGCAGCCTTTTAGTTGCAGATGGTAGGTTGACAGATTTAGAAGACACCCTTTAGATGGACCCTAACTAAATCTGGAGTTTTTTGTGTTCAAACAATGTATCTAGCTCCGGAAGTTACTCAAGTTAAATGGCCTCACAGTCACAGGAAGCTCTGGTTTGTGAGAGTTTCTCTAAAAGTAAAGGTGTTCTCAGTGGCGGAGCTAGAGCAAACTCAATCAGGGTGCACTACCATGTAATATGTACTGATTTAGCTCACCAGGGTGCACTAATCGTTGATTACAGGGGTGCACACAGTGATTTTTAGCTAATTTCAAGGTAAAAAAAAAGCTACCCGGGTGCCCGTGCACCCGGCTGGTAGCATGTAGCTCCGCCAGTGGGTCTTCTTATGGTTAGCAGCTCATAATAGCATATTGACTAAAGATAATTTGATACACAGGGCATGGAAGGGAAAGGAGATCAAATGTATGTTCTATGATTGTGGTGACACTGTAGATCATCTTTTCTTTAAGTGTGCTTTGGCTAGATACTTGTGGGGTATGATTAAGTGTTCTTTTTGTTTGTTTAGTGCTCCCAGGGATTTTTCTGATATTGGTAGATCATGTTAAGAAATGTCAAAACTGTTGAAATTTTATTTATCTGAAGTTCTATAGTAGTTGCATGATGTTAGACGTAGTAATGTTGCTGTGACTTGGTTGTATAGCCTGCTTTGGCAGAACAAGTTGGTATTAGTCTTATTAGTATCATTTTCAATGAAATCGGGAGCTCCACTCCTTGATTCGAAAACAAAAACCTCGGGGACAAATAGATGATGACGTAATGGGAATCTATTGCTAAATCAATAAACAACCTCTTTAGACACTAACAACATGTTTTTATCTCTTAACACCGATCATCAGTTAGACCCAAACACACAGTTGTAAATGTACAGTGACCTGCGAGTGCACGCATGAATAAGAACATACACTTCGCTTGAAACAAAAGGAATCAAACATCGCATTCACTTCATATCTAATCACATGAATCAGGCATTTGCATTGTTTCGCGTGATCCAGTAAGCAGATCCTATCTGAACGAGTAGAGCAACAGTGGTGTTCTGAATTTCTGATCGAGAACCGGCCTGACACTATGATATTCGTGAGGAATGACACTACACCACAAAGTACCTTGAGACTAACTGCAGCGGTAACCGAGCAATCGACAGCGGCATTTCATCAGACACCTACAGGGAGCTGCGGGGGACACAACAGCTACTACTAGTAGACAGTGAGCAGCTCATACCTTCGTCCCTGCCGCGCTTGTCCGGGGAGCCTCCGGAGCAGCGAGGGGCGAGCGCGAGGGAAGGCCGTCGCGCCAAGAATCTCCCAGAGGCCAGTAGTATCCCCATGGCGCCCCCTCCGCTTTAGAATCTAGCAACCAGGAAGGATTTTCTTAGTTCTTTCCCCGCGCGGCCTCCACGGACTACGGTGGGGGCGTGGCTGAGAGAGCGCGCTTGAAGTCGCCTGGTTGCTTGCGGGGACGGAGGAGGACGGCGACATGCTGTACTGCCGTGCCGGGCTAGCGTGTGGCTCTCCCTGAACGAGAGACCCGTCACGCCTTCGGTAACGGTGACCGGCCGGGGTAACGAGAGAAAAAGAAATGCTTGAAATGGAGTGGAGATTTATTGCTCCCGGGTAAAGTGCTACCTTCATTTATTTATTTTTCTAATAATCATGTCTGCAAGTTTTTAAAATCTGAAAAAAATCCTGCATGTAGTTAACAGTTTATCCAACAAACGTGCAAAATTACAGTTTGAAGTAGTTATATTTTAAACTACACAAAAATGACAAACTATTTTAAAATCTCTAAAATATACAATATTTTTCATTTTGTAAAGTCCATAATAGAATGAGTTTGGAATTTTGCATGTAGTCGGATGTATCTTTGACTACGTCTGGATTGTAAACTTGTAAATATACTTTTGAATTTTTAAAAATATATGGATCACTGAACCTTGGAAGTCAAAGTGACTTTCCGGACATGCTTCTGCTGTACTTCTACTTTATAGCCTGACTAGACAATTGGTCGTGGGTTGCGGAAATAGCAGCTGGAGTTGCGCGGGCGGTGAAGTTTGCCGCTGAAGCGGACATGGGTAGGTACAATATAAAATCTAGTATACGCTTGCCGAAATTAAAAAAATTACAACACGAAAGTTGTGGAGAACGGCAAGATGGATCTATTCATCGAAGGAAATTTTAAATGGTTAAACAAGTGTGACGAATTTGATAAAATTTGTCTAAAAATAGACAAACATGGTCCAAAATTAACAAGTTACAATTGACAAAATTCAAAACCGGTCACGGAAATGGAATCTATTCATCAACGAGCATATATTCCGTACACATTTTATCTCAAATCCCAGGCGTGTAGTCATGCACTAAATCACTCCCAGACAAGCGGGCCCAACCGAGACCAGACCCACACCCACACCCAAGGAGACCCATCTATCTGTCCCTGGCATATGGGCCACGCGCAGGAGGTGGTGGACGCACGAGATGGCTTGAAATCCACGGATACCGATGGCACCCGCACTCATTGGGTGTGGGTAGAGCTTAACCAAATTTGCACCCGTGTTCTCGTATTTTAACTACACCCGCACCCATACCCACGTCTGGGTATAGACTTTGTACCATACCCACACCCATGTGGGTATTAAAAACCTGCGGGTACACCCACCAAACAAGTCATTCATGCACAATATATAAGAAAACCATCGACAAGTATGCTCATTCATCCACTGATTCGGCAAACGACACATATATATGAAACGAAAACAATAAAATAACACTATGTATATGAAAATGAACAACAAAACAACTCATTCATCCACGCGAAGCTCGCCTCCGCCAGTGTTCATGGCGAGCGGCCGCCGGCGTGGCCGAGGAAACAACGTGGACGAGGCCTTCCTGGGAATTGTGAATCAGGCCGCGAAAGTTAAGTGACCGCGCGTATGGGAAATAAACGAGAATTAGGTAGCCGGTTAGTATTTCAAAAAATTTCCTTAGAATAACCATCTAAAACCACGGTTCTACATGTCAAAAACAAAAATAGATGGGTATGTGGGTGTGCGGGTATGGGTACTACGTTACCATACCCACACCCGCAATACCCGCTGGGTACACACTTTTAACCATGTGCTTACCCATGGGTAAGTTTTCTTTACCAAACACTTACCTTAATGGGTAAATACCCACTGGGTATGCGGGTAATGGGTACCCATTGCCATCAATACCAGGGAGCTATGTATGAAGATATATGATGATGTATTTGTACGCCGATGGACTCTTCTATAATGTCCGACCCCTATCGTCAAGGGAAGGACTTGTGTACATATAAGATGAGATTGTGTGATACGAGGAAAAGACGACCAAGAGATTTCTTTCATTAGTTTGTAGGATGTCAAATATGGGTTTTGGATTGAACTCGGTTTGGAGGGCAAGGTAGAAAGCATATAAAACACGGAAGCCACCACATAAACCATGCAAAACTTGAAACCACGTACACCCTAGCTTCAAGCTCTGGCTGATCTTCTAGATGCTATAAGAGTAAATTTTCTATCTCATTGTCTCAATAACATCGGAGTTAGTAGGTTCTAGGTTGGATCCTTGTATAACTTTAGAGCATCTCTATCCATCTCGCCCCCAAAATTTGAGTCCCTAAAACCATTTTAGGGAGAGGGAAGAGAACAAAATCAGAGAATTTGTATACCTATCTCCAGTAGTTTCCCTAAACTAGATCCCTATTTTCTTGCGACGTATGGACTTGGCTTCTTTATCAATTCCCCATGTTTACCTCCGACTCCTCTTTCTCCTGATTTATCTCGCCGGAAAACCAACTTCACCGCATCAACCAGGGTGGGAACACAACGGCGGAGGCTAGGAACCAGGTGCACGTAGTAGCAGGCCGCCCAAGTGCTAGTGTATCTAACCCTAACTCCTCGCAATTAGGTCAAATAGTAACACAATAAATGATGTAATTGCAACTCATATGCATTCTAAGATTCAACATGCTCGCACTAGTATGGTCGCCCGGCTGACTGCCGGCTTGACCGACTAGCTTGGATATGCATGGTGCCCAACTGACACTTGGTCTTCCATAAACCCGTCAATAAAGTACTTAAAAAACATTTTCCTTTACCACCCTTATTGTGAATCATGACAACAGTTACACAAACATGACGAGTGGAGTGTATACATGTCGAGCCCATGGTCACATGTACCACATTATACACTCATTGGTCCAAGTGATGAGGGTTTGGATTCAAACTCAACTTCTATGATGTCCTACGTTAAAACACGGGTTTGGAGATTGCCAAAGCACAAACAAAATGAAGAAGGACCAATATGTCATCTGAACTCTAGTTTAATTTGGGCATGGTGTGTGAGAATAACATTCCAAGTTGCACACACTTATGTGAAGAAGAACACACACCAACAAGGTAAACCTATCAACATTGATCTAGTTTGGAAGATTTTTTATGTGAGTAACGAATTGTTCATATAAATGCTAGACTACAAATTATCTATGTTTTAATTTTGTTTTTAAAAAGTTACAAGCAATTCAACCCACATGCTACTATTCTCCCGTTATAACAGCCTCTCATCCTCCCATGGTGACAAGTGGCAATTACTGGGGCATATTATATGTTGATCCTCGAAGTCCTCTTTATAGGGAGGGTAACATTGTTTCTACTCCCCATGCTTTATTTTGTTGGGTACTTGGGTGTATATTTTGTGTGCCGGTAGCCAAGACAAGAATTTGAGGGTGATATATAGGATACAAATCACGATCTTATGAGTAATTACGGTCCTTTCGAATCCGAAATTGTGAGATAAAAATAAAATGCATCTAACTATTCAGAATTTAAACTATTTGCATGTGACATGTCATGCAATTCAAATGACTGCGCTGAGATTTTTCAGCATTTAATTATGTGAGGCTAGTCCATATAGTATGTAACAATTCGGCCCTACATATCAACGTACAAGAAAAGGGGGGAAATCGTAAGGGTTTCAAGCCTCTAAAATCACACATTTCAGGAATCAAAGTAGCAAAACTGAAAGTTCGTACCATGCTTCTTTTCCAGATATTGATCGAGGAAGTACTAGATATGCTGGTTGTATCGATCGAAGATCTCCATCCCTCACCGAGCCGCTAGGTCTAGAGTCGACGACCGAGGGTTTGGTCAGGCCGAGATCTTCCAAGGGGAGGCGGCGAACGATAGGCGCCTATGCGCCGTCTGACGCAGAAGCTTGTCACGTGCACTGTGGTGGCAGCGCACAGACACCCGATCGCGGTTCTGCCGACGGCGCGAGCTCCACGGCCGACTGGCAGGCAGGCGCCGGCGGTGAAGCTGGGAAGGACGTCGCTCCAGAGGTCGTCTTTCTTGCGCGCCGAGATCATCACGTAGTGGAAGGTTTCGACGAGGGCGAGGTAGGCGGCTCCAACACTAGCAAGGCGGGGCACGTTTATGCGGACAGCCTGAGCGTCGGCGGCGAGGCGCTGGCCATTGGGCGAGTTGTAGACGCCCTTGATGAAGTGGTAAGGGGAGCCACCTATGCCGCCCGCCACGAAGCCGATTCCAGCGGCGTCGATGATGAAATCCGGGTATGACACGATATCCTGGTGAGGCTCCCGCTTCCGCTCCCGCATCCTAGCCGTTGTACGCCTCTACATCGATAGCGGTGGCGCCGAAGAAACCTACTGGATGCGAAGGAACCGTGAATGGGGCGACTAATTGACAATTATATTAGTGCAAAAGAGAATATGTCTCCCGTGTCGCTCGCAGGGGCGACACCGGAGGCGCCCCCATCCCCGCGCCCAGCAGCCCCCCGCACTGGCCTCCACACCGCCGTCGTCGCCGGCTCCGGCCGCGGCGGCGGCAAGGCCCGTCTCCAAAGGAGGCGCGGCGGCGAGCTCTTGAGCGGAGGTGCTCGCTTCTCCGGCGCGGGCAAGCAGGGGCGGCGGCCCCTGACCCTCTCCCGGCGGCGGGCTTCTTGGCCGTGGTGGTCGTCGGGTGCTCGGCGGCGTCCTCGGCCGTTTGGGCGGCAGGGCGTGGCTCCAGGTGCCCCTGCGGCTGCATCGTGGGTGGACGGGCCCGATCTGGGCCTGTCGGATCCCTGTGCGGCGATGCGTGACTCAGCTCGGCGTGGCTGCAATCCACCGGCAGCGCTGCTCCGCTCGAGCTGCTGCAGTGTGTGGGCAGGTTGCAGGTGGTGGTGGTCGTCGGCGTTGGCGGCGGGTGTGGTCGTACTACTCGTGGTGGCGGCTGGTCGTGCCCGATTTGCTCTCCTCCTTTGCAATCGGTCAGGCTGGTGGTGATGATCCGGACATCGGCATTTCTCGTCGACGCGACGGGGAGCCTAGGCGTGGCGGCGTGCGGCGGGCTGAGCTCGGTTGCTCAGTTCTGACGGTCTCGACGGCGGGCGTTGCGGTTCCTTCGTGACGGTTCACGGGCGGACCATGGTGGGCTCCTGCTGAGCTGCGGCTTGGTGTGGTGCCCGGAAGCCGGGGCGGCGGCCCCGGATGACGGTCTTCGGTGCTGCGAGCAAGGAGGTGGCTCGATGCGAGGCGGTTCTTGGCCCCGGCGCCTCGTTCCGTTGGTGGCCACAGACGTCGGGCGCGGGGGGCTGGCGGTCTGCGTGCGGGTTTGCGGCGGTGGTCTGGGCGGTCCATGGGGAGGGCGGGAGCTTTGCGACTCATCACCGGGCGAAAGCCTTGCCCCAATTGCCGTGCGGGGCAGGCGACGGCGACGTCCTGGGGCGTCGCGTTCTTCTTGAAGACGTCGTTGAGGTGTTGTCTCTCGCTCCTTAGCCCGGAAGCTTCCGGGGGAAACCTTGATCCCATGTGGGATCGGACGAGGTCGGCGTTTTTGCGTCGTTTGTCTCTTGAGACCTCGTCTTGGATGCTTCGCCGGCCGGGGGGACCCGTGAAGAGTTGGTGGTAGGCGTCATCGTCTGGGTGGTGCGTGGCCCTGGGGCCGGCGTGGATGTCGGAGCGGCGACTTCGGTTTTTACCTCCGCCGTGTTGCGTTGAGGTGTTGGGGTGGTGGCTTTGATCGTTTGGGCGTTTTGGCCGCCGACTCGTCTGGAACGCTGCCTTGGGGCCGGTGTGTTGTGTTTTTCTGATGTATCGGTTTTCGGCCAGTTTTCCTTATAAACTGGCCAATTCTATTCTTCTATATCAAGAAAAGGCAAATCTTTTGCCACGTTTCAAAAATTATATTAGTGCTAAGTCGACTCCCCACGGTTGGATCAACGCGCCGCCGTAATTCGTGCTCTGGCCCCACCATATCCACTTCTTCTTTTTTGAACGGAGAGGCCAGAAGGGGGGAAACTGGCATTATTTTGTAGGCGCGTACAAAGTTACATATAGCCCCCTAAGAAAACAGGAAATTACAACATGGGGCATGGAAATTACAAAGAAAACCCTAGAACAAAAAATAATCCGGTCTTGGGTTCACTCCGCAGCAGATCGGTGACCTCCACATCCGGGCACCGTCGCTGCCACCGGGGAACGAGCCACCTGGGGCGGCGCCGGTGTTGAATCCCAGATCGAGATCGAGGAAGATCCTCACGAGGAGGAAGAACAGCCGACGAAGAGGCTCACTTCACGGCCCGGAGTGGCTCCCTTCGCCTTGGATAGCTCCGGCGCAAAGCTATCGGTGCTGAAGAACTCTGATTGCAGAATCCGTAGCACATGCCCCAGCATGGACCTCCCGCCGAGCACGGGATACTTGGAGCGCCGCCTCCCTCTTCAATCCCCTGTCTATCATCACGACCACTAGGGGAAAACATAGGAGGAAGCAACTCCCCACGAACCTGAGCTCCAAGAACAGGCTTATTCGAGGTGCCTCCTCCAAATCCAGCAGTAGCCAGCGTCGTCCACCATGGACCGCAACCACCCGAGCGGAAGGACTCGTCGCCGGCGTGGCCTGAGCACGCCAGGATCAGGAGACAAAGCGGCCTGACGCGAGTCACCAATACTAAAACTGAAAATAGGATATACATCAGGCAGCGGGCCCGGCCGGCGACCTCCCTCATCCTCACACCAGCCAGCAGATCTAGCCGGGGAGGATGGGGGAGGGGCCGGGAGCCGACGATGGACTCTCAACGGGGACTCGGGGGAGATAGGAGGAGAGGAGGAGGAGGAGAGAGCGTTTTTTGCCGGTCGTGGGTAACCTGGGGATACCATCTCCACTTCTGACCTCATTTTCTCACTCTTTCCTCTTCGCCCACAGAACAGATCGAGATAGAGAGAGAGAGAGAGAGAGAGAGAGAGAGAGAGAGAGAGGAAGAGGGGAGGCACGGCAGAGGAGTACTGAGCTGGGCTGGTGACGCTGCGGCTGGCCCAATAGAAACGTGGTAGTGTCGGCACGAGCAGAGACGAGGAAGGGCCACAAAGGACCCAGTTGCTGCATTAATACATGGCAAGGGATACACGGTGGTTTAAAATAGGCAATATAAAAAGGAAATTACAACTATGTCCCTGAACATTTACAGGAAGGACCTCCAACTTAGTCGCGATCGGGTCCTTTTAGACGCACGGAATCCACCTCACCATCGCAAGGACGCCACTTGGGACGGCGATGATGCCATGGCATGCGGCTGTGGCTACCAAGCAGCAGGGCCTCCACAATGACTTGATGTTGGGAGGTTGAAGAACATGGCTAGTACAGAGCATAGCCACCGTAGGCCGCCCTTCGACCAAAACGGTCACCGACGCGGCAAAGACCGCCCATCTATCGCCATAGAGAAGATCTCCTGGCGAGCGGCGTTGCTTTGCACCCAAGGCCGGTGAGATTGAGTTCAAATAAGGCCGCCCTTCGACCAGCAGATGGAGAGGCAACTTGGAACTCTAAAGAAACCTCCAGCAATCAGCACAATAACCACAATGTTCTCCAGATCCGTGCTCTTCCACGACTGCCCAACCCTTCCCCTCACTGCCACGGCCGGCTGGAAGGAAAAGTATCACAAAAAAGCAACAAAGGAGGAGGAAATCCCCTACCTTGAGCTTCATCTTATTTAAGCTGCAGCCGCCCAGATCTTCCATAAACGGCGTCGTCCACCAATGCCAGCAACTCTGCGGAGCAGAGGGACGAGGCAACGACGCTGCTCATAAGTTCCAGCAAACATCAACAACACAGCATGACGCCATACGCCATACATGACCAAACCCTAGACGTACTAGCGTCATATACAAAGGAGGGAGGGAGCCGAAGCCTCCCTCCCCCTCCACTCCGACCAGCAGACCTGATGGGGGAGAGGGGGGAGAGCGGTGGCGGGAGGGGAAAGCGGGCGCAGGAGAGCTCTGGAGAGAGGGGATGAGAGAGAAGATGAGGGAAAGAAATGACCCCCCTATGGGTGGGGGTGAATTATGTCTTTTGAGAACAAGATTTGGAAGGGAAAACTGGTAGGTGTTTTCAGGAGATCCCAAAAATATTTTGGGATTTGGACTGGTTTTGGGTGTCTACTGAGCTTGATTATGAAATGTAGCAATTTTCAAAATGATACTTGATTATTACATGATAATAAAATATGCAAATTTTAAAATGATATCGTTGAACGGTTATAGGAAATGAACACATAAAATGAGAGACTTCTCCAAGAAGAAGTAAAATCAATCTTGAATACATTATTGTTTGCTTATAATTTACAAAATTTACTTCCTTTGTTCTGACATGTAAGGTCAGATAACATAATTGGTAAGATGAAAGAGGATAATTACTCGTTCCGAATAATTATCGCAAGCACGGGAAACTACGTGCACGAGGAGGGAGAGAAGAGGGACACATCCGGAGGGAAAACAACATACATCGGAGGATAGAGGAAACCACATTAAACACTCACGATAACTGAAAAGAATTAAGGAGAGAGGTTTTAGATTTCTGAACTATAGAGAACGGAGATGAGACTAATAAACCGGAACGGAGGGCGTAGAAATTTAGAATGTGATAAGATGTTAGAATCGAAAGATGCCTTTAGGACCGGAAAAAGCTAATTCTGTCATCCATTACTATCTTCATCATAGAGAACAGAAATTTAAGAGCCGCAATTTCGATTTCTCTCAAATAAATTTTTATAAACAAATTCACGATCTTGGTATACTGGAACCAGTCTGATCACCTGAGCCTTTCCTGGCTACAGACGGCAAGTGCTGTTGTGTTGAGCGGAGCCTCCTATCCGAACGGAACGAAAATATCCGCGCCACAACATGAAAGCCCCACCGTCCAAGTGACGCTGCTGCCTTGCCTGGGCTTGGCTCTTCCACCTCCAATCCCCCAGCTCCCCAGCCCTCACCAGTCAGTCACCATGGGGATGGCCATGACCTCCTCCCCGCAGCCACCACCTCCCCCGCGCCGCCGCCGCAGCCGCAGCCGCTTGCAGTCCGCAACTACCATTTCGGCCCCCAGTGCCAATCCCAACCCCAAGGCCAAGGTCATCCCAATCCTCTCCGACGTCGGCCGCTTGCAATCCGGGGCACCCACGCCCGCCCCCAACGGCAAGCTCCTCCCGCTTCTCTCCGACGTCGGCAGCAACCCCTCCGCCATCGACTACTACTCCCGCGTCGCCTCCAACCTCGCCGGCGCCGGCCGCCTCGGCGACTTCCTCATCGCCGCCGAGGGCCTCCGCGCGGCCGCCGGGGACGCCGGCTTCGCGGCCCGCATCAACTGGCGCCTCCTCTCGCGTGGCGTCGCCGCCGCGCTCCGCGACCACGGCCTCCCCCACGTGCTCGACTTCCTCTCCGACGCCGAACGCATCGGCGTCCAGGCCGCCGTGATGCTCGACCCTGACGCGTCGGAGGCCGTCGCGGCCGCATGCCGGCAGCTGCTGGACGAGCGCTTCATGGTGGAGTTCGTGGAGGCCATCGAGGCCCTAGCTAGTAATGTCACCTCAAACTTGCTCATGTTTTGTGTTTCATTCAGTAACTGCGTCCAGCTTGGTGTATCAATGTCGATTTGGTTCTATAATATCGAGTACTCACCAATCGTCGCCTGTTTACCCTGTCTTTACAATTGGGTTTTCTGTAATTTCACCATTACTGCTAAGCTTGCTCGAGACACATCGATCCAGTTAGTTGCTAATACGTTATCAATTTACTCACGTGGTTTAGTTTATTTACTAGACTGTACGTAATAGAGTTTCTAGACCGTTTCAGATTTTTAACGTCAACATGTTGCACTGATCTGTTTGATATGATTTGTTGTAATTAGTAGTCACGCATCTCATGTTCAGTGTGAACGAAGATATTTTTCATGCATATGTTTAAGACATCTTTGTATCCAACTTGGCCCTGTGTTTGTTGTTTCCTGAACTTCTAATGAACTTTGTACTTTTGTAGCAACATGAATTCCCTGCCATGCTCGAGTATAGGCATGCTGTGACTCTTAATGTCTGTTGATTGTGCGTTTTCTAATCACATGCTACATGTAATTACAGTTTATTTATGAATTTTCGATAGAGTGGCACTCACTTGTCTGCTGATTACTCTTTCTAGTCCTTAGCACTATTCAATGCAACTTTCCTATTTATGTTTTTATGCGATCTAGAGTTCGAAGTTATCACTGTTAAGGCTTTTTTTTGTTATTTTTCTTTTAGGCTGTGGATTCTTTGTTAAAGGCATTGTGAATCCAATGGATGTACTGAAAATATTCGTCAGGAAACGGGATCCAGATATGGCCATAAGGTGATCATACTTGCTATATTTCTCTTCATTCTGTCTTAACTTTAGCCAATGGCAATTTCTCGTGGTAGATTTTTATATTTCCGTACTCTCTTGGCTATCTTCATACCTGCCGATGCATTGTCTTTTGACATGTAGGTATGCACGTATCTTTCCGCACTCCCAACTTCTTCTCTGCAATACCATGGAAGCTTTTGGGAAAAGAAAGGAATTGAAACATGCTCTTAAGGTCTTTGGAGCACTCAAGGACCAGTTGGGAGGTATCAATATGTTTGCATGCCGAAGTATCATCGATATATGTAGTCATTGTGGCTCTTCTGTGCAGGCTCGGATTATATTTGAGGTATGGGACTAGTGACGCAGTTGAAATTTGTACTTGCATAAGTAAAAGTAGAAAAAATACATGAAGATCTAGGTGAACACATTCCAGAGTACCATAAGTCAGAGGTGCTGCTAGTTCCCTAGTGATTCATCATTTTAGAAGCTCCTAAACACAAATCATAGCACTCTCTTTAGAACAGTACTATTTAGGATGATAACCAGAAATGTGTTACACCTGTAAAATTCTTAACAAATTGCTCTCCCTTAATCTTTTCAGTGTGTGCAAACATCAGATGTTCTTCATCAGAAGAGAAATGTTTCCTTTGTTCTGTTTCCTATTTGAGTTATTTTCTGGCTATTTGTCTGTACCAACAAAAGTGGAAATCATTTGAAGGAAAAAACATCTGCAAATTAGCAGTCTGCATCCATGAAAACACTACCTCGTGCTCACCTTTTGTAAACAGATGCTACACTTAAGGTAGTCGAGCTTGGCCTTCACTTGTATCTACAACTTTTATGCAGGGGCTGCTTGCTAAGAAGATTACTCCAAATACCCATGTCTTCAACAGCCTTATGAATGCGAATGCTCACAGTTTAGGCTACAATCTTTCGGTCTACAAGCATATGCAAGTAATGCATTTTCTACCCTATTGTTGATGTTCATAGGTAGGCTATTTAGCTTCAATCGATTGATTGCACATCATCATAAATATTTTGTCCATTCTACTGCACCTTCACGTTTCCAGTGAAGCTTCTCAGCTTCTATTACATACCCATGTTTTTGTCTAGTATTTATTCGTTCTTGCATGCTTGCTCAGGTCCTTTTCTATTCACTAGAATGAGCGTGTAAGTGCATTTGGTCGCAACTTTCATGTTTGGAATACTTACACGCTTGCCACTACAACGGTGTGCGATTGGTGATTTGCAATCGAGATCTACCTAATCACTATCATGGTCATACCATTAGAAAATGGGAAAATGAGTTTTTTATGCCCACTGTCGGCTCCAATCTATACTTCTTATAAGACAAAATCCCACTAACATGCATTAAATTAGTCTATCTCTACATGCAAGGTGTCCACATAATCCACTATTTGAGCCATTCATTTATCCATGTCATCACCACATCACCCACTATTTGAAACATTCACTTATATTCATCCATACATGCAAACTATTCACATTATAAATTCTTTTAGCTGTACAATTTTGCACATCATCAATTTTTAGGGGTTAAATATACAAACATGTCATATTAATTAAATTTAGATTTTCGACTATTATGGCTAATCAAATCCTCCACATTTTCGAGAATTTTTTCCATTTCATGCATCAAATATCCTTTCTTTAATACTATAATATTTTTTAGGTTCCTGCTGCAACGCGCGGGGTATATTTCTAGTTTCCATAAATCCCCAGTCTGCCTTTATTATTTCTCCCATCCTTGTTATATTTCCATCTTTCTCGTCAAACTAGAACTGGATGAGCTGTTTGCTTTCATTAGCTTCGCCGTCTGTGTGTTCATTTGTGAGATTCACGCGGTCCACCACCTCTTGCTCAGCAACCATGGTACCTGGGATTATGGGATATGTTTTTTTTTTCCAAAATGGTATCTCGGATGGCCTGATCCTGTGCTTGCAGGGAGGGCTGGTGACACCGTGACTGACGAGGAGTGTGACCAGTACATCTGTCTATACTGAGCTTGCGCTAGAGTTCTACTGCCAAGACCGTACCGTCCGGGGTCATCTAAGTTATGGCGCACCCCATCTTAGCTTGGGTGCACCACTTGCTTGATAAATGCTACTGATTTATTTCTTTTTGAATTTTCTTTGATGGGGTTAAATGGTCATTTGCACTGGTCAGCTCCATTTACTCTTGTTGGAGTGGCAAGTGGCAAATAAACTCTATTTCATACTTTGCAGTTGCAAATATTCAGTCATCTTGAATCAAGTGGCAAACATGCAAAAATATGAAACCCTAGTGGAAAATGGAAAGTGTGCATCTATGATGGATTGAACTTATGCAAGTTCCTGTTCAGCAACCTGATGTTCTACATTATTCCACTTTTGCAGAAACTTGGTGTCCCGCCTGATATGGCGTCATATAACATACTTCTGAAGACATGTTGCAATGCTAGAGAGTTTGACTCGGCACAAGAAATTTATGCGGAAATCAAGAAAAAGGAACGTGATGGGCTTTTAAAGTTGGATGTTTTTACATATAGTACGATGATGAAGGTACGAGACTTCTGTTGTTGTTTTTTATTACTATCATGTCCATGTGTTTTGCCTTTTTATGCATCTATAATGTTTTTCTCTTTAAATTTCAGGTGTTTGCGGAGGCAAAAATGTGGAAGATGGCTTCCAACATCAAAGATGATATGCGAGCAGTTGGTGTTCGTCTTAATCTAGTTACATGGTCATCATTGATCAATGCTTATGCAAATTCTGGTTTGGTTGATGGTGCCATAGAGATTCTTGAAGAAATGATAAGGGATGGCTGTCAACCTACTGCCCCATGCTTCAATATTATCCTCACTGCTTTGGTCAAGTCGTGCCAATATGATAGAGCTTTCCGCTTGTTCGGTAGCTGGAAAGAATCTGGAATCAAGGTATCTCTATCTCTTGAACAGAAAAGATGTCTTCCGGACAATTTCACATTCTGTGAAGAGCATCCGAGTAACAATGGTGGTACTATCTTGGTGGTTCCATTTAGACCAACAGTTACAACCTATAACATTTTGATGATGGCGTGTGGTACTAATGATGAACGCGCAAAATCCGTAATGAATGAAATGAGACGAAGTGGCCTTTGTCCTGACCGTATTAGCTGGTCTATTCTCATGGATATTTATGGAACATCTCAAAATAGAAATGGAGCTATTCAGGTTAGTACGAAGCCTCAAATTCATATTTTCTGTGCACACTGCATGCTAGCCCTGATGTCTTGTTGTGACAACTAATGAACTAAATGTGATCTCTGCACACCAATGTGGCTATGATGTTTGCCCTGATATGTCCCCCCCTGTCAACTAGTAAACTAAATATGGTCACTTCGTTAGTTGAAGTATGTCACTCTATGGAGCTGACTATGCCTTTTATAGACTCAATGACTAATGAATCTAATGTACACTGCAAGTTATTGAATAATTTGTCAATGCAGCCAATTCCCAGTGTTCAATTTTTTTGCAGTTCAGATGGAAATTAGTCCCTCTTACATTTACGATCACAGTTATTATTTGACTTTCAATAGTGTAATACTGCATAACCCCCCTACGCTGTTGCAGAAGATACTTCCTATCAATGTATTTATGATTTTTGTACAGCATTGCATTTCAGTCCTTTCTAATACAATTAGTGCATAGTGCATACCATGGAAAAGTTGCTTTGCAAATCATGTATGACAATTTATAAGTGCCATACCATTTTTATCTGGCTAAATAGAATTTGTTGCTTACTTTCTTGCTAAATGTGGACTAATGTTATCTATTTTGTTGGCTACAGGCACTCAGAAGAATGCAACGTGTCGGGATAAAACTCAATGTCTCTGCATATACTGTGGCTATTAAGGTTGGCCATTAAAAACGCAGTTCACTTGTTAAGATAGGGGGATGCATCATGTTTATTTTAAGCTTATAATTGCAGTAAGCTAATGTGGCAATTTCCTTCAGGCATGTGTAGAAAGTAAAGATATGAAGTTGGCGTTACACTTGTTTGAAGAGATGAAAGCACAACAACTGAAGCCCAATATGGTGAGTCCCTTTTAGATGTATGGTACCAAGCTCTTATTCTCTCTTTTTTTGTTGAGAAAACTTTGATGCTCTGTGTTATTGAATTTATTATTTTCAACCATGGTTCATTTAAAGACTGGCAGCATCTAGTGACAAAAGTTCACAGAAAGACTTGGGCTTTACTTTCTATTTTTTTGAACATGAGTTACTGAGCTGTAAGTTCATTTTCAGGTGACATACAGAACTCTCCTGACGGCACGTTGCAAATATGGATCATTACAGGAAATCCAGCAATGCTTAGCAATCTATCAAGAAATGAGAAAAACAGGGTATGTGAATGTGACTAGAAGTTACTTCAAGCTACAAAGTTATAATTTATAAGTATATCAACAAATATCAACTGAGGAGCAATCATGCACTCAAATTTTAGTTGGTAATTTCTGTTGTTCCATGGTACGAGACATGCAGAGAATGGATAGACTGATATTATCAAAACATAGGATATATTTGAATAGGTTTTGTTTCTGAGTTAAGTTTGTTGTTTTACCCATGACAGTTATCAAGCATATGACTATTATCTCAAGGAATTGATAGTGGAATGGAGCGAAGGTGTTTTGTCTAGTGGAGGTGGAAATCGAGATTTTTACCATTTAGATCTAAAAGAGGAGAGGAATGAATCATTCAACCTTTTTCTTGAGAAGGTGGCAAGATTCTTGCAAAAGGATGTTGATCGAAACCAAACTGTTGATGTCCGTGGGCTTTCAAAGGTAATCTGAGACAGAGTCTCTGACTACTAATATATCATATGCTGTTTTCTGTTTTGGAGAATACAAGTGTTGCAAATCTTTGCATTAACAGAAGAGTAGTCACAACATGAACTCAAGTATCATATTTTGGGTCCCGTTGCATCTCTTACAAATTCTATTCCAAGGCATCTACTCAACTATATGTTTCACAGGTTGAAGCTCGCATAGTTGTTCTCTCAACTCTCCGCAAGATCAAAGAGAAGTATCTTCTAGGTAACGTTCAGCACTGTGTATGACTGTATTAGAATCAAAATGGTGTATTACTAAGACTATGTTCAGCACTGTGTATGACTGTATTAGAATCAAGGGAATGGTGTATTACTAAGACTATGTGACAATTCTATCTTGTTTTCTTATTTTTGATTAGGCACAGCAGTCCAGGATGATTTGGTCATCATCACCGGTCATGAGAAGACATCATACACTGATATCGAAATGACTGCTATGGACGTCGAGCATGCAATAACTGCTGTTTTGACGGACGAACTAGGTCTTGAAGTTTGTATTGGACTCGAAAGCCGTCCTCCTGTTTCATCTAAACTCAGAGCTCCTCAACGGCCTAGGAGACCACAGGGAATGATAAAAATAACAATCAACTCGCTGAATCATTGGCTTAAGAGGAAAGCTGTGAGGGATGTACAGTGACACCCTGGCATTTCTTTGGTCAATTTTATACCTGCAAGATGGATGGTGTACATACAACAACAGGCTGATTTCAGAAGGAAAGATTTGTTGGTGGCCAATGTAGTAGGATCTGGTGTATGATACGTGAAAAATCACACGGTTCATATTGTAAATGTAGCTGCATCAATTTCTCTCAACCGGGTAGCATCCCAGGTTAAAATTTTGAAGTGTTTAGATGATTGTTGTAATCACCAATCTTCCACAGCAAACGATAAACATTCTGACAAGAATAAACTAAAGAACGCTCCAATTTGTGTTGGCTTACGAGCAACTCTGATACTGGTCGAAATATTGATTTTGTTGTCCATCTTTGCTCAATAGATTTAAGCTCTCAAGTGTTGTGGCCATTGCGTGCGTTTCAATAGGATGCAAACGCCATCAGTATAATAGTTGCAAGATCCAGTTTCTGAGATCTGAATAATTAGTTCTAAATACAAATCTCACAAGTCATTGCATGTTCTACTTTTAAGCAAAAGGGAAAAACCACAACATATGGTTTTCAAATACATGTCATACAGACTTGTTATTTTCAAGCAATTTATCCTGGACATGTCAAATTGCTCTGCTTCGGACCGAGCCACTATTCCTCAGCATGAGAACATCATCTGTAACATGGAAAATGATATCAGGTCTAGTAATAATATTGGGTAATAGTATGGTTAACTCTTGCATCCTGAGTGAACATTCTGGGGGTTTATCTCAGTCAATCAGGCATGGGAAGGGTGCTGTTATACACTAGTCTAAATACAAAATCTCAGTCAGAGATAATAACACTTGCATAGGGTAGCGTACTTGGTAAAATGCACCAAGACCAGGAATGTATTGGATGACTCCTCAGATTACGGTTTGGCGTTCATTGTTTAGAAACAAAGTAAACCTAACATAATGAACACATCAATAGGAAGATAGAGCAGCAGGATCATCTATTCACCTGCCACTAGAAGAGGATCTCAAATCCAGTCCTCCTGCTGCAGCTTGAGAGGTAGATATACCTCAGTGAGGTACTGGAACCCAAACGAGCTCAGAGCCTGAATCTCAGCCTTCTGTTTTGTTCGCAACATGGTCTCCAACTCCTTCACCCAGCTTTCGTTCTGCTTCACAAAGTCCTCCTCTAGCATCTCTTTGCCCACCTTGATATCGTGGTCAGTCATGGGAAGCCGGCACTGCTCCGGTACCCTGTACTTGTCCAGGTCGCTTGGCCGAACGCCGAGCCACTTGATATCCGGCGTAGTCAGATTGGCACTGTCATAAGACATGTTCTTGGACCCGCACATATACACTGACAAGATCTTCAGCCCATAAGGATCAGAGTCCACCATTGCAAGCACCGGCAGCTTTAACTCCATCTTCAGCCGCCGCAAGAACAACCGGGTGGCAACATCCGGCTGCCCCTTGGCCGTCAGTATGATGCAAGGGAAACGGTTGTAGAACCGGTCCTCGGCAAGGCGCATGAAGGCAGCATCTTTCTCCACTAGCAGGATGAACAAAGCGTCGCTCTCGATGCCCGACACCCTGTCGATGTTGGGCGGGATGGCCTTACCGCCGACACCCATTCGAGTGCAGTCGATCCGGTCGCCGTCATCATGGAAGATGAGGCGGCCAACGACGACACCCTTCTCGGAGGCGACGACATGGAGCGACGAGCGGGTGCATCCGAGCATGCAGGAGACGTCATCGAGGACGGCGTCAGAGTGGGACTGGTCCTCGAAGAGCTTGACGTCGGTGTAGAAGAGATCTCGCTTGGTGACGTGGATCCCCCTGCGGAGGACGGCGTGGACGAGGGAGAGGACGCGCGCGGTGACGGTGGCCTTGCGCGCGGTGGCGACGTTGGCGAAGGGCCTGGCGGACTCGCGGCGGAGGAGCACGATGCGGTCGAGGTCCGGGAGGTAGACCTGGTTGGTGGAGGTGCGGGAGGGGACGGAGAAGGAGAAGCCGCGGCCGGCCAGGATGCTGCGCGCGACGGAGAGGACGAGGCGGTTGATGCGGGAGGTGACGGAGTTGATGTCCTGGTCGGCCACCACGATGTAGGAGGAGGAGGCGGAGGCCGGATCGTCCTCGGCGAGGGCTTTGGCTCCGGCGGAGGACGCGGTCGCGGGCTTGGATTTGGAGGCGGCGGAGGCGAGGGCGCGGAGGGAGGCGAGGATGGAGTCGTCGGGGCGGAGCTTCGAGCGGAGGGATTGGGCGTAGGAAGCGGCCGCCGAGGCGCCGCGCGGTTTCTTCGAGGTCGATCCACCCGCGGCCGCGCCTGGCCCCGCGCGGCGCTTCCTCTCCGACATGGGGAGAAATTGGGAGGCGGAAACAGGAGGAGTGGGGGGCGCTACGGCGGAGACGGCAGCGGGATTCGAACTCGACGGTGGCGGCGGATTTGGTTTGGTTGGGGAGAATGCGAGGGACAGAGGAGCCACTCAACGAGTGACTACGGTCCACACATACCCTATTTGCGGCCCACGAGTCTTAGGTGAGAAAAGAGGCGCGGTCCAGTAAGGCCCAATTTTTGGAATTGCATAGCCTACGGATTTTGTTTTTAATTGATGGTTCCTGCTGGTGAGAATCCCTGCAACACATTCTGTTCGAAAGCCTTGACAACACCTCAACTCCAGCTTTTTGTCCCGAAGGATTACACACTGTAAGTTACTAATAACCATCCATAGGATGATCGAAACGAGAAATGTTACTATGAGGATTGAAGATACTAGGCTTTATTTCAAATGTGCGACTAGTTCTGGATTGACCGAGAATTAGCTTAATTCCTGGTTACATGATGCCATCAAAAGATTTGTACTATGCGAACATTTATTTGTACCGAGTGAACATTTTATATATTGCTTTTTTTCCTCGGTTGCAACCACTTGCAATTGAAAAAAAAATCTCAGTTTTACCCCTCTTGTAACCCATAGGGGCACGAATCACGATACAAATCTTATGGCTCCGAAGTCGACCAAGAACTAGCAAAACATTTATTCAATAGTTTTACCTAATCCAATTACGAAGATGGTCACTAAAAGTTTATGTATGTCTAAATATATTCTAAAAGGTACTCTCTCAAAATCGGCTTAGACATGATAAACTTAATATGATGTAAATATAGACGGATCTTAAATACAGTCCCGCACTTGGTATTATCTAGCTACACAAAGCTTATGCAGGATAATTGTTCGTCACACCAACCCATTAGTTGGACCTTTTTGGTTAGCTCGACCGCTGGAATTCACCACCGTTGTATTCACCTATCCACATTTTTACCACCTTTTGCACAACACTTTCTACAGCGACATCAAACATGATTTTTAATGTGTCGAGCGTGCCTCGAGTCGGCGTACACCAGTCTAGGCATGAGCCTCTCAACCTCCTCCTGCATCTCCCAGTGTGGAGGCCGAAGCGGCGGCTCCCAAAACCATTGTCGTGTTGTGGGTGTCGATTCTTGTTGCTTCAAAGAAAAATACTTAAATTAAAAATTTATGTAGAAAATGCCCCCACTCTAAACTTTTGCCCCCACTTAGAAAATATTTTGGATCCGCCTATGAGTGGTAGGGCTGGTGCGCAATCTCATGGTCAGTGTGTATCACATATCCTTGGAGTCGGTGTGTGCGTCACATATATATCGGGTGTTAAACCAAAATTTCTTATTAAATGTTCAATTCTTGTTCTTTTTAAATACTGAGTTCATCCTATTGCTAAAAAAGCTCCCAAATGACCAACATGGCCTCCTTCATCACACGAATAAACCAACTCATTATACTCCCTCCGATCCATATTAGTGGGTATAGCTTTGTCTAAATTCATATGTATCTAGTTAAGTATTTAGACTAGATATATGTGTATCTAGACAAAGTTGTGCCCACTAATATGGATCGGAGGGAGTACTTGGATCAAATTTTGTTCTTTTGCCAGCCTTATAGTAATTCGTTACTCCGCGTCTCCGCCACCTTCTGCAACACTCCTTTCACCGCGACATCGAACGCGTCCTCTACCGTCTCGAGTGTGTACCTCGGGTCGGCGTACACCAGCCCTGGCAAAAGCCTGACGACCTCTTCCTGCATCTCCCGCACCGCCGCCGGCGGGATCCTCCTAAGCGTCTCCTCGATACTCACATTCCCAGCGCGCACGCCATCCTCCGGTATGAACACCGAATACCGGGCGTGGTCGCTCGGCAGGTGCCACTTGTACTGGAGGTACGCCGAGCCCGGGTGGAAGAACACCGGCACGCACCCGGCGACCATTGCGTCGAACGCCGACCGCCGTGTGTACGAGTCCCCCCGCGGCTGGAGGCAGAAAGTGGAGCTTCCGAACAGCCTCATGATCTCCCCCGGGCGTGGCACTGTTTTGCCCCAGATGCGCAGCCAAGCTGCCGGCACGCGGACGACGCGCCGCACTGGGCGATGATCTCCGACCTGATGGACGCCGGTCGCCCGGCGTGGTGCGCCCACGAAGGACATGAGCCACTGGCGGTCTGCGCTCCTGATCGTGCGCTGCCAGTCCAGAACGTCGGCGTCCGTTCGCGGGTGGAAGTAGGTCGGGTAAGGCACGGCCACGTCGTTGCCGCTCCCGAGGACGGGGGTGGACGACTCGACGACGAGGACGGTCATGTTCTTGGCGGCGTCAAGGAGGAGCATGTTGGTGCCCCACACCGAGCTGTTGATCTTCTCGCGCTGGAAGTCCCACGCTGTGCGCCCCGCCACGAGGAAGTGGTCGCGGCCGCCCGCCCGGCGCCACTCCGGGCGGCGCGTGAGCCAGCGCGCCAGGTCACGCGACGCGGCGTCGCGCGTCGCCTTGTCGTAGCCCCAGTGGTGCAGCTCGAAGTCGAAGCCGGCGTAGAACGGGACGAACACGGCCGCCGCCGCGGAGGACTCGTTGGTGAGGCACGCATACCGCCTCATGCGGCCGTGGAAGATGGCGTCCAGCGCGAACTGCTGCGTCGCGTACCAGCCACCGGAGGAGTTGGTGAGCGCGCCGCCGCCCTCCTCCCCGACGAGCTGATCGAGGGGTGGCAGCGGCTCCCCGAGGCCGGCGTTGCTCACCTGCTCGCACATGTCGGGCCATTGGCCCTCCGACCTTGCGCAGCCGGCGAGCATGTCGGCGTTGAATCGCGGCGGGAGCTCATGCACGTACACGTAACGTCCCCTGCATGGATCGTTGTCGCTGCCCTGCGGTGGCGCGACCGTGTGCACGGATATTCGGAAGTAGAGTATGCAGGCCCAGAACGCCGCGGCGACGACGACGAGGAACCAAGGCCGGGTAACGGTGCTGGACATATCCATTGCCGGTGGCGGCGAATATATCTCGATCGCGATGTTGGCGCACACCGCTGCCGCCGGCTCGTCGGAGTATACGTGTATGGTGGTTCACTGGTCCACCTGATCAATGGGCCGCTTGGGCGTGTTTGTAGTTGTAGAGAGGGAGAATTAGTAGACCGTCCGCAGACATGAGCAGGGCTCTGCTCCGCTTTTTCCTTGGCTAGACAAATGGCTATATCAAATCGACGTTCGTACTTCAGTTGGTCGATCAGCTGGTGTATGCGTGGTTGGCCTGGGATCGTTTATGCGAGCATGTGAAGAGGTTGCTTGTATCTCCGGCCCCAAGAACTAGATACGCACCGCAGGGCACGGCACGTCGTCTGAATCTTATTCCACTGAATAAAGGAATGCGTGTCTGTCGCGCAAGCGTTTCAATTCCACGAGCAGACGCGCGCTCTTCCACCTGCTAAAGTCAACATTGTACAGTTCCCTAAAAAAAGAGTCAACATTGTACAAGTCGGTCTCCAGTACATATGTACGTGGCTGCTTTCACAGGGCAAAACTTTGTACACTGCATTTCAGGTGTTTGTTGAGGCTTCAGGATCACTAAAACCTGGCTAGTCATTTATGTACTTCACTACTATATAAGGGCGTGTCAGAGTGGTGATGCTAAAGATGTTTTATCCTCATTTCTAATATGAGAGCGAAGCAGTACTACCGATCTAGGAACAACAAGCTCTCAAAACATCCTCCATTTCAGGGTCATCTCCAGCTTCTTTGTCCTGTTGAAGGATAACATAATACAGAGTTACCATCAACAGTTCATTATCCAGTGGATGATCGAATGGAAAAAAAACATTACGAGGTTATTGACCTTGTGGATGTAGGAGATGTTGTTGATGCCTGGACCTGCACAAGGAGTCCCCCTTGGTACCTAAGAAAGGGAGACAAGTATTTGTCAAACTGATCAACCACAGACCAATGCTCCAGGAAAATTACAAGAGCTCCGACAGCCAAAGCAAGGACGGAAACATACCATCCACCTTTTGTCCTGGTGTTCTTTTCGAATGAAAGTTCCCAGTCCTGCCTGTATCCTTCTCTGTACAGTTGTATAATCTTCAGACCCGCCTGCAAAAGATGATGGATGTTTCGTATCTGTCTGCGAATAGAAACAACACAGCAGGAAATTTGTCCAGTAGGAGTTACCGATGGACTAAATGTTGAGAAGAAGCCATTGGCGAATTCCAGAGCCTTATACGATGAGTAATCTGGATCCGCATATACTTCTGCAAAGTACTATTGTCAGATTTTGTATAGTGGAAGAGTCAAATTCCTTTAACGAGGCTACAAGTACAACAAAATGTACATTTTGAAAAAAGAACTTTAGTATTCTTGTATTTCGCCTTTTATTTTTTCTGCTTGGGAGCTTGATAAGGCTGTGTGCATACTAGTTATGCAGAGGCGGGTGTAATGCTTAAAACTCTTAAGTAATAAAATGCCCTTTATCGAAGAAAAAAACTAATAAACCAAAATGTTCCGTGAATATCTCGTTTCCTTTTCCAAAAAAAGTAAAAATTGAGCTGCCCTTGCTGCATAGGCATTGGGAGCATGTAAAATTTGAGCTTCAGGAGCAATGTGTTCATAGTTGTTCATGGGAAAAGCTTCATACACTGGTCTGATGTGAACCGAATGATTTTGAAGACTAAAAATAACTTTGCTAAAAAAAATTCCATAGAGTTTCATAACCGAAGCGGAACATGCTTTGAAGATTTACTGATGTATCACTAACACTGAACCTTTGCTACCAGTGGCAGAGCCTGAACCAAAATGCAGAGAGGGCCTATCTAGTAGATTTTCAAGAGCAACGTATAAACGATTCCAATAAACCACTAGTAACTTCCTTTTGATTGGCGTATAAATAGAAAATATTGATAGTTAGTAGTTAGATTTTTCAGTTAGAAAGAGGTGGTGGATAATGATAGTTAATAGTAGTGAAGTTTTAATTTGGAAGGGAGGCCAGGGCCCACCTGATCCAAACTCAGCTCAGCCCCTGATTGCTACCACTTCGATCTATATATACTAAAGATCCACATAGTTTATGAACATATTTTGTAACATTAATTTTATGTCGATGTATATACTCCATGTTTGCATTGTTCTAGGTGGAAAAGTCATACGGGTTGGATAGAGATGATTCAAGAATATTTACCTCCCTTGAATTTGGTTTGATCAGAAAATGCCTTTGCCTGGATAAAGAAATAAGGGTATAATTTCATCAATCACTGACTTACTAGATTATCTACTACTGAAATGGAGTCCATCAAATCACATTAGCTTTTGCATTTCACGGCCACCAAGTTTTTATCCAAAACAGAACACAAAAACCAAGTTATTTCATGGTAGAGCACATACCTGTTCAACAGTACCTGGTCCGATTAAAACAAGAGAAACTCCGGCAGCTTCCATTGCATCCTGGACATGGGTAATAAGGCCAAAATAAGATCGATATACGAAAGGAATAGTTTATCAAAAGTTGCTGACTGGAAATTCAGAGCCACATAAACCTATGAATGAATCCATCATGTTGAGTTCCACATTAGCTAACTAGAAATGCCATGTTCTGTGCCGAATCACTACCACTACGCAAGGTACAACAACATAGGTAGCGAGATAAGAAAGATCATTCAGCAGGTGTTATCCACGGCATCTGAAATTGAGAGATTCATTTGTGTTCAATGGACCACGGCAAATGGCAGGTAACACAATGTATCATTTTGAGCAATCGACCTCATCCTCACTCCTCTTCCACTAGAAATTAACAGAGTGAGGAATCAGACATCGAATTGACCTGCTTAGCCGCGAGAAGGTCGGCCCTCTTCCGGCACAACACACAGCTGCAAACAACCAACATCAACAAATATCAGGATTATCAGATACACCAAACACCCAAATCTTCACAAATAATCGGGAGAGAAACGGCGAAATCCACCCGAAATGGCGGGCGAACGCAACCACGGCCTTCCTGTCCTTCCACAGATCAACGACAGGAACCGCCTTCCCACCCAGGTCGAACACCTCCACCCCCTGCAGAGACCTCGCGAGACCCTCGGCCGGGGCCGCGGCGGCCTCCGCAGCGCTCCCTGCGTATCACGGCGAGGATGTTATGCGCGTGGGCCGAACAGCATAACTGAAGCGACCAGAGAGAGAGGCGGAGTGGGGAGGATACCGATGGCTCCGGGCTTGGCGGCCGCAGCGGCAGGGAGGAGGTGGCGCATCCGCCGCTGCTGGTTGACGAGGGAGCCGCGCGCGCGGCGTAACCTCGGCGCGGTAGCCGCCGGGGTGAGAAGCGGGGCGGCCAGTCGAGGTCCAGCGGCGGAGTGCGGCCCGGCGAGCGGCGCGTGCGCGGCCATGATGATGAGCGAGTCTGCGTACTACTCCGGCGTGCGGCTGTCGCTGCCCCGGGAGTTGTAGCCTTGGAACCGAACCAGGAAGAAGGGGTGGGGCCCACACCCCAGTGAGCGTGGAAATAAAGAGTCCACAACTCGCCACGCCAAGGCGCGTTCTTTCTCTGACGTGCGGGCCAGAGCGGCACGAGTCTCCGAAGGCATGAGGGGCTTCCGCTCTGCGCTCTGTCGGGCGGCGGCGCGGACGGGGCGGAGCTCCAGGGCACGCGGGGCCGCCGGCTGTCCCACTCCGCCGCGGCGGCGCCCGCGAGGCCGTCCTTCGGCATCGCCTTCGACATCGACGGGGTCATCCTGCGCGGCCGTAGCCCTATCGGGGGCTCGCCGCAGGCCATCCGACGCCTCTACGCCGACGATGGTGATCCCGTGCTTCTCGCGCTCTCCTGCATTTGGTTGAATTAGGACGTAGGGCGTTGGACAGGGAGTGTCTCGTCGTACTTGTGCCGGCGACGTGTTCTAGGTCGTGCTTGCCGCACTCATGCCTTTGCACCAATTTATCAAACAGGTCTTAGGCATATGTTTGTGTGTAAACTGATGACTTCCTAGAGAGAGTGTAAGGCATTTATATTGCTCGGCTTGAAATAATATCTCACTAGATTTGTCATGAAATATACTTCATACAGACATGATTTTATATTTTCACCAACATATTTATAAATAGATTAACGGTAAAAGATGCATGGAACGTCGCTGATGCAGGGAATTTAGACTGCTCAACTCTTATAGTCTTAGGCCGCATCAGTATGCTGTTTTTGAAACATGACTCAATCACTCGAGAGAGATCCATGTTGGCAGTGATAGCAAATTAATCATTTGTTGCCTCTTTTTTCAGGTACCCTGAAGATTCCATTTCTGTTCTTAACCAACGGTGAGCAGTTCAATATGTCCTAGTATGATGCATCATGTTTTTCTCTGATATTCCCATATTAATTTCCATACAGAGTGATGAATTGCTTCCATTGTTTAGACCATTATCATGCATGTTCCTCTTAACATGAGCAAGATAGTGGTTAACTGTCATTCTCAGCATAGTTTTTTACTCTACTGCAAGCAAATTGGTTGCATTTAATGCGGGAAATCGTTCAATATTTGTTATGTGTTGTGCTATGGGGTTATCTTGGCTCATATGGTATGAATTCAGCCTTATAAAGATTAGAATGCCGAAGTACTATTGCATTTGCTGGACTTGTGTTTTTCGATTAGATTAGAATAATGTTGAACTAGCTGAATAATTAACTGGCAATCTTTGTACAAAGAATAATTATAAAATGTGTAATGTTTGGGCGAACTGTTGTCATAACTATTGAATAGTTAGTTTTTCATTATCTATTCTATCCTATGGTCACCATAATTAATGGTTTGTACTCAGTACAGTAAGACGCCTTGGTGCTTACCACTACCAGTTCTCAATTATATAACCGACTATTTTTATTGAGTTTATTAAACCCTGTCAATTTTTGGGCAGGAGGTGGTGTTCCAGAGTATAAAAGAGCTCTGGAGTTAAGTGAACTATTAGGAGTTAAAATCTCTCCAACCCAGGTATTTAACTATCGTCGTGGCTCATGATTCATTAGTCTGTCATAAACGACAATAGACCTTTAACTAACAATTACTACAACACAGATTATAGAACAACAATATTGCATCCATGTCTAAAATTTGTGATGATGCAGGTTGTTCATGGCCATTCTCCTTACAGAGAGCTGGTGAAGCGGTATAGCACTTAAGTACATAATTAGCCTTAAAGTTCTGTCATGTGTAATTTTCAGCCAAGAATTGTTAATTTCTTCATGTACATGTCAGCACCTGAATGGAATATGCAACCTTTTCCTGTTATTACAGTTTTGAAGATGATCCTATTGTAGCTGTTGGAAAAGGTGAGCCTGCAGCAGTGATGGCTGAGTATGGGTTTAGGTAATCCTTCATATTGATTTTAGTCTATTACGACCGTAGATGAATATGCTATGTGTATTTCTCATGAATTTTCTGTTTGTACAGAAAGGTTCTATCTATAGATGACTATTCATCTTATTTTAAAGAAATAGACCCCCTATCTCCTTTCAAAAATGGAAAGTGGGACAATCAAACTGTGAAAACTTAATGTCCGAGAAAATGAAACCACCATATGATGTCTACTCGGAGAGAGTTAAAGGAGTGTTTGTTGTCAGTGACCCTGTTGATTGGGGTAGAGATCTACAGGTAGTCCCTTGTTATATTATTACTGTATCTTGGGCCATCTTCTTCAGTATTCCTCGAAATGATAACTGTGTGGGTTATAGACATCCACTTCTATAGACATGTATTCAACATGCCATGCTTATGTTTTCTCAATTGAAGTGGTTGGAATGCATAAAGTTATCATTTTATTATATGTGAAAGGTACTTTGTGACATCTTGTCAACTGGTGGGCTTCCTGGAAATGGAAAAGGAGATCAACCTCCTTTGTATTTTTCGGCTGATGATCTTGAATATCAGGTATGCGGAGTTCCTATTGTATATCATGCTATATCTTATTTCTGAACAGAGGCAGTATCGAATTTTAATCTCCAGTTTTGGTGTCATGATAGCAATTGGGTCATCTCACATTTTTTTTGCCATTATTTAAATATTGACACGAGGATCTGCTTTCTCAATATATTTAAAATGTGTGAAGTTTGAGGGTAAGATTGTCTCAAGAGTGGGTGATAGCGCAAAACAGTTAAATTCTTGCAGGCAGATCTTCCTCTGATTTAAATCCAGCTTCCATGCATGCATGTATATGGTCACTGCTAGCAACAATAATAACTTTTTGACCTCCTATGGCAGGCTGCATTTCCTTCAGAGCGGCTTGGGATGGGTGCCTTCAGAATTGCACTGGAAAGCATCTTCAATCAGTAAGCTATTATATGAATAAACTGTACTCTAAGCATAGATATGTTGAATGCTTTTTTCTTCCATTGACTTAAATTTGCAGAGTTAATGATCTTCCGCTGAAGTATACATCTTATGGGAAGCCTAATCCATTTGTGTTCAAGAATGCAGCTAACATACTAGAAAAACTTGCCATGGGTATCTATCCAAACTCACAGTCAACAAAGGAAGTAAAAGACCATCAGCTCTACTATCTACATGATTGGTGATAATCCTAAAGTTGATATCTGTGGAGTTTTGAAGGTTAGCTTATCCTATGATACCTCTAATTCTCCTAAAAAGGAAAATCACTATCTGCAGCAGTTGACATTGTTAGGAAATTGTACATTTCTCAATATGTCCTTTGGAGCATTTATCGATTGAGGGTTGAACAGTTAGCATGCAATTCCACAAGATAATGTGTCACCTGATGCATCTTGTAGATCATTGACCTTGTTGATTGTGTTCTGACAAGTGATGCTAACACTGGGAAAATTACACCTTTTCAGGCCGGCCCTCCTTGGTCGTCCATCCTTACTAGGACTGGTGTTTTTAGGGGAACTGATAATGATCCAAAGTTTCCTGCAGATTTGGTATGTCCTGTTAGTGATGATTCCTTATCTGGACCTTATGAATGTTTAGTCATCTCTAACAAATATTGCAACAAAATTCATGTACAACATGATAGTAGTTCCAGTCTTAAATCTGAATTACCATAAGCAATTTATCATGTTTCTGGACCCCGATGTCTTGTACGTTCATTTGACTTCATTCTACAGTATGTTAGTTCACACATCTTGCACGGTTTATGGTACTTCATTCTATAGTACATCAGCTCACACAGCTAGCGACTCACATTGGAGTTTGGCTCTCCATGCGGCAGAATGTCACCACACAAATCATATCTATTTGCCTCCTGTTGTAAGTACAATTTATTGTCCCTTGCAGGTTGTTGATACTGTCGACGATGCCATCAACTGTATATTGGAAAAGGAATGCATAGGGTGACGTCTTGGCGCATGCGCATCTATGCTTCCATGCCATATTTAGGAAAAGGAATGTATACAGTAACATTATGGCACGTGCACATCTATGCTCCCGGCATTGTTATTTGGCACGCTTGGCAAACACATCTTTGCCATTTTCAGTCTAGCGATGTTGGACAAATAGTTGGCTGTAATGCATATCTGATTTGTTGCACTATACAGACATGCTCTATAGATGAGAACCGAATTCGATTGATTTTGCGGAAGAACGAATTATCCATTCTCGTCGGATGTTTGATGATCAAAGAAATTCCTTCGAGATTCTCAAGTTCAAAATTTACTACGGAGTACTACTCAAGTTGGTCCTTTCCAAGATTGAAATCATGGTACTTGTACTTTAGGCTGTGTATGGCTAGTTGATGCAGAGCCCGAAGAACTGAAATGCTTCCCTAAATTTCCACCAACGGTGGCGTGGTGGGGCTGTGGGGGTGGTACGTGGTTGAAATTCTTAAAAAAAAAAAAAAGAATCCAGAAAAGGGAAACACATGTAAGCCCCCCCCCCCCCCGAATTTTCCCCACGACCAGGAAAAGTACACTGCGACACTGCTGGTGGCAACACATGATGATTTCGATTATGTACTGAAATTCTTACCTAACCTTAGTTGGTGTATCTTGCGATGGTTGTGTTCGACACTGTTTTTTGTTGAAGGATTAGTTGGAGTTTGCTCTTAATCTTTGTGAAAACCCTAAATTGTGCCTTCACTTGTCGGGTCTAGAAAAGGCACCACTTACATTTCTCTCCCTTTTTGGACTTCGTTTGTGGAGAACCACCCGGCACTCCGTCAGTCTGTGTTTATGGAGGGATATTTGGTGTGGTATGTTGATCGGTCCGTATGACATTGTGGTGTAATGGTGAAAGGTCAAGGATGTCGCCTAGAGAGGGGAGGGGGGTGAATAGGCGATTTAAAACTTTTCCGATTTAGGCTTGATAATTGCGGAATAAAACTAGGTGTTTAAATTAACAAGCCAACAACCTAAATATACTAGGCTCACATATGTGCACCAACAACTTATGCTAAGCCAGACAAGCAACAAAGTGATAGCAATATATAATACTTCAAGCACGAAGGCTATCACAATGTAAAGTGCATAAGTAAAGAGCTCGGATATAGAAATAACCGAGTCACGCGGACACGAGGATGTATTCCCGAGTTTCTCCTTTTTAGGGGAGTACGTCTCGTTGGAGGGTGTGAGTTTCAAACTCAAACGCCACAAATGGCCTCACCCTATTTTCCGATGAACATTGCTCAAAAGCTCGGTTCACCTTCCACTATTGATTTCTCTTTTGGGCGGAAATCGAGTCCCTTACAACAATCTTGAGGCACAACCCATAAAAGGATTGGGATCTCCCAAGTGGCCACAAAAGGCCTCAACCGCCACAAAAGGCGTCTAGGGTCCAAAGACCCAAGAGTAACAAGCTCACGAACTTTTGTTGGATTCCGCTGGGGAATCGAAGATCGATTAGAGTATGTTGTCTACCTCCTAATTCCTCCGCTCAACCCGTGGTGCAGCTCACAATGCGTTCCGAGGCTAGGAGGTAAGGACAATTATATACTCAGGTTTCCTGAAGGTTCAGAGTTGTATCCAAAACTGAATTCAGTTAAGACTCCTAGTTAGATTAACCAACCACGATCATAACCAACTAGTTTCCGAGTCAAATTTGTTTTCCGTCCTTAGCACATACGTGAGCTCATGTGCAACAGTTTAAACAAGTTTATCTCTTATTTAAACATATGGATTTTATCAATCTACAGAGTAGACAGTCCATGTTATTTCCAACTGCAAACCGTGCCCAGGCAAAGTAATTCCAGCAAATAAACTTGCTGTTATTTCCGGTGCAATTGTCTACAAATAACCTTGAGTAAATTTCCTCAAGTATGCCAGAATTATGAACATTCCACATTGCACAAAATTCCACAATGCTAACTGAATATAAGATATAATGTTTTGGAAGACATAAAAATTCCTACAACTTTCACTTCCACGAATCCTCGTGGAGAGCACAAACCGATGCACAAAAGCAATGGCAAGAACACAAGAAGTGCTCAAGTCCTTCACTCTCAAATCCCGCCAAAAGCAACTAATGCTTGTGGAGGGAGAAGAGAGGAAGAACAAAGAAGAACTCAACAAATGGAACTCCAAGATCAAGATCTACTAGATTTCCCTCACTTAGAGGAGGAATGGATTGGTGGAAATGTAGATCTAGATCTCCTCTCTCAAATCCCTCAAAGATATGCAAGAATCATGGGAGGAATTGAGAGAGAGGCAAGCTTTCCAAGGTCAACAATGGAGGTGATAGAGGGGGAAATTCGTGCTTTCAAGAGCTTAGCCCATTGGGGAAGAAGGGGCCTTTTTATAGGTCCCCAGAAAAAGAGCCGTTGCAGGAAAACTTACACCAGAGACTCTGACCCGGGAGGGGCGGAGACTCCAGCCAGACTAGAGACTCCGGTCCACTTCCGGGGAACTTCCGGGCATGATACAACAGCTGCCGTCCATGGAGGCACGAGTGCCAAACCGGCAGGCCGGAGACTCCGGTCCCCCTGAGTCCGGAGACTCCGTTGTGAGCACACCGGAGACTCCGGTCTAGGGGCATCGGAAACTCTGGCCTGAATTTCCTGCAACCACTCAGCAAACCTGAAATGCAATAACTTTCTTGTTTGAACTCCAAATCAGGTGAAACCAACTTTGTTGGAAACGCAACAAGTTTTCCAAACAAAAATCCGTTCATGAAGAACTTGGGCTTGTCATGAAGATCACGACAAGCACCAAAACCCAACAAGGAGAGAAGCCAAATAAGAACCAAGAAAGATGATGATGCCAAGTATGCAAAGGTTTGAGCTCTCCACAAAGATGCGATCGAGTTACTCACTTGAGAGCCCATCTTGATAGTACGCCGTCTATCCTATAACCCGGTCTCCCACTAACAACATGAGACCGGTAAAATAGAAACCCTATCAAGATCATACCTTTGCCTTGCTCATTCCACTTGAGCTAGATGATGACGATCTTGATCTCTTTAAGTGGACCACCTTTCTTGATTGTGCTTTGCTTGGTGAAGACTCACATATCGCTCCCCCATACACCACTATGGGAGAGCCTCTCTTAGACACATCTTCACTTGGCCATTATCTCCAAATGGATGACAAGCTTCAAGCATAGGATTTCTTCGAGATGCTTCTCTTCAACTTGCACTTCATCTTCTTCTCTTAATATATATGGTGACTTGGAGATAAACATGAATGTTCACTCAATCTTCTTTTCCAAGTCATGCTTGCAATAAGCTCAACTCTATATGACCATTCTTCATATAAACCCTTAGATAGAACCTTGGTCATCATATAATCTTCTAGAGTCCAACACATGAACTCCAATTTTTTCCCATGGACAAGATCTATAAAGATATCTCAATGCAAACATTAGTCCATAGAGATTGTCATTATTACCAAAACCACACATGAGGGCACATGCACTTTCACATGTGTTTCATTTTTCTTAGTTTATGTTGAATCCAGAAAAGCTCAGATCCGAGGGGTCCCTACGGCTAAGAATAGGGGAAATGGTGAACCGAGGCTTCGGTGAAACGAATTCGTGACTGGAGATCTAAAATCGACAAAATTGGAATTGCCAAGGACGTTGGTACAAGGTTAGTAATTTGCGATTTTTTTATGATGCATACGTTCTTTCTAGATGCTACAATTTGTATGTGTTTTTCTATGAATGGCGAGCGAGATGATGCGACGATTTTTGGCGTCTCCTGCAATTATCTCTTCAATGCTACAAATGTTTCTGCGAGAAGTTGCAATTGTTCTTTGAGAGAAGCTGCATACGTGGGCAGACTTTTTTCTCAGGATTTTGCTACGACCGATGGTGATTTGTTGCGAACAGTGCGGAATTCCTGCATACTCATATTTTTTTGCTACATACTCCTACATTATTGCTGCATAGGTGTTTTCAAAATGCTTCCATGGTTTATGTACAGTTTTGACCCACAGTGGAATACTTTTTTTTTACGCCCGGTGGGGGTACGCTTCATTGATCGGATGATATTTCACATTGTAATGAAATTCGACGTTGGGGGAGGCGGAGGATGGAATCACCAAATCCCTACTTATTATGACGGTGCGGTTCGAAACCTATATCCTTTGGCCTCTTCTGCCCTTACAAAGGGCGAAGACACTAACAAATACTTATAGAGGGATTGTACCAACCTTAGCTAGGGAGATAAAGGCCCTGCTCAATGTAAAAAATGGATCTGGAAACTGCAAACAATAAGGTCCTGAGGCGTGGAGGAGGGCCATCCCAAACATGCAACATATCCTCCATTTTTGCTTCGGTCAAAGAAAAGGTTCAGGTTTGTAAAAAGGACTGTTCGCGGTCGGGCTATCTTATAGGCTAGTTTCTAATTATACTACACGATTACTCCTTTCACAATAGAAAAGAAAAAGAAGGCTCGGGTTTCATAACTGAATCCGAATCGGGATCAGGTTTAGCAGATGTTGTGGTAAAGTCAAAAGATAGGAATTAGTTCACAACCTCAATATAATAACAGAGGACCCTCGACAGTTTCCACTTTATAAGGATACAAGTGAGATCTCCCCTGAGACAAGATTTATAGGTGAACAAAAAGATCACATAATCCAATAGAACATGTGAAAATAGTGATAGTTCTGAAGTCGACAGGTATGATGCAAAAGCCTCCTCATGCATATATCTGTGAAAGCTAGATGTAAGGAAAGAACAACGAACATAAAATAACTTGATAAAATCTCAATCAATATTAGTGCATAAGGATAAAGCTACAACATATGTAATCTGACATAAATGAGATAATACTCCGAATGCCACAGCTACCTAGTTAATAATTTGTTTGTCTTTAGCAACAATCTCAATAGTAAGACCAACGTTGACAGTGGTATTCCAAATCTTCTTGGGTCCTACAATGAGAATCTCACACGTAAACAAAAACACCAAATTCATTCGGATGTACAACAAATAAAAAATCATGTTTAAGATAGGAATTTGTATAATACTTCATCCACAGATAGAGACTTGCTAATAACTATGACGAGCATACAAGAAATAACAGCTCTAGAGAGTATAAGAAAAAGACCATCGAAACAGTGGTTGCAGAGCATTGATATATTGATCATTGAACTACAACCCAAGGACACGTTTGCTGAAAATAATAGATTAAATATCAACAAAAGATAATTCTATGTTATATTATCGGTGTACAAAAGTTACCATAACTTACACTAGGTAGACTGGAATTAAAATAATTTATACCAAACTATTATACTTTGTAAGAACTTATTTTAGCATGTTGTAGTCTTAACGAGTATAATTTTATATCATTTATGTCTCATAGCTAACCACATAACAAAGTTAATAAATATTAGTTGTAGTGTTATTTGTTATATATTGTGTATATCATAGAAAAACACTTGCGTTGTGCTAAACCTAAACTGTATTTTGTGACATTTGCTTCATAAATTAATTTTTGACAACTGCATAAACCATTTTCATATACATATTACGGTAGATATATTTAAGGCATGTGTTCTAAAAAATATCTTACTAGATTTTTCTAGTCTATGATTAGTTAAGCATATTTTGTAAACTACGAGAATATACATTTAATTTTGGACATGATTCACTACGGAGTTTTTCGTGGCCAAATGTCTGGTGAGTTATAGTGGTTTTAGTACTAACTTGACAACGTGTGCATATATACTCTATACTTTGTAGTGAGATGGCATACACTAATATTAACTACATACGAATAAAAGTGCAATAATTCTACTACTTCTGCATACATAAGGTTTGATATGCTCCTTTACTATGTGTTTGGTATCATAACTCTTGAACAAGTGATTTTGCGAGATTCTAAAATAAAAAACTGTGCAAGGAACTAAATATGAAATTCGAGTTAACATATTTTAGCAATGTTGGGGATATCGCTTATTGGGAACTTATCGGTCGACCCAAGATAAGGGATAAATCAGCCGGTTTATCGGCATATCGGCAGATTTATCTTATTGGTCAGACACCGATAAGCGATAAATCAGACGATAAATCGGAATATCGGAAGATATCTTGAACAGTGGATTTTAGTACAACCTTCCCATAGGACTTCTGTTGAGCAAGACTAGCATCCTAACTAGACGCGTTGCTATTGATTTAAACCGTGTGTTCCCATGTATGCGATACACACTATTGGTATGATGGACTTGCACCTATTTTTATAGACATTATTGGGGCCTTCCTATTGCCGGGGCCTTGAGCGGTTGACATGTTTGCCCATCCTATGGGACGACCCTTGGAGGAGAAAGGCGGGGAGGAGAGCAGGAGAACCCTATTGCAACATCGCGTCAAAGGAGGGGCTAGGTCGGTAGGAGAAGAATGAAGATGATTTGTCAATGAAGCCACGAGTTATTCCATTGAAAAGTATATAACAAAACACGAGGCGCGGCGGCGGTTGCGACATGGACATGGCGGTGGAATCGTGGAGATCGCTCGGGAGAGAATCAGCACTGGCGATAAGGTAGAGAAAGTAAAGGAAGAAGGGGAAGTGGGGAATGTGGGTGGGACCCAGCTGAATATGTGGTGTCTTTCTTTCGACACGAGAAGGCACATGTCGTGCTATCACGAAGGAGGAAGCTAGCGACCGTGAGCTTGAAATGTAGCGACTCCCTTTTCCTTTTATTATCATTGTTATCACCAACAAAACGAGTTGTACGAGAGAACATGAGGAGAAACAAAGGCGATCTCAGGTGATTAGGGTTTTCCATTCCCTCCGCTGGACGCCGCCGGCCTACCCCGCCTCCGATGGCATTTGTTCCTTGGAGGGTCGACGGACCCTGGCCTTTCACCGGCGGGAGGGTTCCCATTTTCTGTTTTAGATAGTTTCCATGTCTCCATTATGGTGGTGAGGCGGCAACGCCTTTCTGATGTCAGAATAAGGTTCTCCCCGCCCCATCCCGCTTCAGGGTGCGCCTTGGGTTAGCGGATGGCACGTGGAGTTGTGTGTCTGACATATCTCCTTGGATCTTGTCGTTTTTGTGTTCGTTGTTTTTTTTTGCGGGTCAAGCTCTTCCAATCTACTATTCTCATCTTTGGCGATGGTTGCTGCTATGGTGCGCTGACCTTTTGGGTTTTTAGCACGACGACTTCACGACCGTCTAACAAGGTCGGCGGCTCGTCTCGTAGTCATCGCTAGGTGGTTTAAGGAGATATTTGTAAGTTTTATTATTTTTGGTTTTTTTTGCTGTTAATGATTATTAATAGATTTTTTTGAAAATATGATTATTAATAGATGGATACACTTTTTCGCGAAAAACGAGAAGTCCAGCGGGCTCACTGGATATGCGGCCCCACATGATCCAAAGGTCCACGTACACCCTGTCTATGCAGAAAGAACATCGTCTTCTCCACAGATAAGCTCCTCTTCCACCCCCACTCTATCTTCCTCGCCGTCCCTCCCCAACCCAAACCCCTTCCGGCCGAGAAATGGAGACCTCCTTCCTCCCGACCGCGCGGCCCCTCCCGGCCTTCCAAAACCTAGTCGCAGCCCCGCGCTGCCCTCGTCCTCTCCGACGCTCCACCATCCGCGCGGCCATCTCCCGCGGGCGCAAGGAGGACACGGTGGCCGTCGTCCGGGAGCAGCTGGAGGGGTGCTACCTCCTGGCCGGCATCCGCTACGAGGGCCTGACGGTGAAGCAGTTCCAGGGCATCCGCGACGCGTTGCCGGAGTCGTGCCACCTGCTGGTGGCGAAGAACACGCTGGTGGGGAAGGCCATCGAGGGCACCCCCTGGGAGGCGCTCAAGCCGTGCATGAAGGGCATGAACGCCTGGCTCTTCGTCCACACCGAGGAGGTCCCCGTCGCGCTCAAGCCCTACCGCGCCTTCCAGAAGGAGGAGCGCGTCGAGGAGACCAACGACTTCATCGGGGGAGTCTTCGAGGGCAAGTACTACGAGCCCGCCGACTTCAAGTCGCTCGAGACAATGCCCAGCCGCGCCGAGGTCTACTCCAAGCTGCTCGGCGCCCTCAATGGGCCCTCCACCTCCCTCGTCACCACGCTGCAGGCGCCGGCCAGGGACGTCGTCGCCGTCCTCTCCGCCTATGTGCGCAAGCTCGAGGAGGAGGCCGGTGCCCCTGCCGCCTAGTGGAGGTTGAGGATCACATTCTCTCATCTCACTCTCTGTTTGTACAATTCCTTGTACTACGTTTACTGTATTCCCATTTGAATTGAATCACAATTTTCTCATTCACTGTGTGTGGCCTGTAATTGGGTAGTGTCTCTTGCCTGCGGGTGTCCTGGTTCAGTAATTTCTTGCTTTAGAAATTGGGAACGGAAGTTTGAGAATTGGGCAATTGGATATTGTGTTGATAATTAGTTATTTGGTTTGTATAAGAGCAAGTCTAATAGCGTCTACAAAGGTTCAGATGAAATTTCCTTTTCCTGGCTGACGCTGAAATGTCATCCTATCATCAAATTAACGGTGCTATGATTCTCAAGGTAGACAAAATGTGAGTACTTATATAGTCCTACCACATTTTGTTTTGTACATCATGAGTTAACCTCTGATAAAAACAACTAAAGAAGACAGATTTTAGTAACACTGAACAGGAGGTTGAAATTCTTCTGAATTTGATCTTGCAGTTTCCTGTTTATCGCCAGATGATCATACATCATGAATTCATGATTGTCTGAACTCTGAACATGCATTTGGTTGACTTAACATGGCAGAATTGATGACCTTGAAATTGTCCGCTCATTTGATACCTGTTACTTACATTGTAGTCATGGTATTGCCATAAGGCCCTAAGTGTCTCTGCTAAGTGGAACTTGCGGAAGTGGTTATTAGGCATGGGGATGCAGGAGGTTCTTCAGGATACAGGGGAAAGCTTACGGGTGAGAGCAAGTGCAAATATGACTGGTTATGAATAGTTCATTGCTACGGGAAACCCCTTTTTCTTTGTCCGTGTAGAATCACCTGGTAGATCTTGGTCATCAACGATATCATCGTCACTTATCTAGCCATCTGTATGTTTTTATAAATACGTTGTGATTGTCCACTCAGGATCTACTGTAAGCCACTTCATGCTCTTTCTAGAAATGAAATATGTGAGCTGTGCGGTCAACTGCGACGTTAAATAACATCCACATAATTGGTCTATTCAGTACCTGCTCCTTCTCTATAGAACTAGCATCTGCAGTCTGCGATGTGTGTTGTATATGGGTCTGCACTGTACTCTGTACATAGTTTGGGGCTTTTCCTTACATACTAGTAGTAGATAATGTGACATACTAGTTGCTCCACTAAATTTTCTTGTAGCCTAAATGCCTAATGTATATCCTCTCATCAGTGTACAAATTGATTTTCTGCAGCCTGATAGCATGTGGCAGCGTCAAAATTGTGTAACTAGAGGTGAATTCCACAGTTGTACAAGTAAATTGTTTCTGTGAACATGCTTTTGCATGTGTCAATGCATTTCAGTCTGTCCTTTATCGTATATTCGTATCTGAGATACCTTTATAGGTACCCCATCCGTTTACAAATATTAATATCATTTTGATTGAACTTTGAAGGTAAATTCCATGTACAATCTTTCACTACCAATTTTAAAATCATAACCACAAGAATTTGTTTGCAAATACAAATCAGTGGCATCGATAATGTGAACCAGTGTTACTAATTATTGGCCAAACATGAATTTGTATAGGCCAAATCAGTGTCGGACTAGGAGAGTGGATGGGTTTGCCCACCCTGAGATTTTCCAACTACTAGTGGGAATTGCTTGGTACCGCTTGAGCGAGTCGTACTATGGAATCGCTCAGGGTTCAGCCGAGTAGCAGTGTGCAGCCCAAAGGCCAGCTCTGGTTTCGTTTTCGACGGCACGCCCTCGTGAGATGCGCCTCCAGATCGACCCAACATAGGGATCCTGCATCCTTTTGGCCATTTTGCCTGAAACTGGAAAAACAGGCTCTCCAGGCCCGGAAAAACGAGAAACAAAACACGTTGTGCATCTCATTTGGTTGCCCACAAAGTGTTAGCCAGGCCCATTTCACTTGGTGCAAGTTTTTAACCCCCGGTGTTTGGTGTTCATGTAGTCTCACCTCTTGTCTCCATGGTGATCTTACCTCACACTACATGTACCGCCTCACGCCACTTCTACTGCCGGTGATGAGCACAACGGCGGTACGACGCGGTGGCGGTGCGCCCACGGTGGCGGTGCGGCGACGAAGTTCATGGCAGCGACAATGGTTGAAAAAGACACACATACTATCCATTAGCCGCTGCCGTGATAGTGCAGTTCATGACGACGAACGGCGGCAACAAGCGCAGTAGCTACTGCTCTGACAGTGCATTTCATGGCGGCGAACGGCGACGATAAGGGCAGTAGCTACTGCTTCATGGCGGCGAACGGCGGCGAGGAAGCTTGAAGAACTCTAGTGCAGTCTAAATACGTATGAAGTTCAATACAAGATCTACTCATATATGTCTTGCGAAATAGAAAATTTACAACACGAAAGTTGTGTGAAATGACGAGTTTAGCGGAAAATTTACAACATGAAAGTTATGTGCCCAGCTAAGCCAGCCCAGTGCGCTCTGGTTCGCTTTTCCCTTTAACGAACCTGGCTTAGTGGAAACAGCCGAATCGGCCGTTACTCTAGGGCTGACCAAGTGTGCTTTAAGCTTCGCGCTGGCCACAACGCGAAGCCAGCCCACGCAACCAAAGGCCAAACTTGCACCGAAGTGGAAAACGAGAGGACCCATGAAACCAAACACTGTAATGGCTTTTCGTTTGTTCGTTCGCTTGCCTATTTGTCTCTTTACTTGTGTGTTTTCAGTTTATGTTTTTTCTCTTCTTTCTTGCATTATTTTATTTTTTATGTTATTTCTTTTATGTTATGTTAATTAATTTTCCTATGGTTATCCTTTAGACAATTTTTATTTTTTTCGTGATTTCTAAACATTTACTCCATTTAATCTACAACTTTCGGTCTTTTGTAATAGCTATTTGATCCATGACTTTAAAATGAGATCCCAAATTTCTGTTCCTCCTATAGCAGGGAAGGATTTCATAGGCGCTAAAGTTTTGCTTCATTCAACCAAATTTTGTCCCGCCTAGGGTTGCGAATTTTAGATTAGTGTAAAATCTTGTTTCACTTAGTCTAAAATTGTGTTCAACTAGTTTTCGTGATTTGTTCCTCGTGTGCTAACGCTTTAGATCTAAATATTTTGTTTCTCTTGTACTCGTGAATTGTTGCACATGCTCTAAAATTTGTATGTTATTTGTTCCTTTGGTAGAAAATTTATTTATTACACTAGATATCGTGAGTTCTTTGAAGCACGATAATATTTTTATTTCACTAGGTCTGGAAATTTTCCCCTTGTAGTTAGTGAGATTTGTTCGAGTGGCGTATAAAACATGTTTCACTTGCAGTCATGATTTGTTCCATGTATGTTGAAATCTTGTTCTTGCACAGGTGTTAAACCTTTGTTCCACTTTGTCTAAAAAAAACTCCTATACTCAATGAATTGTTCCACGTGGTGTAAAATTACGAGTGGCCTTAGAAGAGGAGAAAGATGGAGCGGGAGATGTTACAGCCTGATTGTTGCATTGTAGTGTCATGTTTAAAAGCGGGGTGGGAAATCAGACGAGTCGCCCTGTGGCACTATTCATCAAAGACAAATGTCATCATTAACCCGCTTGACTAGCAGAGAGTGAATATAGTGAACATGAGTCATATGCTCCCTCCTATTTGAAATGACAAAAACAGGTCCAAATAATTTGAAACAAAAAATTAGCATAGGTCTCGCAAAACATGTGCCCTGCACATGGGTGACAAAATTATTATTTACTTTGCCTCTTTAAAATAGACAAAGTTTCGTTGCTATATAGCAGTAATCATATGACATATTTTTGTCTTTTTTACACAGGGAAAAAGCCGTTTCTCCACGAAACTTTCTACACACACATGGAACGTGTATATCTACGAGCGTAATTTTTTCTATAAATTTAAACATTTAGAAAATGTTTTTTCAAAGTGGGAGCATACACCTCCCTGCCTCTCGCGTCTATCCTCAGGGAGGCGCCAGGGGCCAACCCCGCCGCTGAACCACCGTTCCTCCCGAGAAGATGTTCGCCGCCGCTGCCGCCGGCCTTGTCCGTGGCGGTGATCGTCTCAAAAGTATCTAAATTTTTTGATGTTCATGCTTGTTTTATATTCAATGCTACATGTTTTTAAAATAGTTTTATATCATTTTTATACATTTTCTGGGACTAACCTATTAACAAGATGCGCAGTGCCAGTTCCTGTTTTCTGCTGTCTTTTTGTTTCGGAAAAGTTATTAAGGAAATTTCACCAAAAGACCTGAAAATTTAAGGGATTTTTTTTTGCGAAGTAACGAAGGCACCGACCAAAAGTCAGCCACAGGGGACCCACCAGGAGGGGGGATGGCCTCCAGACACGGCCTGGAGGTGGCCGTGCCCCAAGGCCGTGTGGGCCCCCTGTGCTACCTCTCCTCTCCGCCTATAAATTCCTCGTCCCCGGAAAACCTAAAACACCGATCATATTCCAGAAAGATATTGAGGCCGCCGCCGTCGTCAACCCTAGTTCGGGAGGGTTTAAAGCTCTTCCCGACACCCTGCCGGAGGGGGAGATCATCACCGGAGGGCTCTAGACCACATGCCCGCCTCCGGACTGATGCGTGAGTAGTCTAACATTGGACTACGGGTCCATAGCAGTAGCTAGATGTTGTCTCTTCTCCTTGTGCTACCATGTCTAGATCTTGTGAGCTGCCTAACATGATCAAGATCATCTTTATGTAATGCTACATGTTATGTGTGCTGGGATCCGATGAATTGTGAAGTTATGATCAAGTTTGTTCATCTATTTATCGATATATTTTATTTATGATCTTGCATGCTCTCCGATGCTAGTGGTTCGTTTGGCCAAGTAGTTGCTACTGTCTCCAAGAGGGGGTATTTATGTTAGATAGTGGGTTCATGCCTTCTGTGTGTCTGGGCTCGAGATGACAGAAACGACTAACACCGGGGATGTGTTGTTGCCACTAGGGGAAAACGCGGTGTTTATTTCTACGTATTATATTCATTGCTTACTTTACACACTTTGGTTATTGCAATAATCTGTTGCTTGCAACTTAATACATTCGGGTGACATGCTAGATACCAATCCGGGTGGATTATTAGTCATAGATGCAGCTAGCAAGCGGTCTATGTATTTTGTTGTAATACCCAGTTAAATACTACTGTGAAATATAGCTTTTCATGATAGCATTGTCATGCCCTTACAATTTGTCAATTGCCCAGCTGTAATTTGTTTACCCAACATGTATGTTGATCTGTTTTATGGAGAGACACCTCTAGTGAACTATGGACCCCGGTCCATTCTTTTACACTGATAAAAACAATGTTTCCACTGCTTCCCACCATCATTTGCTCGTTGTTCATTTTTGCATTCATAATTGTTTTTCACACCATACGTTTAATCTTTGTTTCCAGCAAGCCAGAGAGATATACAACCTTCCTGTTTCGTTGTGGCAAAGTAGTTTGATTGTGTTGTGTACGTCCACGTCAACCTACTAAGCAACGGGGTTGGTTGACACCGTGTTGAAGACTCTCAAGTCCTACTGGTTCGACAACCTTGGTTTTGAAATAAAGGGAAAACTTCTGCTACGCTGCATCATACTTTCCTCTTGGGGTTTCCCAACGGGCTGTTGAAGCAGCAACAATTAGGCGGCGGCGGGCCTCGGTGCCGAATGGTGCTGGGGCAGAGGGCAGCGACGGTGGTCTAGCAAAGCTGGGGCGACGGGCGGCTCCCCATCGTGGGGGCGGCCGGGTCGGTGATCCCGGTCGAGGTGACGACATTGTCTTCCTTCTCCAATGGAGCATAGCGGTGTTCGGTGGAGGGGACGGTACTGTGGATCTGGGCTGGGCAGACGTCCCAATCGAGTCTGGCGGTGCGTGGCGGATGGCCCCTCCGGCGTCCGAGGTGGGCGGGGCGCATGGCCCGCCTGTGTGACCTCCATGGCCTGGGTGTTGTTGTGCCCTCGATCGGAATAAAGGCGGTTTGCCCTGCTGTTCGCATGGGCACCGCGTTGAGGTGGTGGTCCTTGGGTTCTTCTCGCGCCAAGACGGTGGTCTGCTTGAAACCTACCTCATTGATCTGGCCAGTGTGACGAGTTCCGGAAGGCTCTGCCGGCGAGCTCCATTGGGCGTCTCATGCCTGAAGATTGCTCGATCGGATGGGATCCAGTCATGTGCACCCATATTTCTGGCGTGAGGTTTGAACATGGAGTGACGTGAAGCTTCGTTGTCTGTTGTCACCATGGGACATGTCGGATTTATATGGTGACGACACGGGCGGAGAATGTCATGGCGGCTGAGGTCTGATGTCTAGTAATGGCGGATCGTGTCTTCGAGGCGATGATGACTTTGCTTGGTGATTCATAACTTGTAGTAACGGCATAGGCAAGCGGGAGCGGCAGCATAGGAGGAGTACAGAGTCTTATCTTGTAGGGTGAAAATGCAAGGTCTGACCTTAATTAATTGGTTGTGCCTGGCAATGGTCTTGTTGAAGACATTATTTTGTGAGTGCGGACTTTCTCCGTGGTGAAAAACTAAGATCTATGATCGGATGGCGACGACGCTTGTGCACTGTTTCCTTCTTGGAGGCGTCGCTTGTGGAGAATTTAAACTTCGGGTGTTGTCTTAGTGGTGATTTGTGCTGCAGCTATAAGGAACAGATCACTGTAGCGGGATGTTTTTTTTATAGAGCTGTGTGCATCCCTAATGTCATTAGGACTTTTTGTTGTTACATATGCTGGGTGTAATTGGTTTAAGAAAAAAAATTAAATTTGGTATCTCTTCGATATTAATATATTCCCCTTAGAAAAAATACACCCCGGTTCAAATGCTACTTTCCCTTGACTAGCCACTCAGTACAACCCTTCTTCAGATTTGGCAATCTGCCAGGAAAATGGCACCGGGTCGAGCTCAACAGGTTCTCCAGTCGCCAGACCTGCGCCGCTACGTGGACAGAGGCACACCCTCCCGCCGTGACGAGAAATGCCCCCCGCGAAACGCCGGAGCAAAAGCTAGCGTGGCGGGCCATGCCCAAGCACCCAAGCCCGAGGAAGCTCGACACGTCGACCCGGTGAATCCGTGAGACAGCACACGGCTGCGCTCGTCTCGGCCTCAAGCTGCACCCGGAAAGCTAAAAGGGCAAAGGGCATATGCGATGCGAGATGCAAAGCTAGGAGACGATCATGTGCTTCCTCCGGAATCGATGACCTGATGGCAATGGCATGGCAGAATGGCACACTGGTAGAAAACGGGGCTTCCATACGGCCATTTGTCCGGCTATAATTGGAACCGAGACTAATGGGGCCATTAGTCCCGCTTCAAACGGCCAGGGCGCCGGCCAGCACTTGTCCCGGTTCGTATGGGACCTTTAGTCCCGGTTGGTAATACCAGCCGGGACTAAAGGGTTGCGGCAGGCAGCCACAGAGGTGGGGCCCAGCGCGAGCACCTTTAGTACCGGTTCGTATCATGAACCGGTACTAAAGGTTGACCTTTAGACCTTTAGTACCGGTTCATGATACGAACCGGTACTAAAGGTTTTCCTATATCATCTCCTACCCGAGCCAGCCATCTCCATTTTCCTGCTCGAGAACACACTCCATTTTCCCTCTCTGTTTCCTCTCCCGAGATCGAGTTCATCCCATTTTTGTCCACCATTTGTCAAGATTGGTGGCACCCATCTATCCAAGGGTTAGCAACTTCATCCTTTTTTCAGGCATTGCAAGTTTAGCTCATTTCATTGCTAGTTTAGCTCATTTCATTTTTCTAGTGCCAGCTAGGTGTTTGATGAAATGTCTAAGTTAGGGAGTTCATTTGTTTTATATGCAATTTGAGCTCAAATTAAAATATGATTTGTGTGTTTTAGTGTCGTCCCGTCCCCTTCCTCACCGCCGTCGATCGCCCGCGCCGCCCCGTCGCCGGCACCACCTTGGGAATCCTGAACACATTGGACGAGTACGAGGCTATGGACCCGGTGTTTCGTGGAAGCAAGGGTTTGCGGATTACGCTGATAGTTATAGAAGCCGTCAGAGAAAGAAGAAAGAGTTATACCGGTTATCGGAATTGGAACGCAAGGTGCGACGGCAGCAGGAGCAACTGGACTCAATTAGTCAGCAAAGGGCATCTCAGCAGCAGCAGCTAGAAGGTCCTGAAGTCGAAGCCGTCCCATCTGATCAGCGGAAAAGCGGCATGGGTTCCACGCAGCTAGAAAATTCTGCATTCGAACAGCCGGCGGCTCACTACCCCGTGGATGATGTCATGGAGAAGACAGACTGTGAGCTATATATGTCAATGAAGAACATATCCTTCAAGTTGGCAATCGGCTATGCTTTACCAAATCAACCTGGAGCAACCTACCATCTCGGTGGGATTCCAGCTGGCTATGCTCGTGTCGGGGTGGATCAAATTATGCCGGGATTTGAGACACTGGAGCTTGACATTCCTGGAGGTGACGACGAGAAGACACTTGGAGAAGTCAAGCGTGGTATCGTTCTATGGAACAAGAAATACATCGTGTTTCCAGACTCGGCGCCAAGGCCACCGACTCCTCCGAGTAGCAATCCACCACCTCAAAGTCCATCCCACCCCGCCGATTGGGAGCCCAGCCCGAATCCATCGCCCGCGCCGTCCCGTCAGCCGACTGCGCCCACTACTAAGTCGATAAAACGGAAGCTGCACTACCCGTCGACTAGTACTACTCAGAAGAAATGTGCAAATAAGAAAACCAAGGTCGTCAAGGCTCCTGAAAAGTTATCTTACGACAAGACTCCTGAGGAACTCGCCGAGAGCGTGGCTGCCGATGTCAAAAGACAACTTGCTCCGAAACGGCCCGAGCCAAAGGAGATACTACCTCTGGAAACAGTTTTGAAAGTTGTGAGAAATCTATCGACGGAACCGCCACAGCCGCCTAATTTGTCAGATGACTATGTCCGCTGTATTGAGAAAACATATAGTCAACAGAAGGAGGAGGAGGCGGTGGCATATAAGCTAAAGAGGGAGCAGGAGCGGACGGCAAAAGGCGGGAAACAAGTGGCCCAGCTCGGAGAACAGGCAAATCAGTCGATCCCCAGCTCAAGGTGATGCCCGACATACAACACGACACTAGTCGCACAGGCGACACTGGTCACCCCATAGCCGATCAGTATGCATGGAGATATGTCCACGAGCAGTCCCTGGTCATACCTGAGGCGGTCAAGTGTCTACCAACACAAATGCGCCTATTGCATCAGTGGTACATGAAAGCCGCAAAGGACGGGCAAGACCACCTCTGGGTGGCATATAAGAAAGAGCATTACTTCAAGGCGGACGCGATGTTTGTTGAGTTTTCTGAAATTTTTCAGTTATTCAATCAAGACGCCCTCGACAAAACCCTCGTCAGTTGCTATTGTTTGTAAGTGATTTATTTCTGTAATTTAAGTCTCTAGCTCAGGTCGTTCATTGTCTGTAATTATCTCACTATATTCTTTTGTATGCTATTATGCAGAATGAAGATTCTCGAATGCAGAAGAGCCCGCATCTATGACACTGGGTTCGTTGACCCATATTTCAATCATGAAGTTACCGTAAATAACCATCCCGAGGACATAGAGAAAAACTTGCTCCGGTTTTTAGTGAAACAAAATCACTGCGAAGAAATACTTTTTCCTTACAACTTCCAGTGAGTGTTACTGTCTTCTACACATTCTATTTTGCTTACTCGATGTTTAGTGTAATTGATGAGTTATGTATGCATGTGTATATAAACGTGCGCAGATTCCAGTAGATTCTGCTAATCATTAGGGTTGACGAAGGAGTCGTTGAAGTCATGGACTCATTAAGGAAAGATACGGATAAGTACCTCAGCTTGCAAGAATTGCTCCAGAGGTAATTTCAATCATTATCGCTCTATATCGACCTCTTTCGTTCATTTTCTGATATCAAGTAATTAATAACTCATTTATTCATTTTTTTTTGTCGAGCAGGGTTTGGAAACGGTTCATCGAGAAGGTTCCAAGGGATTGGAAACCGGATCTGCATTTTTATACCACCAAGGTAAGTAGTACTATATATCTAGGTCGCGCAACTCTTTAATTCTAGTTTCAATATCATTATCATGCTAGATTATTATTTGATTGCATTTTATTATTTGTAAAGTATTGTCTGAGGCAGGAACAGTGGACTAATTTATGTGCATACTACGTTTGCGAGTTCATGCGCCTGACGATCAGTGAGCGGAAAAGAGATCTAAGACAAATTAGAGTACGTAAACACTATTTGCAATTTATTTTATTACCATCAATTATGTTGAGTTTCATTCATAATTTATTTTATGATGATTTCATATATACACACACAACTCACATATTCATATTGATCTAGATGAAAGAGATGCGGGACAAGCTCATACCAACGAACCGCATAAAAGCAATTCAAGAGGAATTGGCAGGATTTTTGGTTACGGAGGTCATACCGGAAAGGGGAGAATTTCATTCCGGCTAATGCCTCCATGTAATTTGATCATCTCCATGTAATTAAATAGATATCAAATTGTATGTGTATATATATGCATCAATGTGATCTCCATGTAGTATGAACTTTATGTATACGAAAACTTGTTTTTGGCGCATCAACGTGATCTCCATACGAAAAGAATGGAAAACACAAAATCCAAAACCCTAAGCCTCTCCTAAACCCCGACCCCCTAAACTCTAAATTAACCCTAAATAAATTTAAAAAAAAAGCAGAAACCTTTAATCCCGATGCTCCGCGTGCTCCGCCGTGCCCACGTGGAGGGCCCTTTAGTCTCGGTTCGTGGCCAACCGAGACTGGGGGAGAGGGGGAACCTTTAGTCCCGATTTGCTAGTCTCGGTTGGTAAACCGGGACTAGACGCCCTCTAAAACCAGGACTAGAGCCCTTTTTCCACTAGACCCAGCCTACGTGCGGACGACATTCTGCCGCCGGCGTGTTGCGGCTGATTACCGAATCGACCATACTAGCTAGACTAGGTAAATTGGTGCGGCGGCACCGCCGCACCCGTGCGGTAAAGATTTGATTTTGAAATCAGCGACGTTAAAAGTTACGTATATTTGAGATTGTGAAAATTAGTCGAATTGGAAAGTTTTTTTTTCATTCTAATTATTTTGACGTTTGTAAAATGGTTAGAATTTGAAGGCAAATGATATTTTAAAATATTCAAATTTGTTTGTAGTGTTAATTCATGATGCACCCGTGTTGTAAAAAATGCAAATTTGAAAATATCGTTATTTAAAATTTGTGGATGTTTTGAGAAATGTTGAAATACGAAGAGTTAGCATTTTTTGAAGTTTTTTTGAATATTCGTATTTGAGTTGTGATTGTATGCCGTAAGTTTAGCATAAGTAGTCAGCATGTATTGTTATGAACGTTTTGATTTATTATTCATATTTTTCCGATGGATATATTTAGAGATATTGTTTTGCGAATTTTTTTCTTTTTTTTTGGAAATTGTTTAAATAAATCGAAAAGTTTGGAAAAGATCACAAAGTAGTTGGAGTGGTTTTTTTTTTTTTTTTTTTTTCAAATTTTTAGAAAGTGATTTGAGTTGATTTGGAGATTTGTTTCAAAATTTATTGATTTGGATTTTTCAAAATTTGTTAAAAAAATCTATCGTTTTAAGATTTTGTTTTGGAGTGGATTTTTTTTTTCAAATTTTTTAGAAAGTGGTTTGAATCGCTTTGGAGATTTGTTTCAAAATTTATTGATTTGGATTTTTCAAAATTTGTTAAAAAAAATCTATTGTTTTGAAAATGTTGGAATATTTTAGAAAAGAATCTAGTGCTTCTACATAAACTTTTGATTTGGAGAAATTTTATTGATTTTGAGATATATTTTAAAATCTGTTAAAGTTTTGGGAAGAGAAAAAAAAAGGAAAAAGGCTGTTTGAATCGGTTTGGAGATTTGTTTCAAAATTTATTGATTTGGATTTTTCAAAATTTGTTAAAAAAAATCTATTGTTTTGAAAATCTTGGAATATTTTAGAAAAGAATCTAGTGCTTCTACATAAACTTTTGATTTGGAGAAATTTTATTGATTTTGAGTTATATTTTAAAATCTGTTAAAGTTTTGGGAAAAGAAAAAAAAAAGAGAAAAAAAAAGAAAAAAGGCCGAGCCAGGCGCATAGTACGCGGCCCAGCCCAGACACGCGCTGACGTCAGCGATGACGTCGTCGGTGGCGGGCTCCGCCGCAGCGTTTTTACACAAAGTTCCCTGAGATTTTTTGAATTTGCGAATTAGTCCTTTGAGGGGTCTTTTTTGCAAGTTGTTGCGCTGCAGTGACGGTTTTGCACGCAACCCCCGATCTTTTCGCAAATTACAAATTGGTCCTCCCACCGAGCACTGTAGAAGTGCGATTATCTGCGAACGTGGGCCGTTGCCGGCCGATTGGACGGCCGAGAAGAATCAGGGCGACGTGGCCGGTCGGAGGTGGGGCTGAGTCCTTCAACTTTGATATATAGTAAGATGCGCAGCAGCGCAGGAAGACTGGATTTGATTCCCAACCATGCATCCATGCATTGAACTATACAGACCGTGTTGCAAGCCTGCAATGCTCTATTCCGCAGTGTACAACTGGACATTATAGGTTCGCAGTTCACACATAAAATTTCTCGAAAAACACATTTTTCTTATAAAAATACAAAAAAAAGACTCGTGAAACTCATTATTTTAGCACTAAATTTTGTCTTCTTACGCAGACCATAAAAAATGTCGGCTTTCGTGAAACGACTTTGTGAACACATAAGACTAGTCACAATGGGAGTATCATATACTAGTATCATGCACATGATACTAGTCTATGTTACTAACTCCACAATGGGTAGTAACATATTTGTGGTATCATATAATACTGCATTTATTAGGTTATAGACTCATATTGCATTGAAATCCGTTATGTTACGGTATCTACCTATGATACCACTATCACCTCTCTCTTCATTAATTGCAGTGCCATGTCATCTTTTTGCCAACATGATATGCATGATACTACTTATGATACCCCCATTGTGACTAGTCTAACATATTAAGATCTACTCCTTCATCCGTGAATTAGTGTACTTTTACCTTTTATGGTAAGTTAAACTTATTAAAGTTTGACCAATTTTATAGGGAAAAGTGCCAGCATTTATGACACTAAATTGGTATCACTAGATTCGTCTTAGAATGTAGTTTCAAAGTACTATATCAACTTGATGTCATACATATTGATACCCTTTTTAATAAAGTTAATCAAAATTCTAAAAAGTTGACTTAATACAAAAACTAGATGTACACTTACTCGATTATGGAGGGAGTATGCACGAACACTTTATTTCCAAAAAAAATTGACATTTTGAAATGCGTGCAAAAAAGCATTTTACATAAAAAGTGCATATGCACCGGGAGCCAAAACACCTCTTCCTGGACAATAGGAATATGAACATGTAAATCCAGAAAACATACCAATAATCAAACTTTAACAACGTATGGAAGTTCTAGACAATGACAAAGCTCTATTTTTTTTAAAAAATCTTCACGTCACTAAGTCATCAAGAAACTATCATAGACGTCTTATTGTGCAACTTGGTCTTGACGATCTCCGTCGCTAATAAGGCCCTTCCCCTATTGTCGTCGCCACTAATAAAAGCAACTCCGGTTAAATGTGGCGATAAACCATTGAAAACATAATGTGACTTTCAACATTGGCCAGATGTCTTTCCCATTTTCTATTTTCATTTCATCCATACTTAGCATTGTGATGTCATTTTTCATGCAAATTTATATCTTCAAGAGGGTCTCGCGGGTGGCGCATGGCGGCGGTGTGTTAATTCAGGGCGAGGCGACAATGCGAGGGAGAGGCAGAGCCAAGCGGAGCTAGGTAGATTTGGAGCGGCGAGGAGCATGGAGGTAGAGTCTCAAGAGGGTTGTGTGATAGTTGAATTATTGCATAGCGTGTGCGGCCTACGACCAAACATGATCTGAGCCATGCAGGTTTGCGGGGAGAGGTGGAAGCAAGGACGACATCGTTGTGGGCTTGTCAGGTCCTCCCTCACCATTGTTAAGTGTTGTCCTCTCTCTCTCTCGTGGCGGGTTAAACAGTGCTCCAATTTGCCTCTTTGTATTAAGGCCGACGTTAAGACCGGGAGAAATCCACGTGGTTGCTGACGAGGGAGGGGATTGGAAGAAGGTTATGTGATTTACCAACTCGGCAAATATACGAGTGCGTCGGAGGGGACGGTGCTAGTGTTTAGCCATTCGCTGGGATGAAGGTAGAGGCGGACGTGGACGCCGCCAATGCCTTTTTCTTTCATGCCTTGGCCGACGGAGGAGGGATTGAATTAACACCAGATGCGGGTGCATTCCTTGCTCACCGGCGTCAAATCTTGGGTTTGGCACCGTACTTCTCTCCCAAAGATAGATTCTTCTTTCAGTAGAGAACTGAGATGTCATATTGGTCGACAACCAGACATTATAATGACTTCGCCAACCTTCAACATTCACGATTTTGATCTTGTGCTTATGTGGGTACGTAAGTTTGCACTTACGTGTTGTGTCTAGCCTTTCTAAAAAAAGAAATTTGTAAAGGCGACTGCCGTGGGCCGTGGCTACTGGCTAGTGGGAGAGTAACAGTTTAGTAAGCAAATCTCAACATCAACCTGCTCCCCAAAGCTCAGTTCATGTGGCCAGCCTCCGTTGCCGTTGCCATCATCGAGTTTTTGTCATAAACAAATGGTAAAGTTGAATGGATGAGTGCTCTACCAAAACAAGTGGACGTGCGTGACAAAAAAAGGAAGGAAAAGGTGGAACGAAACTGAGAAAAAATACCATCATAACTACTCCTATAAATTGTGCATCGGATAGAGTAAGAGCCTTGTTTGGTATCGTGGTGGATAATATATGGTCTCGTCGAAGTGTATTCTTTTTACTCGCATAGTTGTTTTTAGCGTAATTTGCACAAAGAGGAAATAATAAATTCTCACTCTTTCTTGAGGTTTTTGGACGCGACTCCGGAGTAAACAGTTGCAAATTTCAAACTTGGTAAGCACTTCTAAAAAATGGACTGATGCAACTGCGGCGTATATGGAGTTGGGACACGCGATGCAACTGAGACAATAACACCCATGCATTTGAAATATGTTGACAACCGCACCGCTCTCAACTAGGAGTACATCCTTGTTAACTACAACGCTCTCAACTGCATGGACAAACGCAGTTGGTTCTTTTTTTTTTTTTTTTACCAGGGAACGGTCCCGAAGGACCTAGAGCTTCACTAAGTCAACACTGGTACATCTTACAGATAAGGCTTCAAGAAAGATAAAAATTACAACTAAGCCCTTACAAATTGCACAAAGGACCCTGAAAAGAAAAAGAGGAACACAATCGGGTCCAGCTCCTTCTCCAGTTTGACGAACGCGATGGTCAGCGCAGTCAGCCTCAACGTCGCCGGGGACTAAACCACTTGGGACGAGGAGGCGGGAGCTCACTACACCGAAGCAAAAGGGCCTCCTTTGCGGCATGGCAGCCTGGAGGTTGAACAAAACCTTGTAACGCCGGCCGGAGGTAGCCGTAGCCGACGACGAAGGCGGGAGCAGTCGCCCTTCGACCATCGTGAACGACGACGAAAAGAACGCCGCCGTGAGGAATCTCCCCGGAGAAGTAGAACTCCTTCCCTGGTGCGAGTCCAGCAATAATGAAGCACAAAGTCGAGAGCCTTCTATGCTCACGCCACCAAGACGAGCAACAGATGCAGCGCCCAGATTCATGCCACCACCACCAGAGCCACGATTAACGAACCTTATTGAAGAGGTTGCCGAGTTGACGTTGCGATCCGTCGCCTCCATCCACTGGAGCAAGCCAGACCGCTTCATCTCCTCCGTCGTGCGCCAGGAGTGGCTCGGAAACTCCAGCGACTCAAACCTCACAGCACCACCTCTGCAAAAGCAGATGAGGCAACAACACCGCTCCACCTCCTCGCCTCCACGGCCGGCCAGAAGGAGCTCCTCTTCACCACACCCGCAAGCAGAAAAGTAGTACCAACGCTTATTGAATAAGACCACCGCCGCCCGTCCTCCACCATGGAGGCTTGACGGAGGAGCTTACCACGGCAAGCTCAGCGCCGCGCCAGGACGCCAAGGTTATTGGTCTTCGGGGGAGAGAGACGGCATCTCGCCAAACTCCACAAGGGAAAATAACAGAGAAAGCAAACAAAACCTAATCCTACTGCTATACACGGCGGGCCGGCACCCTAGGTCATCTCTGCACCAGCCGGCGAGGTCGCCGACGGCGAGAGCGGCCGGATCTGGCAAGGAAAAGGTGACTCTCAAGGAAGGAGGAGAAGCTGTGGGAGGGAAGAGGAAAAGGAAAGAGACCGTCCAGTTGCCTCCCTGTTGCTTTGCGCCAAGAGAGTAACGCAGTTGGTTCAGTCAACTGAAACACATATTTGCTTCAGTCCACTGGGCGAAAGAATGGAATTGAGAAATCCGTCTACTATATTCTTATGACTTTATGTGGTAAATATGTGCTACTACTTAGCAAACCTCAAGTTTTCTTCACCATTTAAAGAGTATTTTTTATTGAGGATACACCATTTTAGCAGCAAGCATAAAAGGGAATAACAGTAGGAAAAATCAACCTTACAAGTGTGTGGCTCAGATGCACTGGAGTTACAAAATCAGCATTTGCGGAAACACAAACCTTTGCTTTCGTATACAATCACTGTATCAGGTCGCAAAACGTGTGGATCAAAGGAAGGCCGAAAAAGTGAAAATTTGTCCATAAATCACTCTCCAACTCCGGCCTAAGCTTAAACGCCGTGAAGCCGCTAATCCACGCCGTCACGATCTTTCAGCCGAAGCACGGGCCCACCGTCAAACTCCAGCAGCTGCCAACCCGTACCTACCGTGCGTAGCGGGGCCACAAGGCTCCCCGTCCCCACCAGCCAGCCTCCCAGCCGCGAGCAGAGACGCACGCCGCGCTCCACGTGTCGCCCTCCGTGGCTCCCCGGGCGGATCTGGCGGACCGATGGAGCGCGCGGCATTTGATCTCGTCGGGCCGCGGGCCCCACCCGGCTCCCCACCTCCACTTGCTCCACGTCACGGTCGCCGAGGACCGATTATTTCCTCTTCCTCGCGCAACTCTTCTCCACTTTTATCTCTTCCTATCACGCGCTCTAGTCTTCTACGCGCGGGTCGAAGCTCGCGCGGCCGCGCCCCATGCCGCCGCCAGCCGGCTCGCAAGCTCCCACGGTGCGCGCCCTCGCCTTGCCCGCAGTTCGCTTGGCTCTGTCGGCCTTTTTTTCGGTTTGCTTTATTAGCTGGTTTTGGGGATCAGGAGCGCGAAATCCGGCGGATCCCGGCCGGTGGCCGCCGGAATCCGGCACGGGTGCAGCTGCGCGAGGTGATACGCGCACCTCATCGATCGGGTCGGTCCTGGTTGGCACGTTTGGTTTACTTTACCCGTGTGATTTTGCTGAGAGCCCCAGTGTGTGGAGCTGTTGATGGACTAGCTTTTATCTTGATGATAAAGCCTATTTAGTTAGTTTTCCGGGCTCAAGTAATCTCCGTATCGCTGGGATTTCGGAAGGAAACGCTGATATTTCCTCTAGTGGCTACCAATTTTGTACACCCGCACCAGTTCCGTACCATACCAATTTTGTACGGTGCGCGCGTCAGACGCTGACGAGCTGTCTGCCCGATGATTCGCACTAGTATCTCTCATGTCCGTGATAGGTTCGCCCTTGACCCCTGTGTGTGTGTGCTCTGTTGCAGATTCCAGTGGTTGGACGCGGCATGCGAGTTTCTGAAGCCGGCGTAGGACACGCTCCATCATTTCTGAACTGTCTCTAGTTGCAAGCTCCACCGCTGTGTCTTCCGGATCCAGCGGATGGTGAGCGCCTGTCAGGCTGGCGCGGACGGGCCTTCCAGCAACGGTGTTAGGCGAACTGGGAGTGGCACCGTAGGAATGGCCATGCCCTGAACGCAAAGGAGAAGCAAGAGGACTTCGCCAATTGGCATAGTGCGCCGGCAGGCGCACAGTATGTGGACGAGCAGAAGCAGCAGCAAGGGCCGGTCATCCGGTGGGAGAGGTTCCTGCCGGTGAAGACGCTGAGGGTCTTGCTTGTGGAGAACGATGACTGTACCCGTCAGGTTGTTGGCGCTCTGCTCCGGAAGTGCGGCTACGAAGGTATGCCCTGCCATTTCCAACTACCACATGTTGAACTAAATTACTTTTCTGATCTCGTACTTGATTCTGTAGCTTTCTGTTAGAGAGTAAAGTGTGTTCCTGTATTCGAATTTTTGTCTTTCTCTTTCAGTTCTAGCACTGACTTTGAATTTATTTGAACTGATAGCTCGGCGATACTTCTATCACAAAATTTATGTAAGGGGAAACTGGCATTGCTTGGGGTGGAGAAAGGGGAAACTAGCATTGCTGTGTTACGTTTTGGTGCTAGTTCACCTTTTCCCCAAAGGGAAAAACAACTTGGACATCAGCACGCCTACATTTACATACAGGATAGAGAACACAATTTCCCTTTCAAAATTCGCAATTGAATCCAAATATACTAAGTACTTGACGCGTGTTACCATCTATAGTTATTGGTATTATTTTCCTTTGCAATATGCCTCTTTCTTCCTCCATCTTTCCTATTTCTAGATCAATCCACCAGCGCTCATTGTCCTGTACATATGCACAAGTGCCCTGTAGAAAATGATTCGAACATGATGTGTTTGCCTTTCACTGTGAGCATCCATCCTCAAGAGCATCTTTGCTCCAAGTATTCCAACTAGATGAGGTAGGCCATGGAGTAGGTGTTGATGCACTACATGTCATTTAGCCCGCTGTGGAGCTCTAGTGACATTCGTTCACAGTTTGTGTGTTTGACGTTGCAAAATGACTGTCTTAGATTTCATTATGATGTTCTAGATGTAGATGCCCAAGGATCGCATGGACTCTGCGGCAACTGGTCGAATCTCTTGCAAACTCATGATCGGAAACACAACATGGACGAGAACTTCTCTTTTTCCCACCCATGGATCTCTCCCTTTATTTGTGGTAGTATGCAGCCATGCAATTACAGAACTCCAATCGGACTCCTATTACTGAAACGCGACTCAGAGCCTACAAACCGGACATGAACAAACTTATTTTCCTACTCAAACTGAGATATAACAATTTGGATTGTGTCCAATTGTGTCTCTCTACTATCTTCCAAAGACTAGTGTTCGTTCAATACTGGACTAATACAAGATCCTCAAGCTAGGTGGCTTATATCAAACTATGCTCAAGGAAGCATCACTACCTAACCTAGGCCCGATGTGCGGTTCATTGGTACTTGTTTCATTTTGGACTGCCATATCTTTTGTGTTCGTGTAACTTCAGAATGCAATGTAGAAGATTGGTGGGTGTACAAAGTACAACCTAACAATTATGTCCCAGTTGTGAACAACTGAAGTTTGAAACTGATTCATTGATATGGTTGGATTTTAGGGTCAAGTCCAGCTTGGCACAACACGTGATAGCCTGGTATCAGTCAGCTGGTAACAGATAATTATGGCATATTTCAGGTGATATTTTTATTCAAATTTTTGGCGAAAACGAAAAGACATCGGTCCAGAGACTCAAACCCACACCATCAAGTTGCCAGGTACTGAGCTTACCACTATGCCAAGTGAATGCTTGAGTATAACATATGGAAGTTAGCACTACTTGAAAATCGAAATTAGAATCCAAAATAGACATGTAGGCACCTGCTTACAACCATAGGACATGAAACCAAGTATGTAAGCACAATCTGTGGAACCGCAAAAGCAAAAGCGTAAAAAAACAGGAAAAATCTTCATGCAAAATTGTGACTTGGTTTTTCATTTGACATGTGATGCTGCCCAACACAGCATCACAGGATTGTGCGAATCTAACTAGTACAATCTAGGTAGCTACATCCTCGAGGATTGCATGGAAGCTGAGATAGATTTTTATTTTTGGTTTGGACTTTGATCTAGAGAGCTCTTGCTGCATTTTTTTTGTAATTTGGCAGGAACTCTTGGTCACTATGTTTAGAAAAAAAAAGCCAAGAAGATGTGCTCAACACTAAGAAAAAATTCAAATAGCCGACTGACATTTGATCTTGCACCTAGTTGAAGTCAGGCAATTGAAGTGATTCGGCTAGGCTTGAACTTAACTTATATTCCACTGTCACGAGGCAACTGAACCTACGAATATTGCACAGTTGAGTCGACCCAATAAGCAGTTTCTGGCACTAAATTGGATAAGCAATACAGACTTTCTTCGAGTGCCATGGATCTTCCTTAATTAAATTGTACCTTTGATGTGTTAGTTAGTTTGGGGAGTGCATTATGTTATAGTTTCTATTAGAACTATGTTTTTTTTTGTCCAAAAGTGAAAGCTAAATCAATATTGCTCTATTTAAGATTATTTCAGTTATGTTAGTTTACTGATTGGAAAATGCATATATTTGCAGTTATCTCTGCTGAGAATGGATTGCATGCATGGCAATATCTTGAAGATCCACAAAACCGTATTGACCTTGTATTGACTGAGGTTGCCATGCCTTGTCTGTCTGGCATCGGTCTGCTCAGTAAGATCACGAGTCACAATATTTGCAAGGGCATTCCTGTGATCAGTAAGTACCTTTCCTGCTCAACCATATTGCTCTGGTAGACTAATACACCTATTCCTTGTTAATTTCTTAGTCTGAAATATTGAACATTATTACCTTCTAAATGTTATGTTGTTTACATGCAGTGATGTCTAAGAATGACTCAATGAATACAGTCTTTAAGTGTTTGTCAAAGGGAGCAGTTGACTTTTTAGTGAAGCCTATACGGAAGAATGAACTTAAGAACCTTTGGCAACACATATGGAGGCGATGCCACAGTGTAAGTTGTTTGTTGTTGGTCTAGCTTTCATGCTGGAAAGCAAGCCCCAAAGTCACAAGGGCATGGTGCTTTGGCCTACTTATTTATCTTGGTTTCATTACTCTAATATATGCCTCTTTGGAATCCAGTCCAGTGGAAGTGAAAGTGGCATCCATACACAGAGATGCTCCAAACCAAAGACGGGTGATGAATATGAGAACAACAGTGGCAGCAGTCGTGACGACGACGACACTGATGATGACGATGACGATGATGACTCAAGTGTTGGACCCAATACTAGGGATGACAGCGATAATGGCAGTGGCACTCAAGTATGTTCATTAATTCTTAAAAATGAGAAGTAATTCTTACTCATTAGAAGATTGTGATAGATGTGAAATAAGGCTAGTAGTTGAATACTAGTAAAAATCGGAACAATTTTTTTGGCTCTTCTAAAACTGATAGGAGTAGTTTTTTTTTAGAAAATAAAGCTTCATTACCGCCGGCCTCTGCACCAACTAATGATGTACCTCTGCTATTTTAAAACTCTATTAATTATAAGAATTTCTTGCACAAACATAATTCATTTAGTGATCAAATCTGCCCCACAATGGGCATTTTGGACCCTTTATTCTAACTTTGAACACTGAATGCACCCTTACGGCTGAACTAAGATGAAATATGATAATATCTGTGCCGATGTATTTTAAAATGTATTCTCATGTCATCGATATATATTTTTTTAAATGCAGAGCTCATGGACGAAGCGTGCTGTGGAGATTGACAGCCCACAACCTATGTCTCCTAATCATCTAGAAGATTCACCTGATAGCACTTGTGCGCAAGTAATTCATCCCAAATCAGAGATAGGTAGCAATAGGTGCTTCCCAACTACAAATAAAAGGACCAGCAATAATCAAAAACAGAATAATGGTATTGTATGCTCGACAATATCTGTTATACAAAAAAATACATCTTTTTACTGCACTATGTCAACTGCCACTTTCTTCTGCAGATGACTCCATGGGGAAATACTTAGACATAAGTGCTCCTGGGAATTCAAGTCGTGGGAATCAATCTGCTCCCAATGAGATGTCTGTTAATCCAACAGAAAAACAGCATGAGACTGGCATAGCCCAAAATAAGTCACAGAACAAAATAGTGACTGAAGGCAATGGTATTAACACAGTGGATAAACCAACTAGTCAAACTGCTGATTTGATTAGTTCAATAGCCAGAAACACAGAAGCCAAACATGCAGCTAAAACCGTTGATGATTGCTCCTCGAAGACGTCACATGTGAATGATATGAAAAATGATTCTCTCATCGACATGCCATCCCAGAGTTGGGTCTGAGGATATGGAAAACAACTAGATTTGGAACTGAAATCCATGATGAACTAAATATTGTGAAGAGATCAGATCTCTCGGCATTCACGAGGTGCAAACATACTATCCTGTAATTACTAAGTTATAAACACAGCAGTAAGTTGTGTACTAACTGTCCTGTATTTTGCAAGGTACCATACGTCCATGGCTTCTGATCAAGGTGGAGCAAAATTTCAGGGAAGCTGTTCCCTCATGATAACAGCTCTGGTGCTGTGAAAACGAACTCCACATGCAAGATGGAGTCAAATTCAGATGCTGCTCCAATAAAACAGGGCTCCAATGGCAGTAGCAACAACAATGACATGGGTTCTAGTACCAAGAATGCCATCACAAAGCCTTCTGTAGACAGGGAGAGAGTGGTGTCACCGTCAGCTGTTAAGTCTAACCATCATACGTCAGCATTCCATCCAGTCCAGCACCAAACATCTCCAGAAAAAGTGGTAGGGAATGACAAAGCTGATGACGAAAATGCCAATGCAGTGAAATTGTGCCACTCAAGAGAGGCACAGCAAGGTTCTGTGCAGCATCACCATCATGCATATAATTACCTCCAAGTTATGGCACAGCAACAGCCATCAATTGGTCGTGGATCAAACCCTCGTGTGGTTCGTCCAATGTGTCTGATGTGCCCATGGAAGGTCATGCTGCAAACTATAGTGTGAACGGGAGTATCTCAGGCAGCCATAATGGAAGCAATGTGCAGAATGGAACTAGCTCCGCTCCCAATGTTGCAAGACCAAACATTGAGAGTGGTACCATCATAAAAAATGGGGCTGAAGGTGGCAATGGAAGTGGGAGCGGTCCAAGCGGCAGTGGCAATGACATACGTCAGAATCAGCTCAGCCAACGTGAAGCTGCGTAAATAAATTTAGACAGAAGCGGAAAGAGAGGAACTTTGAAAAAAAGGTAACCTGCAGATCTCTTGAAGACCCCTTTCATTTTCTTTTGGCATAGTAAGAATGACCAAGAATGATATTTAAAAGGGCTGAGCTGCAGTGTAACTATTGGGTTCAGCCGACACCATTAACTTTTGACAAAACCTACAATAAATCATCATTTACTACTGTTCATGTTTAGCAGATGACACCATTGCACTATTCTGCTAGCTTTGCCCTGTCTTTAAATAGTTTAATGAAAACCAGAACACATACAATTGCTGATGAATCTAAATTACTTTTGAAAGATAGAAAACAAATTATTTATGTTACTTCCAAAGTTATCAAAGTAACCCATATCGGCAACACTTTACTAAGTACGCCACATTTTACAAGTATTAATGCTACCATTTCATCTTACTTGCAACATTTTTACCCAACATCTTACAAGTATGTTCCTGATGGCTGTCGCCTATTTACAGGTGCGCTACCAAAGCAGGAAGAGGCTGGCTGAGCAGCGGCCCCGGGTCCGTGGGCAATTCGTGCGGCAATCTGGACAAGAAGATCAGGCTGGCCAAGCAGCAGACAGATGACACAACCCTTCTAATCCAACGTGGCGTCTCATTTGACACACGGAAAATTACACAGGTGCCCAATAAATGAAAATCCATATGATTATTGTCTGTGGCCGATTCCAGATGACATTTGTAATGTGTGGCCACTGGTTGTAATACTATGTTAGCCATCGTTGCGGTTTGCGGTCTTCAGTTCTCTTGGAGAGGTATGCTTAGTCGAGAAGAGTCTTAAGAAGGAGCAAGCCAGCGCGATGATGTTATTTTGACCAATCATGCATGTAAATCTTAATCGAGCCAAAGTAACTGCAGCAGTTGATGACAAGGCGGTGTTCTGAAGTAAAAGAAGTTATGAATTCTCCTCTACCGGTAACTGAATGTTTTGGTATTGCGGGGTCGTTTACAGTATTGCATACATCTCTCCCTAGATGAAGGCACAAGAGCTGCATACAAAAGGGCACGATGAGCGCAAGCACTCCGAGCCTGCAGCCAAAAATCCTAATGCCTGCTTCCTGGGTAGAAGAACTCTGTGCCATTCTCCTTCACTTTAAAATGGAAGTTCCAAACTTTCTGGCCTTTGGTGAGCCTTTGCTCGCTGAGCATCATCCCCTTGTTAACCACGGAAAGCTGTCGGAAACATTTCAAACAAGTGTCATCCTTCAGAACGGGACCAAGGTTTGCTGGAGCATATTTACCGCAATACTGGCTAAAAAATGACACCTAGAACCTAACATTAATGTATGTGAGGTGGTGAACAAGAACCTAACCTGTCCATGGACATCGGCAGCTAAACCGGTGCTCAAAGGTGCCGCTCTAATCACGAGATCCGCAATGTAGCGCAGATGCAAAAGAAGTCCCACGCCATCCTCACTTGAATAAATATCCTCGTGAATAAGGACCACAAGCGAGCAATTCTGGTAAGACAAGAAACAGGATGTAAAGAATGTGAATATATCTGAAGAATGAGTACTGGCAGTGTTTGATAGATCCAGTTAGTTTTACCATCTCAGACGTCAGTGTGACACAGTAATGCAAGAAGTCCAAGACGTCATCGGCTGAACCATTGGCAGCGACTTCCAACAGCGAAAGATCATCTATCATGACCGTGAACCGACCGGTGCTTTCTTTTGCCATGTTTGCCTCCACCACTCTCCGAACGCGTTATACAGTTGAGCTAGGCTATCAGTGATGCCACTTCCCGATGTTCCACCTGAGTAGAGAAGCAAGCAAATCAGTGACTCGGTAGCTATGTTTTGGGAAAACAAGGTGTTCAGATGACTGCTTGCCTGGAAACGCCTGCAAGTCGAAGAAATGAAGCCTCTCGCTCTTCCTATGTACAGATAAGTTACAACCCTGGCAAGTTTCAGAAGAGGAAATCATGAGCTTTGAGATTTCAAGTAGAGCATGCACATTGTGGAAGGGCGACCATTATCAAGGCTCACAATAGGGGTCGAAAGTTGAAATTAGATGCTTCTAAACCGCCTACACTCTGTCAGTCCAAATTATATTATAAGCCTATATGCTAAGTGCAAAGACCTTCAGATTTCCGGATGAGCTGGTCAGAGCCAGTCCAAATCAGACTAGTGCTGTACATTAGGTACCGACTTCCTGATAACAAAATTATAAAGTTCTGGCGTCAAATAGGCATCGAATTCTGCCGCTCCAGTAAACCAATCGATGTAAGCAGGTGTAATTTGTCAAGTAACGCATACAGCTCTGCAGCAGTCACAAGTGCACTGCTCCTAACAGTGTGGTGAGACAGTGCTTAGGGCAAAGGAGGCTGGTAAGCACAGGACGTGGTGGACCAGACGCACGCGGGCGAGCCGTCGGTCGGGGCGCTTACCATCTTGCGGAGGACGCGGTCGTAGTGGGAGAATGGCTGCGCGAGGGCGAGGAGCGCCGCGCCATTACCACTCCCCCCGGCGAGCGCGCGCTTGAGGAGGAGGTGGAGGACGAACGCCCCGGGCGCGTCCACGCAGTCCTCCACCACCACCACGCGCGCGCCGAGCACATCGCCTCGCTCAGCAGGTCTCCCCCTCCGCCGTACTCCTCCATCTTCGCCTCGCCGGATTCTCAACAGGCGGCGGCGGCTAGGAAGAAGGCCGGGGCGCAAACACCTTGTCTCAATGACCTTGTCTCAATGACTCCCGACTCCTGAGCGAGTTCACGAGTCCAAAGGAACGCGTACTCTTTGAAAGTACGTAACACGGCAACGAAGGCGGACTTTGGGTCTACCCGGTAACGGAGGGGCCGTGTCCTTGGAAGCGAACAAAACGGTCACGCGATTCGGCACACAGAGAGCACCTGACTACAGTTGGCTTCCATCCCCACATTCTTCCTGCGTTGTCGTCTGTTCCAACTTCCAAAGCCCCTTCCACCGTGCCACCCTCCCCTACATTCCGCGGCGAGCAGGAGGCGAGGGAGGCGGCGGCGGACGGCCATGGGGTGCTGCGTCTCGTGCCAGAAGGGTGCCGTGGGCGAGAGGAAGGACCCCACCGAGAAGCAGTCCCAGATCGCGCCCACCGCCTCGCCCTCAGGTGATATGCGTCACAAGCTTCTTCTTATTCTTCTTCTTCTTGCTCCCGCTCCGGCTGGCGTGGGGCGTGGCGCCGGTTCGTTCTTGACTGTTTCTTTGCTTCCGGCTCCGGCGTGGAGCGGCGGTGGTAATTTGCGATGCTGGCCGCTTGGTCCTCCCGCACCTCGAGGTAGTTTCTTGGTCTTGCGCGGTTGATCGAATTCGGCTGGTTTGCAGCTTTGGTTGGTGCTCTACGAGGACGTGGTTTCTTGGGTTCTTGGTCTTTCTTTACTTACTTGGCCTCACCGTTCACGAAATGAATAGAGAATAGTATCATCCTGTCAAAAGATGGCGTGCATGCTTCCGGAAATCCAGAATTTGGGGATGTTGTCCCATGATTTCGGATTATCCTGTGCGCAATCGGTTTGAGTCGTTGCCATGTTGGGAATTGGGGTCCTTTTTGTGTACCTTCGTTTCCTGACGACTGTCTAATTTCGTGAATAAAGTGTTGTTCTGGACTTGAGTTGAAACCGCGCATGATTCCTGGCGTTCCTTTCTTTGGTCTTTGCGTGTGCTCTTCTCTGGACGTGTTGAGATATAGTACTACTATCAGGAAATTGTTACTCTCTTTGTGAAGAATTGCTATACTTCAATTCGTTTTCTTTTTCTCCTTTTGCCAATCGAGTACTCTGATCTCGGTCAAAATGCAGGGCAATGGTCTGAGATAATATATGCCGTACTATTTCATATTCCCGATACATAAATGTGCATTAATATAGTAATAAATAGAGGTGATAATTACTGAATTTTGTGCCCATAGTGAATAAAGTTGAAGAAGGACGCCCCCACATATCATTGGTCTGTGTGCAGGACAAAATATACTCTACTCCTCGTGAGTAATTAGTTTCGTGAAGAGCTCGTGGTCCTAACCTCTAGGGCGTTTTCCCCCGTTAAAACCCAAGTCTTCAGGTCTTCTGTATTTAGAAGATCGTGAAAGTGGCGCAAAATTTACATAGCCAACACAGGCGGTGGTGACCAAAACAGAGGAAACGTTCAACTAACCTCCTAATATGTGGTCTTAGTATTATAAACGCACATGATTTTCTAGTGTCCTGATTGTGCCAATTTTCTTTACAAAATAAATAAGATTATAATCATGATACCACAAAGCCCAATTGGTGGCGATTGTGTGCATGATGTATATATGTTCTCACTCAAAATTTTCACCGTTTGTTCTTGCAATTCTTGTATTAATATGTTGGCAAACGTCGGATTTTGGATATGCGTAGAACGATAGTTCATATGAAAGAGATTGCATGTTGTTTGTAGGTGTGGTACAACTATATACATCTATGTATTCCATGTGTGTTACATGTTTGTAAGAGTACTATATTCACATGACTATGTATTTATTGAGTAGTACTAGGTGCAAGTACTGGGTTTAGAAAGAAAAAGTTGAGGGTCCGGCTGTAACCCTATGCATGTACATGAGTCTGCCATGAAATGTGTGTGTGTTTCCTTTCCTACAAACATATCACTAGATTTTACATGATTGCTTCTATACAGATGGTATTAAGTAAATTGGGTTATTTTGTCATCTAAAAAAAATCGTACAGTAACCTTTTTGATGTTGGATACTTGGAACTGTTTGATTCCTTTTTTTACTAATTATTTTTCACAAAATAGTGTCGTTCTGGAATCTGGATGATGAAACTGTGCAGGTTTTTTCATCTGATAGCTGACAACTGCACTACTGGTGCATCTATTTTATTGTTTCTACAGAGATGTCAAGATTAAAGGTCAGTAAGGGGAACGTGCACACTAATTTCATCTCTAACCATGGTCTGCGGAGCCCATCATTGACCTACGACGAGCTGGATGTGGCGACTGAGCGCTTTGAACAAAAGCACTTCTTAGGAAAGGGCGGGTTTGGAGAGGTTTATAAAGGTGTGCTGAATGGCAACCATGTGAGTACATGTCTTTCTGGGCAGTTCAATAGTTGCAGTTATGTTCGATTATGTATTAAACTCGGAACTAATTTTGTTGCTTGTATGTTAGTCGCATTAACTATTATGTGATCCTAAACTGTAACTGTGGCGAGTGCAATAATGGATTGATACATCATTTCGTATTTTTGAATATTGGTCGAGGCTACTACATGCTATGGTTATTTTCTGAAGAGAATTGATGCTTGCGAGGAGATGGTTTGATTCGCTTGTATGTTGCTCTAATTCTCGAACCGTGACATGGACAGGTGGCTATAAAGGTTCTTAATCCCAAAGGAATGCAAGGGGACAGGGAGTTCTTCACAGAAGTTATGATATTGAGCAGGCTGGATCACCCAAATCTTGTCAAGCTTGTTGGCTATTGCGCTGAATGGGCTCAGAAGCTTTTGGTTTATGAATACATGCCTTTGGGTTCACTGGAATCTCATATCTTTGGTATGGTACCAAGCTGCCATATATAGTTCCCTACTTCATTACATTATAACTAAATAACTTGGAAGCTTGTTTAACCTGAATTCGCCTTTGTTTCACCCAGATCTTTCCCCTGATAAGAAGCCTCTTGACTGGAATACAAGGATGAAGATACTTGCTGGGGCAGCTCAAGGCCTGAAGCATTTGCATGTTAAAAACGACCCTCCCATCATAAACCGTGACGTGAAATGCTCGAACATTTTGCTTGGAGAGGGATATCATCCGAAGCTGTCCGACTTTGGCTTGGCAAAGCTAGGTCCAACTGGTGACAATACTCATGTTTCAACTAGAATAATGGGTACACCTGGATATTGTGCGCCAGAGTACCTTGAGAGTGGTCAGTTGACCCTCAGGTCAGATATCTATAGCTTTGGCGTTGTTATACTTGAGGTTATCACAGGAAGAAGGGCTTTGGATCAGAGACGAAGTAGAGCAGAGCGTAATCTTGCTGAATGGGTAAGTCATTGCTTCCTGCTTTAATAAAAGCTTATCCTTGCTTTTCCTTGATGCTAATAAGTCTTTGTATCAAGGAACGCACGGTGCTTCAAACTTTGATGACAGGATGTTCTTGATTTTTTACTTAGTTTATAGACTTTTTATCTTCTATTGTAGTTGTACTGCCTTTGGTCTTGCCATTCGATGAATCTGTGGTTCGCTACAATTTGATTTCAAATTTTGGGAAGTCTAGTTTTGGCAGTTCTTCTTTTCACCCCTTGAAGGAAAACAAGCATTTCACCGATGTTCTCACTTGCTATATTCAGATGTTGAACTTATCTTTTCTTGATTTTACTGTTGTAACTTTTGTTGCTGTATAACTTCAGGCCACACCTTTGATCAACGGAAAGGAATATTCGATATTGGCAGACCCAGCTCTCTCCGATCAGTACAGCAAGACGTCGTTGGTCCAGGCCCTTGCTGTTGCTCAATTGTGTATCCAAAGAACAGCCAGCCAGAGACCACTGATTACAGATGTAGCTGATGCTCTCGCTCACATCTCGTCACGGCGGTCCAAAAGCGCGAGGCGCCTGCAGGCACCATCTCCAGTTCGCCAGCTAGGGAAAGGATAGCAGGAGCATATCAAAAATTTACAATGCAACTCTTTGTTGGTTTGTACTCCCTCCGTTCCAAATTAATTGACTTTCATTTGTCCATACATGGATGTATCTAGACATGTTACACGTATAGATACATCCACAGGTGGACACAGTGGCGGACGCAGGAAAAAATTGAAGGGTGGGCACACCGTAACAAATTTTCGCATCGCGGATTTTTTTGCGAACTAACACTCACTCTGTACATAAAACATGTCTCAACTTTGTCTAAATTTGCATATATCTAGACATGGTTTAGTGTGTAGATATATGCACATTTAGCCAAAATTGAGACATCCTTTTATATACGGAGCGAGTAGTATAAATAAGAAATTCTGCAGGACCAATACATAGTTGAAAATATCACTAACAAAAAAAATACTTAATTTCCTTTTGTTGTTCGGTTTGGGGGCAAGGCACAAACACAAAAAGAAGAGCATACCTTCTCCCGTTTTGCTTAAAGTTGGAAGTATAAAAACAATAGAAACGCATGGTACTAGCTAACTAGGGGCTGACCTACTGCAGCAAGCTAGCGTTGCTTGTCTACTCCTGCGCTGCGCCTGCGCCACCAAGAACTGGGGCAGCAACGGCCTGCGTGGGTAATTGGCCGGCATGAATGACCGGAAGCAGTAGCAATAGTCAAAGACCATGGGTAGTCAAAGAATTTCCAAAAATTCTGGGTGGGCCACGGCCCACCCGGCCCACCCTCTAGGTCCGCCAATGGGTGGACAAATGAAAGTCAATTAATTTGGAACGGAGGGAGTAGATACTAAATGCTGGAGTACATGCTAATCTTCTTGTTTCCATGCTAGTCTATGAGACATGAGCTTCCTAGTAATTGAACATACTTCCATAGTTCCATGACGCTGAATCTTTGTGGAAGTCGGTTTAGATTGTTTGCTTCCTCTTCTTCTTTAGATGCTGCTGCTGCACATGTCCTCTTCACTTCTTCAGCCTGTATGTAAAAGTGTTCATAGTTTTGTTCAGATTCTGCTTAACAGATTTTGATTCATTTTTTTTCCTAGAACCTCAAGATCACAGTATGTACCTATTCTATTTGGGCATATACTTTCCCTGTCCAGTGCCTTTTTTCTCCTGTTTTATCTGCCATTTTCCAGGTTATGATTATTAAACTGTTGTATTTTTATGTTATGCAGTTGCGTATATTTTGACTGAATGCTATGGTCATGCCAGATCACGTGTAGACGTGCATACAGATAAAAACAGCATATTTTGCTGAACTGTGAATGATCATTCCTAGCAATAATCAATGGATACTTCGTCTTTACAGTATGTTGCAAGCCAGCGTATCAAAAGAAAAAATAACACACTGAAAGATCATTTTCTTTACAGTGCTTGCAAAATTCTTTCAGAAGAGAAATAATACATGCTCTTCCGCGGTATAACTCTATGACAATCTCAACTACCCTACAAACAAAGGGGTTTTCGTGTGTGTTTTCTTTCTCCTAAATGGGACACTAAATATTGACAATCTTAATGGAACTAACCGGAGAAGAAAATTTACATGTATGCCCTTCAACGATTCGGACCTCCAAGTACAGTTTCAGCAAAACTTCCATCAAAACGCAAGTTGACTCTTCCCGCAGACAAAGACTAGCTGTTTGAAGGATTGCGCTGGCGACAATCCAATTACACATGGCCGTCAAGATCCATGTTGGGACCACGATTTTCCACCTGATTCCGCAGGAGTTCAGCCTTCATTCGTTTCAGTGGAATTTGATTTTCCCTGATGAAAGTAATTCAAAATTAATGAACCTACAGCACCTCAGCTTTCTGTCATCTTTCAAAATGCCAGGTGAATATATTGTTTTAAATTTCTATTTTCCTTGTTTCAAAGAGTACATAAAGAGGTTGGTCCTTCTGTATAGATACACAAACTATTCTATCCCAGAACACTGAACATTCTATGACATACCTTGCTCTTTCTAGCCATCCAAGCCCTCTAGAAAGCAAGCCCATTTTCTTGTTAGGTGTATCTTGATTAGGTTCTTGGTTTGTCTTCCCAAGGTCTGCATGCGGTGACCTACAATATTACCATGTGAACTTAGACTTGCAGTTAAAAATAATTAGAAATATTAGTCATATATGATTAGCACTAACCACACATCTGCTGATAGAGAATGCAACAATGAGAAAACAGCTAAATCACTAGCCATTGATATACGATGCATTGAGAAGCAAATTAATCGTGCTCGTTGCCCAGTATAAATTACAAGCATTTTGAGTTTTTTACCGAGCTCGGCAATGATACTAGATAATACGGAGTATTAGGAGGGTGGAAGTTCAATGAAGTAACCAAAACATACCTTGGAGCGATGGTTTGGACGCTTTAACCTGCCCAGCCTGGTACTGCTTCGTAGCTTCCAACATAGTTTCTGCCATCACAGCTCTCTTCTCCATTTCTGAAAGCGCTGTCATTGTTGCTTCATACTTCTCCTGCGCATACAAAGTATGAAAGGTATGCATCTGTTCTCTCCAGCAGTATAAGTTGTACAAGTAAAAGAAAAAGGCAGCACTTCACGAAAACAACTTGAAAAGGTGGCTCCAAGATTAAACCTGGAGCAGTGAGCAACATATTTTTGTTCGACAGCATCTCGCTCAGCAGCTATGCGGGCATCTTCTGTCACTTTCTGCTCCTGCTCCATTCTTACCAAAATCTGTATGGGCAAATAAATGTGTGTACTTTTTATAACCAAGACGAAATCACAGAGAGCTGAGAGGATCATGCAATATAAATCCTAGGCACTAAGACAGCACCTGGAGCATTGCTTGTTCTTGTTCTTGCTTATCTGCAAAAGTCTTCCGCAGTTCAGATACCTCTGCTTCCAATTTCTCAACCTGTGATCTTCTCTAAGTCAAGAACGTATACTCAAAATTTAACCAAGGAAATAAGGAATCAAAGGCTAAAAGTAGACCATTTCTACCTTAAAGTGACATTTCATTTAGCCAGACATAAAATAAAAGGGCTTTTCTTAAACCCAAAAATATAAGGAGCTTGAATTTGCCATAAAATTGTGTGGTCTTAGGGAAAGAATAAGTTAAGTTATTCTGGATAACAACACTACCTTAGCACTCAGCATACGTCTATTGTCCTGCGTGACCATCTCCATTAAAGCAGTTTCCAACTCCTCAGCTCTGTGAATACCAAGAAATGTAAGCTACACTTTATAGACATGTACTGATAGGCCAAGTAAGTAAAATGCCACACTAAAGCCATATAGCTTGTGGGGTTCTCAAAGACCAATGAACTTAAATGACAACCTCAAAAATAGAAATGAATGTACGGATGCATACCAACTCCAGACTGCAAATTTCAAATTAGACTCCTATAACGAAACCGATGAACAGGTTTAAAGAACGTCGGTCACACAAAGTAAATAGTTTGTGAGGTATCATGATGATGTGAAGGAGATAAGGAGCATAATGTCCCTTCTAAAAATTTCTTCCCCTGAATACTACAGCAAAACTCAAATATGGCATAACAAAGTCAGTAGGCAAAGTTACTATTCAAACCAAAACATGTATTGCTATTTCACAATATATGTTGAGTATGAAAAGTTCTTTTGTTTTAACTGCCAACTCAGAACGTTGAGTTGAAGTTTTTCCATATTCAACAAAAGAACTTATAACAGCATCATAGCATAAAACCACAATTATTATTATTATTATTATTATTAAAGGGAGCTGTAAGGAAGCTCCAGCAGTATAAATAGGAACCCAAATTCACACACATGAGAACTTGAACCCGAGCAGTGGGGTTGTACATCCACTCCCCCTAGCTCATTTCCTTGGAAAAATAAATTTACACGGATACTGCCATAAAGTGAGACGGATTGCTAGTCTAAAGGGCGCAAACAAAACATTAGAAGCAGAACAGAAGTAAAACAAACCTGAGTTCAGCTGATCTTTTCTCCTCAAGCAGCTTGCACAGCTCAACCTTTAGCCATGTTACCTGCGTGAAAGCATTGCACGTGCATAGAATATTTGTCATGTCAACATAAAAACACGTATTCAAAACTCTAGATGGCAAAATATCATCACAAACAACTGTTACGAATCACCAAATTCCAACCATCAAAACGATGATGCACATGATAAACACAACCTTTTTTTCATTCCCAGGGTAGAAGGAAATCAGTAGAAGAGGATTTTTGTACCTGTTCTTGAAGATCAATACCCTCATCCAACTCATTTTCTAATACTGAACTAGTAAGGTAGTTTTCAAGGCTTGTTGACCCAGAATCCCCATGCAAACCATCTGCCCCATCCTTGGAATCAACTTGTGGGCATACAGACGAGGGGTCATGTTTAAAGCTATATAGTTTAGTCGCTAGCCCCTTCTTATCTTTCCAGGAATTACGGTCTTTTGATCTTTCCTCCATAGCCGCTATAATTTCCGGCCTGTACCTTTCTCTTAGCTCTCGTAATCCCATTTCTTTGACTGACTGAAAACCCATACAAGCTGTCAATACAAGCTGGCTGCTGTCAAAGGTAGAGCCAGCAAGAGACTGCAGTAATGTAATTGCATCTCCAGCATCCTTTGTGGTCACCAGGCAGGTCCTAAAAATGAACATAAAAGGCAACACTGTTGGTTACACATCAAAGTTTAGTAAAAAAAAAAGAATAAATAATAGGATCTAGTATTTTCCGATTAATCAGATGTGGTTAACTAGTACCATATAAGTCCAGCAAAGCAAGCGTTGTCCGGAACAGCATTGTGCGATTTCCTTCAAAAAGGATCACATCCCATACACGAAGAACTAAAAAGAGAAAAAGTTCCAATCAGGTATTATTGAACCATTAATCTGTTGGAACATATACAATGAAAGGACTATGTAACCTTAACCTTAACCTTAACAAAGCCTTTTGTCCCAAACAAGTTGGGGTAGGCTAGATATGAAACCCTGTCACGAGGACTTCTCAGGAGGTCACCCATCCTGGTACTACTCTCGCCCAAATGGGTTTCATATCCATGGGACTGGCTAGTTTTTACGTTGGCTCGCCAAGCCTATCACAACCCTTAGATATGAAACCTTTCATGAGGACTTTCCAGGAGGTCACCCACCCTAGTATTACTCTCGTGGGTTTCATATCCATGGGACTGGCTAGTTTTTACGTTGGCTCGCCAAGCCTATCACAACCCTCCTCCTTTATCCGGGCTTGGGACCGGCTATGCCTAGAAGACATAGGCGGAGTTAATGAAAGGACTATGTAAACACATAAGAAATTAGTCTGGGATTTCTCAGGATTCTGATAATTTTTCTTAAGATTTTTAAGTAATTTAAGGGATCCAAATAATCGAATATTACAGCAGCGAACTTGTGAAAATGTTGGTATATTGTTATATCTTAATGAAAGCACCAAGATATGTATAAAACCTGACCACTTTCCCATGGAAGCATGTTGATGAAAATTGAAAGAAACCATGGTCCAGTCACCCATGTCACATGCACTCCCAAGATATCTGTATGCTTGGCTGAAAGAGAGTTGCAACCAATGTGAGTGCAAAGTGATAACCATCAATCACTCTCGAGGTAATAAATTGTTGTGCTCTCAGACAAATCTTAGCTATGTCAGTTCCAGATCTCAATTGAATGTGGGTCATGCATGCCCATATGTGTCATTTTCTACCATACTGTGAATGTAACTGGAACATACCCAATTTTGGGAACCTTTCTCGTACAACCTCCTCAAGAACAAGTTGATCAACCTGTGAATGGAGCTGCAATATTATATAAATGTTCGTAGGCATACAGAACATGTATGATGGAATCATCAGAAAGTATCGATACCTGTGATTCAATCATTTCCTCGGTGTAGTAACCCTCAAAGTAATCATCAATGACCCCCACCAGGGCCCTGAAATACAAAATAAAATAAGAGCAAAGAAAATGTAGAATTGGAGATAGCTTGCGATCTTGCACCATAAAATAACCATTAATCATATTAGTTTTCATGAATGAAGCCACATAATGCAGTCCTACCAGAATGCATTTTCTTCAGGCATGAACAATAAAAATAGTCCAGCAAAAAAATTCATGGCCTGCAACAAAAACAAAGATATAGGAGAGGACCATTACTATAGAGACTGAAAAATACAAAGCAGATTTTGTGAACACAGGTTTTGCACACTTCTACATTTTCAAAAATAATCTCAAAAAGTCATGAAACTAATTTAGGCACATGTATAAAAATTCATGAAAAAAATATAACCATATATGTGTGATGTATAATAACGAGAGATATTAAGTTATATAACAAAGATATGTTTTTATCTCTTTTTTTACAATACACATTTTATCAATCTTATGCATGTACCTAAATTAACATTTTTTAGTTCCATGATTTGTTTTGAGAAATTTTGAAGATGGTTTAAGTGCACAAACTCACGGAGGGGTGCATGTAGAGTTTGTAGACTATGTTCATATTAGACTCCCCACCACCACGGAAATTATGAAGTACAGATTCTCTAAACCGGATTAATGGTGCATGGCATGCGGAAATGAAGATAAATGCAGCCTCAGTGGTGAACTCAATATGTGAGAACTTTCCTGATCTTGTAAAGCTAGATAGTGACGAAATTGCATATCTGAAATTCGGGATAGGCCTAATTGATCTCAACCATGTATATTGCTTCTATAGTTCCAGTAGGAATAAGAAGATGAACATTTGATCATCAGAACAACTGATTGAAAAGTGCCTAATATAACAGTGGACAATACATGATAGTTTTCTGAAAGGCTGTGATATACAAGATGACAACAAATGCTCAACTAGAACTAACATTTGAAAATGGTGACCTTTCATAGTTCACTTAACATTGATCGCTAAAATGTTTAGCGTTATAGCTTACAAACATGAAGGTCAAAATCCAGTTGAATTACCTGGCAGTATCCAACAGATGGATTATGCCTTGCGTATGCGGTTAATAACCGCCTCAGAGCGTTTCTCCCATCCTCATCTAATGCAGGGTGTCCCGGAAATGTTCGAGGCAAATCCTGCAATGATAACAGGAAAATCAAGTGTTCAGAAACACTAGAACCTGTTAGCCAAGGGTATACTTCCTCTCTGTTCGAAATGTTTCAAAGAAAACCTTCTCTATCTGCCCCTTCCACTTCTCAGGCTTGGGATGCTTTTTTGGTGAACTTTTCTGTTCATTCACCACTTGGTCCTGAAGGTCCTTTTTATCCAATACCTCGGTCTTTTCATCTAGTAGTTTGTTATAGTACCCACGGATTTTCCGAGCACCAACACCCACAAATGCTTGCCACATCTGCAAGAAAACAAACTATATGTAACTGGAAAGGTATATCTCATAGATGGAGACAGAAAAGCAAGGTGCAATTGTGGTTGCAGTTGCACCTCTCCTCTAAGAGCCATTGGCACGCCTCCACGAACCAAACTCTCCAGTTCCTCCCTCCAAAGAAAATATGACTCTCCGTTGACTCCCTCCAAGGTGACACTCGGCGAAGCACCAGGTGTCCCTTTCTGTGACCGATCCAACTTTTCTGCATTATATGAATCCTCTGTTGGACCCCCTTCATGGCTTTCTTCTACTGTCCTTTCTTCTTCAATTGAAGCAAGCTGTGTCACAGCCTTTCCAGATATAGCATTTGCAGTATCATTTCTTCTCACCACCCGAGAACTCATCATTTTCTCAATGATGCTGAGTGATGCCCTCATCCGCTTCCAGGACTCGACTTTTATGGGCTCCAGTTCATCCAGCAACCCCTTATCAAATGGGGTCTCTTCAAACTTGTCAAAGTTGTCATTGTTCACTTCTCCGAATCCATTTAAACTTCCATTTTGATCTTTAAATTCTTCTGAGTCCCCATTTACATCTTTTATTCCTTCAGAGCCCTCAATCATCTCCTTCAGCTCTTCAGAGGCTTCGTTCAAGTCTTCGTAGTTTGCACTGGTTTCCTCTTTCAGTTTCTCAAAGTTGTCAGTCAAATCTTTGAAATCTTCTGGCTTGCCATTTACTTCTCGGATTTCATCGTGGCCATCAACTACCTCTACACATTCCAATTTGGTGTTCCTTTCTGCAGCTTCTTCGTCGTCTTCTTCATGACAATTTCCTTCTTTGCCATCGATGTCCTCTTTCAGTTTTTCCAAGTTACTCGTCTCACCGTTAAAATCTTCTGGCCCACCATTTGCTTCTCTGAATTCCTCACCTTCCTTCAAATACTCCAAGCTGTTACTGTTCTCTGCATTTTTGGCTTCACTCTCTTCGTCGTTGACACCCTTTTCTACACTTTCAGCTTCATTTTCTTCTTCATTGACCCTCATTTCTACAGTTTCAGCTTCATTCTTTGCTAGCTCACCATTTGCATCTCTGAATTCCTCAACTTCCTTCAACAAGCCATTGCTGTTCTCTGTGTTTTCGGCCTCATTCTCTTCTTCATGGACACTCTTTTCTCCACTTTCTGCTTCATTCTCTTCTTCACCGATGCTCTTTTCTGCAGTTTCAGCACCTGCATCACCATCTCCGGCAGCAGGATCGTCTGCCGATGGTGAAATGCTGGCTGTGCTGGGGAAATCCGTGGAGTCGGCCAACCTGTCCAGGAAGTCCTTCCATACTTGGGCTCTCTCGTCTTCCTCCTCCTAACAACCAATCCAACAAAAAGATGAGAACTTTTCCTTGAACATAATAAAGACAAAAAAAGGACATTTGTAGCGTGGTAACTAATAACCTTGTAAATCTTGGCGTACTCGCGGAAACGCTGCAGATGCTGCGGCCGCACCGCGAATCCATAAGCGTCCCTGCGCCAGACCTCAACAGTATCAGGAGGCAGCAACTCGAACCACTCCATCAGCCCACACACAAACAAATCCAATCTACAACTACTAAAAACGACGACGACAATAACAGAGGAGAAGGGGAGGCAGGGAAATGAGGCGGCATTTATGGTTGCGTTTACCGGGACTCGGCGTCCATATGGGGATTCAGCGCGCATTAAAGAAGAAGCGACAGGGCGACCCCGGCAGCGCACGCCATGGATTGACCAAAGCCATAAACCCTAGGCGGCCCGCGCCCCTAGATCCGCGCACATGGGGAAGCAATGAAAGATTGCTGGGGGCGTGGAGGGAGAATCAAGGATTGCAACGGATGGCGGTAAGATCGGAGAGGGACGCAGAGCGGAGGAAGAGGAATAGAAGAAGAAGATGGATTCGGCGCAGATTGCGGAAATGGAATGGGGAAAAGAGGTCGTTTTTGCGTCGAGGCGCGGGCCGACGATGTCGCGGGCGCCATCGGCTTGGACGGTGCATGTTGCTCGCGGCTGCGGGAGTACTCACCTCTTGTACTCGAAGTCCAAGGCCGTGCCGCCCATGCTCGACCTCGGCGGCGGCGCGCGCCGTGGTGGCCGGTCGTCGACTCTCTCACGTGGACTTGTGTAAGCAGCTCCCGGCTAGGGGGGGGAGGACGACGACGGCGAGATTAGGGTGGTGCAATTAGAGGTTAAATCCGGCTGGGATTTGACCGGGATTTCGAATTAGGATCTCGCGACGGATAATAAACGAGAGATGTTTCTTCACTGATCGAATCGTGCCATGATGCCATTGGAGATAGTAGTACTACACTACTACGCTACCAGTACACTTTCTTTTTCAACGATTGGCGTAGAATGCAAATAATTGTGACACGCTCGTGCGCGCGCCTCAAATGGTTGACCTCGTCCGTGGTTTGGTGAGTACTGGACTGCATACTACACGCGTGTGGACTGTGGTCCTGCCGTCCTGGTCCTGGCAAAGATGAATCAATGGAAGGTCGATTGGTCGATCGACGGATGATGAGCAGCAATCTGGTCGGTGTTGCCAGCACCGGCTCTACTGACATGTGTACCAACTGAACTGATTGATTGAATTATGAGTCGCTTTAAGGTTGGGACGAGGAGGACGTCGGAGCAGCAGCAGCTCCGTGCGCGCCATCTGGCCAGGGTGGGTTGGACGGGTGATCCTCTTGCTCGTGCAGCTGCGGGACGGCAGATTCTGGTTCCTCCACGATCTCGGCCCAACGAGCGCGGCCCTTACGCACGAGACGGCACGCCACGCTCACAATTTCCTCGCTGTTCTTGTTAGTCGGGAGTGCGGAACCATCGATATCGCACAAGAAAAGGACACGGCCTAAAGGCAAAATTCTTGGACAGCACTGAGCGTCCCCCGGATGATCTTTCCGAAAGATCACCCGGGTCGACAGCCATCCGATCGGGATCCGGCGAACCATCCGATCCCGTGCACTCCCGCCTCTCCCACCTAATTTGCTGCAGGACGCAAAACCTCTCGCGCGCGTAGCAAAAGCGGTCACAACAGAAATTGGGGCAGAATCGCGTGGAATCCGGAGGCGACCGGCGGGGCGGAAGACGACAGAGACGCGGCGGCGCACCCTGTACCTCCGCCGTTGCTGCAGAGATGCACCACCTCCGCCAATCCATCCTGCATCCACCCCCCGGACATCCCCACCATGTCGATCCGCCCTCGATTGTTGCTTCGAGCGCGAGCTCCAACCCTCCTCCGAGGCAACGGCGGCGACCATGCTACAGTTCAGCAAACGGCGGCGGTGGGCCATCTTTTATGCAGGGTTTCCTCCATAACCTGATGAATCCGTCTGTTTTTTTTGTTGTGGATCCGGAGATTCATCAGCCAGCAGCGTCCGTGAGTTGCTTCTTCAACCTAATTGTTGAAATTCGAATTCTAGGTTCAACCTACTTGTTGCTTAGTTGCAGCAGAAACATTGTATGCTTGAGTGCTCTGCTTTGCAAGTATCATGGAGTAGATACTGAGCTAGCTGTGTGTAGCAAATTAGTTGTGGAGTAAAATTTCAAATGCAAAAAAATTCAGAGACATAAAGTTCAGAAAATAGTTGCTGCAGAAACTGTTTTTTCATCCATGTAACAAAGTCAACACATGTATGGTAGAGAAATTATCGTAGTATTTGTAGCAATGTTGCTTCAGAAGCAACAAAAATAAATTGTTGTTTTGAAAACAAGTATGTCCTAATGTAAAGATGAACTTGACATTTGCTGCATGAAAAACTTTGATACTTTCATTATGAACCTTTAAAATGTTGTTTTTGCTGCATTAACACATAGTTTGCTTCATCTGCAGGGCTTTGTTGCGGACAGCCTTTTGGAAGGGTTTGATCTAAACTAACCTGTTGGTGGAGAAAGCTATGATGCTGAAATTCATGCAGACAACAACCCAAATGGATTTGCTGATGGACCAAACAGTGCGACAAGTGGTAATGCTCCAATTGCTGTTGAAGAGGCTGGTGAGGAGGTTTGCTCGCAACCTGTGGTTCCTTTTGTAGGTATGACCTTCGATTCCATAGAGGAAGCGCAGCATGTGTATAATGATTATGCATGGAAGTTGGGTTTTGGTACACACATTGCAAACACCAAGTATAGCCAAGCAAAGAATGCACCCAAGGACACAATTCCGAGCAGGGTTTTTAGTTGTGTGCACGCTAGAAGACTAGATACAGCAAAACCTGCTGGTGGAAGCAAATATTCTATTGCTGCGATGGTAGAGGATGTTGTACCTGACATGAGCGCCTATACTGGACAGAAGTCTCGAAGCAAGCAAGCTGGAGTACACAAAGATGCTCCTGGCATGAGACAACGCGACAAGTTGCTCCGCCATGATTGCAAGGCGAAAATGCTAGTAGGAAAGCGCGATGGTGTTTGGACTGTGAGTGTTTTCATCGAGGAGCACACGCATCCGATGGTGCAGCAAATAGGTAGGCGCCGGTACTACCGCTCTCACAGGAAGATGCTAGAGGAGGATTTTCAGTTGCTGCAAACATTACACAACCAGAACATAAACACAACACAGATCATGGGTTGCCTCGGAAGTGTGCATGGTGGCGACCCAAGGGTCCTTGGTTATGTGAAGAAGGATGTCTCAAACATCAGGACCATGCTGCGAGAGGAGGTCACGCTGCGAGACATGAGCATGACAATTGATTATTTCGAGCAGCGGAGAGCCGAGGACCCTACCTTCTTCTATGCTACGCAGGTCGATGCCAACAACGCTGTGAGAGCTCTGTTCTGGGTTGATGGGAGGACATGGGCGCTATACAAGAAGTACAAGGACTGTGTGTTCTTCGACACCACGTTCTGCACGAATCGGTATAATATGCCTTTTGCTCCGATAGGTGGCATAAACAATCACACCAAGATGAGAAGGTTGAGACATTCAAGTGGGTCTTTGAGAAATGGATGCAAGCAATGGGAGGGGAGCATCCGGAGCATATAATGACTGATCAGTGCAGCAAGATTGCCGCAGCAATAAAAGAGGTGTTTAAGAATGCAATCCACAGGGCCTGCATCTCCCATGTGTTGCGCCTTGCGAGAACTAAACTTGGCCCGTTGTTGAGAGAAGGAAGCCCGTTCGCTGATGCCTTCTACGCATGCATATATGGCACGGACACGGTAGCAAAATTTGAGATATGTTGGCAGCAAATGGTGGCAAAATTTGCATTGGCAGAGAACAAGCACCTCAATAACATGTGGAAATCAAGGGCTACATGGGCTCCTGTGTATTTCAGACAAAGATTCTTCCCATTCACGAGCACAACAGGAAGATCAGAAGGTCTAAACTCCTATTTTAAGACATTGATCAAGCCAAGTGATTCGGTTTGGCACTTTGTGCAGCAATATGAGTTGTGCCAAACCTTGATGCTTGATCGTGAGGATAACTCGGGATTCGTGATGGAGACAACAACAGCATCATTGTGGGGGAGGTGAGTCCTATATCCCATGCAGCACTGATATGCTTGAAAAAAATTGGTTCTCATATTATGGTTGGTAGCAAAATGTTCTGATGTATGCAGCATAGGGTGATCTTTATTGAAGCAACATTACCTATGTATGGAAGCAAAAACATTTGTTTTTAGAAATGCTAAGCAAAAACATCTTGTAGCAAAAAAAGAATGTAGCAACTACTAACATGAGTTGTAACAATTTTAAAAAATTGTAGCTACAGCATTGAGGTGCAAGCGTTGGCATTCTACACCAGGGAGGTATTCGAAAGGTTTCAGAAACTGCTTGCTGCTTCAACAAAGTTTTATCCGTTGCGAGGAGAGGAAGATTACCTATGTTACGATCTTGTTCCGAACCCCGGGTTTGAAATGAAAACATATCGGGTTTGAGTGGTGGTTGAGGATGGACTGTATTCATGTGGCTGCAATGGTTTTGAGATGTGTGGTCTGATATGCCCACACATCATTCGGGTGATGGTGCACATGAATGTGCACGTGATACCGGAGAGATACTTGCTACGTCGATGGTCTGCTGCAGCAATAACCCCCCCCCCCCCCCCCCAGATACTGGGACAAACACCATAAGGTTTGGGGTCCCTCCAACGAATACATTGAAGTACACTTCATTGTGCAGGAAGATGACTGAGTTGTCATCCGACGCTTGCTTCGCTGATGACACATACGAAGTGGTTTCTGACATGGTTGATGAAACAGCAAAACGTGTTGCTGCGATGAGGAGAGCTTGGTTTGAAGCTGATAACCAAGTGCGTGAAAATGGCGACACCAACCATGCCCGTGCGACTGAAGATGAGGTCCAGTGGAATCAAACGCAGCAGGAGCAAGCTGGCCAAGGTGTTGAAACCCAAAATGAAGATCCTGGTAGCAGCCACCTCAAAAACCCTGCAAGGGTAAAGCCTGCAGGTCGTCCAAAGTTGAAGGAGTAAAGGAGGAAGCCGCTGATCGAATTGCGCGACGAAGCAAATGCGAAAAGGAGGAAGCAAGCTAAGGAACCAAAAACTGACAAGAAGAAGGTTCCCAAGGAACCAAGGAAGAAAAGACAGAAGAAATGCCCGTTCTGCAACGAGGAGGGACATGTAGTTCAGGATTGCATATACATGAAGGCGAAATTGGAGAGAGATGCAGAGTTGGCTGCTGGAGCAGAATTGAGGCTATAGAAAAGAATAGTGATTTGCTACATGGATCTATATGTAACTACATTGGATTTTTTTTGTAATAGCAAGGACCACACCATAGTACAAAATAAAAACATGTTGTTCTTTTGTTTTGCTTGTAGCAAATAATGTGTTTGCTCCCTGTTATACCTGGCAAAAATGGTGTGCAGCAAACTATCCCTAGTTTTTATGCAAACAAATTGTTCTTATGTAGCAAAACATTTTATGAATTGAAGCTTCGCAGTGTAATATTTTTGGTAGAATCTTGCTGATTCAATTTTAGCAAAATCTTTACTCATGTGCAGCAATTACAAACATGATGTTACCAGATTAACAAAACAGATCCCAAAAAAGAGAGAACATTTTCATTCATGATTTCTCCAGGAGACTAAACATGGAGTAGCAAACTTCACAAACATTACATCTACACAGGACAAAAGCTACATTCTGGTTTCTATTCGTCAACCAAGTCTTCCTCCATGATCTTGACAAGGTTCGCCTTATTATTCTCCCTGCTATCAATTAGCTTCGATGCAAGCATCATGCGGAAGACAGGGATTCCATCAACATCGAAGTCCGACATCACCTTCCCATTGAAGTGTTCCATATATAGGATTGAGACGAACCCACAATCATAGCTGCAGAAAAAAAAAGGGTAGAGGAGCAAAAAATGTAAAAAGCAGTTGATTTTTGGAAACAACTATGGTGCATTCAAAAAAAAGAGAAAGCTTACATCGTTCTTTGCTTCGGGTGGGGAGGGGTGACATGGTTGAAGCGTGACCAGTCAATGTTTGAGCAATTTGCAGCAGATATGAGCGTCTTGAAGTTTGTAAACTATAGAAACAAAAACAAAGATTGCGATGTGTTAGATTAACATTAAAACATGTGTGGGATGCCTAACGAAATTGCTAAGAAAAAAGACATAAAAAGATGTTCTGCAGCAAATCACCAAGTTCTTTGCATCTTCCTCCATAATGGTCTTGTCCTTCGTTTTAGTGATGGAATCAAAAGTGTGAAACTGCTTATGCAGCAAGTTTATTGAACACACAATCCAGTGGTGAGTCCTGACAACAAGGAAGTGAAGCTACAAAATGTATTAATGAAGCAAAAACAAGAAAAAAGAGGCTCATCAAACATGTAAAACGCAGCAAAAATCAAAGAAAGTGGATGGTTTTTTTTGAAGAAGATGAATAACACACAAGGTCACACTTCAAGATCTTGAACTCCTCATTTTGGTTTTCAAACTCTCTCATGCAAGATTCAAGATCAAATTCTTGTGGATCCATAGTTAGCTTCATCTATTTTGTTTTTTAAGCAAAAAATGAAAGGAAAACAAGGTAACGAGCATGATCAGATCAAGTAGACAGCAAAAAAAGTGTCATAGCAAAAAACAGCAGATTATATTGAAAAAAAAGTAAAGGCATGCTGCAAAACTCACCGTCAAGTAGCAAGAAAAAGCGTACTTCTTCAACTCATTTGCGCGTTTTTCGATGCTTCTTTTGATACCTTATTTGAATTATCTGCCCACACACCCATGACCTGAGATTCAAGCTGTTGCCGAGGTCGCAAAGAAGAATAGAAGCTCTTGTAGGTGCAGTGGGTACGCCCAATCTCAATGAATGGGGTGATGCAATGAACATAGTGTGGGTTGTGAAAAACAGCAAAATTTAGTAGTAGCAACATATATGTAGAGTTGTAGCAAAGTATTATCTGTATTTTAACAAAAAGTATCCAATAATGCAGCAAAAAAACTCACGGGATTGCATCCTTCTTTTTAGAACGGTCAGTCTTCAAAGTCCGAGTATGTCTGAGAAAGGTTTCATAGGTGTTAACAACATCTTGAGGAATCTTTTTGCTCTTGATCTTTTTGATAGGCGATGACTCCTCCTTCCTGTCCCTCTTGAATCTTGTCTTCTTTTCAAATGTCTCAACACCTACACTGCCGTCTTTCTCCGTAGCACCATCAACATCTGAAACAAAAAGGAAATTCAAACAGTTGGTGGTGTTCTGCACTGGCGTATGTGAATCTGAATAACAAAAGATGCAGTATGTGAATCTGAATAACAAAAAGATGCAGGTAAATGAACCTTTGGTGGTGTTCTGCACTGGCGTGAGCGCTTCGGGTTCCAGAACTGTTGCTTCAACTACTATTTGTGCAACAAAAGAATCGAGAACATCAGAAACCGAATCCGGAGCATCAGCAATACAATCTGTAGCATCAGGAAGCAAGTAAGTTGCTACAACATCTTCTTGTGCAGCAGGAGAGACTTGGTCATTGCTTCCCAACACAATTGCTTCGATGTCGTCCTGTGCAGCGAAAGAAGCTGTAGCATCACTCGCCGAGTGTGTGGACATGTCAGCACCAGCTGGCGGCAACTCTACAGATTCCTGCATCGGTACGTCTAGGGTATCTTTCCGATGAGAACCTTGGCTTTGGCTGCAAAGCTCAAATGAAGGACAGTCATCCCAATATCCTGGTCCTATATCCTTACTTGTCCTTTGAATTGGATACTGAATTGGATGAACGCTTGGAGATCTGACTGGGCTATTGATAACCTAGGTGTCGTCGGCATCAGCTCCAGTGCCGGATGAATCTATTATAACAACAGGTTCTGGCACGCTTCCTCTGCTTGCTTCATCTGCTCTCATAATTTCCTCGGCTTGCTGCGGACCCTCTTTCATATTCGCCACCATGGCCTTCTCCTTCATTTGGTCATCGACTACTTCTGTGTTCTCCTCCGGGAGCCTAAGCTTCTTTTTCTGCTCACCCCATTTTGGATTCAACGCCAAGTCCCTCGCCCTCTTCTGCTCGCCACCAACTTTTGTTGTGGGCTGGGGAACCTCGGGCTCTTTAGCTACAACCTCGTTTGCTGCGCCAGTTTCTTTTGCCATGACCTCTTTTGCTGCGATATCTTCATCTGTGACATCTATTGCTTCATCAACAACTGCTGGGGGATCTTTATGTGATGGCTCTTTTTTTGTGACCGCTTTAGCTGCATGATCTTCTGCTACAGCAACAACTGGGTCATCATCGGGCTTGCTCGCCTTATTCTTCCTTCCCGCAAGGGCCTTAACCCTCTATTTGTAAACCCTCTGTTTTGCTACAGGACCTTTGACAGCACCATCTTTTGCTGCACCAACATTTGTTACGTCAGCAACATCAGGTGTTTGGGTGCATCCTCTTCCTGTGACGCCTGATCCTTTTGCACGTTCCCCTGGTCGTCTGGTGAAATGTCAGTTGAAAAAACTACGTTTGGACCGTCGCCTTCTCTCATAACAGCATCAACATCAAGCAGCAAGGACGCCATGCATTTTGACTGCATGGTTTTCAAATTTTCATTGAGTTGCTTCAGTGTTTCATCAACCTTGAAAGCAAAAAGGACCCTATGCTTCTCATACACATGCTTGAACCGAGGTGGGACCTGTCAAATTGAAAATGCAACATGTATTAGTAAAAGGAGCGCATAATGAAAAAACATATGACAGCAACCTAAATATCATTATTGTAGCAATCATTTTCACAAAAATAATGTAGGTAGCATTTCTATAAAAACAGAGGGTACGTGAAGCATTCAAAGATACTATGTAGCAGATGACATATACTACTGATGCAAAAAAACTATACTAAAACAGCAAAATACAAAAAAGACATACCTCTATATCATGCATGCTTGGGAAAGCAAGCCATTCATTCAACGATGCAGACAGGTTGACTTCGGTTTCTTCTGCGCGAACATTGCTGGATTCTGGTACTGATGCTGCATAAATTGTTTTTGAGCATTCCAGGAACTGCGCAAGAAATAAATATACATTTGTTGCGTAAGAAAAAAGCACAAACAAGAAAAAGAAAAAAGGCAGAGAATAGCCGTAAGGTGGCAACGCCTTACCGGACGGATCCCAAAGCTAGTCTTGTTCATGATCGAGTTGTCGAAGTCAATTTCCACTATAAAGCTGAAGTCGGCACTCCTCACGAAACATGCTCTAGGAACAGAGTAATTGATGCGGTGCTCGTTCCTTGGGATATCAAGATGGTCCATATAGATAATCTATCAAAACAAAGAATTTATGTCAAGCTATGCTACAATAAAGGTCATGACATGCTACAGAAAACACTCAAAAAGCTATTGTTACATACAAAATATAAGTAAAAGGTACATATCGAGAACAAAAACAATGCTATCAATATAAGTCTAGTTGTGCTACAATATAAATCAATCTATGCTACAATATAAATCGAGTTTTGCTACAAATATATATTAGGTTGTGCTACAAAATATATATCGACAATTGTGCCACACATAAGCAGAAATAAAAAAGAAAAAACTAGAGGACTTGCACAACTTACGGCGAGCATCGGCATAGGTCCACAAATCCAGAACTGAAAATTTGGTGATCCCTCCTCAAGGACCAATGGCCTCGCCTTCAGCTTATGAATTTTTTGCACCTCACTCATTGCCTCCTCCAATAAGTGTTCATCCCAATCGAACTCATGTACCCTTTTAGGATTAGCCATGCTGACCAGGTAGTCAAGACACATCATATTGCCAGAGCCTGGGTTCAGGACAGTCGCAACACATAGCAGATCCCAATGTCTGATGACAACATCTTCATCCGAGACGTCCTGCTTCTTCAGCAACGTTGCTACATTCGATATGGGGAGACGGCCGTGATCACCCTTGTAGAAATCGCGCATCTCAGAGTGCACACTCTTTGTCAGAACTCTACTGGCTTGATACCCGATCACAGGTTAAACACTTTGCTCACCATTTGCTTCGTGAAAACTATCCTTTTCCCTGGTAGTTGAACTCATGGAGCTTTGCGCTTGTGATGACCGCCACAAAATCAATTAGCGCGTTCGGCACATTGAACGGTGATATCTCAAGCAGCGAAGCAAATGCACTATGCTTCTTGATTACTGCCCTCTTCTCTGGTGAAAGTTCATCTGCGTACCCACGCAGACGCTTCGCGCAAATCGATCCTTGGACATCCACTCCTTAACCTGCTCATCAGCAATCATCTTCTGAAAAAAATGCAGCAAGAAGACATAAATCAGATGCTCCGTACAAAGAAAGCAAAAAACAAAACAACAAGAACATAATTAAACAAGCTCAAATGCAGCAGCAATTAACACAAGCATAATAGCATCTAGGGGGTGCTAATGTAAACAAAGCACAATGCAGCAGTAATTAACAAGCATAATAGCATCTGGGAGGGCCTAAGAACCTAAAACAAGCACAATGCAGCAGCAAAACTAACAAAGCATATTAGCATCTGGGGAGGACTAAACCCCTAAAACAAGCACATTGCAGCAGCAATTAACAAGCACAATAGCATCTGGGGGGACTAATGTAGCAAAATCTATAAATATTAACCTATCAACATATCCAATACCTCTAGCAACATGCAGAAAAATTACCCATGAACTAGGGATGCAGCAATTCATGGTCGACACAAAGAAAACCCTAGCATAACACAATCAGGGGACGAAAATGAACATACATGAACAGACTGGTAGATCAACAAAAAACTAGGGAACATGGGGTTGAACAACTCACCGACATGGACGCGCAACCGTAACTCACAGCGATTTTGACTCGAATTGGTCGTCGGAGACGACCTGCTTAGCCGGAAAACCTAGAAAAGCACGGCGGAGAAAATAAGAAGCAATTTCCATCAAATCGCGCGGAGAGGGAGTCGGGGAAGGACGAGAAACTCACGGTGGGCACGCGCGGATATCTCGGAGCTCGCCGACGTCACGACGCGCGCCGCTCCCCAGCGGCGAGACGGACGGCGACGGAGAAGAAACCGTGCTGCGCGTGGGCGACCCGAGGGTGGACGAGGAGAGCAGGAGGTGCGCGCGGGGGTGAGGGTAGAGAAGCCGCTGCTGGGGCAACCGACGGCGGCGCGCGGGTGCGTTCGCGGCGGCGGCGCCTCCCGTACGCTCCTGCCGTTCCACCACGAGAGACGAGAGAGAGAGAGAGAGAGAGAGAGAGAGAGAGAGACGTTGCGAACCTACTGGATATGGAATCGGGGTGGGGGAGCGAAACTGCTGCAATGAAAACCGTGGGGTGCGCGTGGGCGACGTGGAGCGCTGACAGCCGCCCGATTGAAAACCATCGGACGGTGCGCGAGGGGGAGGACGCGTGGGATAGATCACCCGGATGACAATCAGGCTTTTCCAAAATTCTTCCGCCGGCTGAAAAACGGCTCCTAGGGAGGCATTTTCCCAGCCGCACCCCATCCCAACACCGCACCCCATCGCCGTCCTCCAGCTCCTCCACCTCCAGCCCTTGTACGGCCGCCGGCTTCCGAAACAAAGCCCAGCCCCACACACTGGACCTGCGCTGCTTCACGTCGCCAATGTCGATGCCCATCCCATCGGCGGCGGCCACGGACCGTGAGCGCCCGATGCTGATGCACACCCTGCCGACGGCCGCATCCTGCTCCGACAAGAAGCAGGGCCGTGAGCGCGTAGAGGTTGGGCACAGGCCCGTGGAGCGCGTTGGAGGGAGGCGGCGAGCAAGGGGCGGCAAGCAGCCGAAGACGAGCAACCATTCAGCGGCGCCATCTTCCGGACCTCAACCTCGAGCTCGCGGTGCTTGTCCCCGAGATCCACGGGCCGGCCCCCCGCGACAGCGAGCATCAGAGCCGACCATGGCGGCGGCCGCGAGGGCGGTGGCGGTAGGCAGGGCGATTCTGGGGCCTGGGTGGTGCAACAGCGCGGCGGCCGGGAGGAGAGAGCCGCAAGCAGCGACGAGAGGAGAGAGAGTGGTGCGGGAGGAAAAGACGTGGAGCAGCACATTGGTGGGCCAAAGGAAAATGACGCGTGGGGGAAAAGGATTGGGCGTTCGCTTCCGCCGGCTCCCCCAAGCGAAACCCAGTGGGCTGGGTTTGGCCTTAGTGCGCCGGCGCTATTTTCGTCGAAAACGGCGCTATTTAGACTTCTGGGAGGCGACTGAGAGAAATTAGGTGCTATTTAGGCCATCGGCGCTAAAAAGGCCTCCTGGGGACGCTGGGGGACGGCTGGAGATGCCCTTACATTTCTTCAGTCCTTCATGCCTTCTTTTAAAGTATACCAAAAGTTTCTACTTTTGTTCTTAATTATTCTTAAAATACTGTTTCCCGACTCCTGTTGAAACTATTGAACCGGACCAACTCATATATTTCAGCTTAATAATCCACGGTCAAAAATCTCAAAAGTCCCGTGTGGCTCATTCATGCATGGCAAGATGTGGAACTAAAACTTAGTTACACATTGCTAGTAGTAGATTCTACGACGTTTCGTAAACGAGCCGAGCCGAGTTCAGCCCCATGTTGTGTGTTTTTTTGCTACCCGTTAATAACTCAGTTCTTTTCGGATTTTCTGTTGTTACCGAATCGGACGTGGGTTTACTCCCCACGTCTTACCCAACCTGCATTATATAAACACGTGGACTTCAAGCCTAAACGGATACGCAACACATGAGACTCCCTTGTTCCAGAATTCCCGCTTTCTGGCATGCATTGCGAAACGGAATAGTAGGCCGTAACCCCGCTTTTCTGTACGAGAGAGAGTCGATCAGATTTTTTGATAGCGCACTCGCGCGACTATTGGCAGTGGCTTCGGCAACATGGCTGCCATCGTGAAGGCCAGTGGTTATGCTCCCGTTGCACAATATGTGATTTTGTCTTTTTTGTTTGATATCTTGCTAGAATTTCTGTTTCTACCGGCCGTTTGCTTTAGATCTGCTATTTTTACCATTAGTTTGCATGGTTATTTAATCATGAATTGTCTACTGTTTTTATGAATTTTCTACTATTTTATGAATTAAATCATATGATACTTGCACCATGATTCGAGCTATTTTTTTTAAATAATACATTTTTTAATTAAATTTGACAAATAATACGCGTTTTCAAACTTTTCCAAAAATAATACGGCCACATTGACGCCACAGACGAGCAGGCCTTATTGTCCGCGCTGCAGACGAGCAGGTCGTGGTCTAGCCCGTCCACTCGTGTCCGAGAGGCCTGTCGTCCACGGCGTCAACGATAAGCCATGCAGCAAGCTTTGCCTCGTGCACGGGCGGACGATCGATCGATCACGCAACCTCTAGTCACGGGCGGACGATCGATCGATCACGCGATGCAACTAGCTTTGTCTCGTGCACGGGCGGACGATCGATCGATCACGCGATGCAGCTAGCTTTATCTCGTGCACGGCAAACGCACGGCCGGCCAGTGAGCGCACGCACGGCTGCTCGGCGCACGCACGGAGAGGCTGCAGCTAGCTGCGGCATGCACGGAGAGGCTGGCACATGCATGCACGGCCATGCACGAAACATATCGTCCACAAACGTGGACGATTGGTCTAATCGTTCACGCCACCAACGATCAGGTCTAGTCGTATACGCCGCGAACGATTAGGTCCTGTCATGCGTGCAGCCGACGGACGACCAGCTAATCGTCTACGGCGTCAACGATAGGTGCCTATCGTTTACGGCACAGACGAGGGTGTATTACCAACGATCAGGTCTAGTCGTATACGCCGCGAACGATTAGGTCCTGTCATGCGTGCAGCCGACGGACGACCAGCTAATCGTCTACGGCGTCAACGATAGGTGCCTATCGTTTACGGCACAGACGAGGGTGTATTATTTTTAGAAAAGTTTGACAACGCGTATTATTTGTTAAATTTAATTAAAAAATGTATTATTTAAAAATATTAGCCATGATACGATACCGCAGATTGCTCTATCATGTTCTTCCAACGGACAATGCCCCACTGCAGTTGACACCTAGAATCTCTCAACATCATTGTCGTCTAGAATCAAGAGGTTGTCTGCTAAGATACCAAACCCATGCCACATAAAGGTGGGACAAGTATCTTTGATCAACTCGTGGAGTCGATGCTATAATATCACGTTGTTTGTTTTACCTTTCGACCCTAATGGTGTGTGACTGGCTCATTGTACACACTATGCGTCATCATTAAAAACAAGTCATGGTGATGAGAGGATGAGAACGAGCTTTCACAATAACAAACAAGCGAGTGATACCACGGAAAACTTCATTGGCTCCCGAGATCTAGTGCTCCTGCCACCTTAAAATATTAAAAATATTTTTTTTAAAGTTTCAAAAAAATCTGGAAAAAATCATGCATGTTCTCAATGATGCGTACTAGAAGCGTGCAAAATCTCAATGGAAAAATCTTTATATTATAATCTACACAAAAATGACAAAATCTGTAGATTTGAAACTTTGCACTGTTAACTTTAATCAGATCTATGAATTTGTCATTTTTGTGTAGGTCGAAATATAAAGTATTTCGCACTGTAATTTTGCACGTCTATAGGATAGATCATGGAGAACATGCATGATTATTTTCAGATTTTGTTGAAACATTTAAATATAGTTTTTGATTTTTTTTTTAAGTGGCAGGAGCACTGGATCTCGGGTGCAAGAAATCTCCACTCGTGATACCAACATTGCAAGATACACCATGCGCGGCCCATATAGTATTACAAGTAGTGATGATGTTGAGACTTGTGAATGCGTATCATGTGGCGAGAGTTAGTACTATGTTACGATCCTTGTTGCAACAATAAAAGTAAAAAAACAATCAAGAGAGTGTGTCGATGAAGACGAGGACCTCCTCATCCCGTAGACCTTCACAAAGAGCGTCTCATTCCCGTCAAACCTGAACTGGAGATGTTTCCCCCTCCTCAGGCCACGGGAACGGGCGAAGGACTTCCAACCCCGCGCCAAGAACATGGCTCCTGAGTCGTTGTACTCCGTGGCCACCCAGAAGAGGCCGTTGATGTACCCATCCGTGTGGTCTTCCGCTGTGGGCCTCTGGTCCTCCACCGCCCTCACAAAAGGAGTCCGAGAGCCACAGCAAGCTGCGGGGCATGATGTACAGGCCCACGAGGAACTCGTACTCCCGCACCTCCGCGTGGTCTTCCACCAGAGGAGGAGCTGCGACCATGCCGCCACGGCCTTAGGTGCCTCGACCCCCTCGACCTCGCGTCCCGCGGCTCCCACGAGTCCACGACCCCGAGGGACGGACCGCCCTCAGCCTCTAGGGGCAACCTCCGGAGAGGCCTCTAAAGACCGACCTCTCCTGCTCCCCCTCGCTGCTCTCGCCATTAACGCCGGTGACCTTCGTTGGGAGCGGGGAAGAAGAAGAAGAAAAGAATCAGCAGAAGCAACAGAGAAGGCAGGGGAATTTGGACGAAGGACTGCGCCCCTTCCTCCTTAAATAACTCCTTGACGCTTCACTCCCTCGTTGTCGTCCCGTATTCTCCATCAACCTGAATCGAGGAGACAGCCGCAGTAACTCAACAAGTGGGATTACCCAAAGGACAAGTCCAAGCCTGCGTCCCTGATGGATGCAACAGGACAGCCAAGACAAGACGGGTCGTGGCCCCACTTTGACTATTTTTTGGTCATCGCCCCGACAACCAAGGATGAGCTCGCCAGGACCATGTCCGAGGCTACTGTCGCAGCAATGGAACATGGGGTTCCCCTACGACAGCCAAAGTGGGTCCACCACCTGTGGGCCTACCTAGAAGATGGACAAGGCCAAGCAACGAAGGCAAGGCGAGTGGATGAGCCCACCTGCCCTTCGACAACCCGACAAGAATGACATCGACGCCCACACGGCTAAGGACCAAGGTTCGGGAGACCTTCCGGGGTCTCCCACCCGGAGACCAAGACCAACACCCGTGAAGATGCAGCACGAGAGGTGTTGGAGATATGCCCTAGAGGCAAAATAAAGATATTTTATTTGTCATATCTCAATTGTTCATAATATGTTTTGTGTCATGCTATAACTGTATTAATCGGAAACATTAATACACGTGTGATATGTAAACAACCAGGTCCCTAGTAGCCTCTATTTAACTAGTCCGTTGTGCGATCGATGATCAAGGTTTCCCGATCATGTGACATTTATGTCAATTGGCAATGGAGTCAATCATTAGGTGAATGATGTGATGGACACACCCAATATTTGTAGGACGTAGTACTTACGCCTTTGACCATGAGATCAACTCAAATTGCTATTTCTGAAAGAAACTTTGATTGCATCAAACGTCATGTCTTATATAGGATGACAATAAAGGTGTCCCTCTCAAGTATCGGAAGGAAGTATGTTGAGGAGAGGGATCAAGAGCGGGATTTTCCAATCCACATAGCAGGATAGATACTCTGGGCCCACTCGGTGAGATTACATCAATGAGCTTGCAAGCATGTGACTAGGTCACGGGGATGTAATATCACAGACGAGTAAATATAGTATTGTCAAGTAATGAGATCAAGCTCTGTATAAAGATACCAGGGAACGAGTTTCGGACAAACTAAGTATCGCATGGCAAAAGGCCTGAGACTTGACATCTAAGGTTCGAACGACAAAGTTATTCGTGATGCACAGGGACTATCATAGTCATCCAGGTCTCCCTTATAGTCATTGATCGGAGAACGGGTCTCGATCATGTCTGGAGTATTCTCGAACCGCTAGGGTGACACACTTAAGGGGAGTGACGTTTATTTAGATTGGACGTAGAGAAAAAAATAGAGAGAAGAACACCGGAAGTGTTCCGGGTGATATCCTACGGAGTTCGGGGGCCGGAGAAATGTTTTTCAGAGTCGGAATAAATTAGATAATATGTGTTTAATATTAATTAGTGTAATTAATAGTTAAATATATTTTTATTTATTTATTTTCGGATTTTTAGGCAGCCCCAATTCTAAATGGGTCTAACTTGTGGAAGAAAGGCCCAAAGGGGGGAAAACTTCCACCCAAGTGGGGCGCACCAAGGGAGGTGACCGGATGGGCCACATGGGACCCATCTGGGGCCGGCGCACCATGCTGGTGCGGCTGGTGTGGGATTTAGCCCCACACCGCCCATCCAGCAAGGTTGGCAGCCTCCCTCCACCTGCCCGTGCCTTGGAAAATGACACCAGAAATTCTCTCTTTCTCTCATCTGTTTAGACGTGGCTCTGCAAATGGGGCTATGCACGGTTGAGAGAGTTCTCTCCACCATACGCACACCGCCGTGCTGCTGGGTCCAAGCCTTCTGCTTCCGTTGCTTTGCTGGATCAGCGCCCGGAGGTCGTCATCTTCACCGTACGTGTGTGAAGCCCTGCGAGGTGCCACACTTGGGGCACTTGGAGAGGTTCGTCCTCACCACCTTGAGGTCGACGCCATTGTCGTCATCATCACGCCGCCTTCATCTTCGTCGCGCCAAGTTCTTCGCGACCTCGAGGTCGGCTATGTCGTCTAGTTCGACAACGCTTGTTGCGAGAGCGTAATCCCCGCTATCGGTCTACGAGGGTACGTATATCGATCTTCACTGTTACTCTATATCTGCATAGTAATAGATCCTGGCTAGTTTATGGTTATCGTTGTTAGGAAATTTTTTGTTTTCTGCCCACGATTCTCTACAGTGGTATCAGAGCCAGGTTTATGCGTAGATATACCTGTACGGTTATAACACATGTTGAATGTGGGTATCGATTCTACATTTCTTACCCTCTCACGTGTACTTGTTCATATCACGGCATCGTTCGATGAAGCGGCCCAGACCGACTTTACGCGTACTATTACGCGAGACTAGTTCCACACTTGACATGCGGCTTGTACCGTATATGTGACTGGCGGGTGTCCGTCTCTCCTACAATAGTTGATATATCATTTGCAATGGAGGGCCCCGAAAGGGGTGTAATAGAGATAATTGTCTTATCGCTGTTGTGGTTGTATTTGTAGGTAAGAAACAGTTCTTGTGCGAAAGCCCTAGCAGCCACGTAAAACATGCAAAAGATAAAGTGGAAAACGTCTAACTTTATTTTGTAGGGGCAATGTGATATGGCCAAGATAGGTTTGTTAAATTGTTTATAAAATGTGGGCGCGAAGGAGACCATTGGCGCAAGACCATATCATATCGCATTACATTTCATTTTAGATGTTATGTAGATTGAGTGCATCTTATATTGTGTGTATATATATATGTCTATATATTAGTTACACGGCGGTAGTAATATAAGATGATCCCTCCTAAAATACCATATAGTGTTCTCCCTCTAGCGTGCACCACCGAAAGTTCTCCGTTACGAGGCAGTCCGTGACGATCGGGTGTCAGACGTATCTGCGTTCGCATAACGTGGGTGTAAGCCACGTTGCACAAGCAATACGCTATAGCTTATTTTGGCGAGCCTAGCATGTACAGACATGCCTCGGAACACAGTGACCGAAAGGTTAAGCACGAGTCACATAGTTGTTGTGATTGACATAAACGATGTCTACCTTTGAAGCTATGCTATCGGCCGTGATGATCGGGGATAGTATATCGGATGAGGATCGTGTAATCACTAAAACGAAGAGAGGGATATTCGTTTTGAGTAGGAGTTCTGGTAGTTTTATTTTATTAAAACTTGAACCCAAATTTTATTATGAACAAAGTCTTTATGTTTTGCAAAACCTTTATAGATAATAACCTGTTTGATAGACCTTTTAAACTTAGGTGCATTCCTGCGATTGAGAAACTTAAAAGGTTGGGTCCAATTTTCATAGTTTTATACCATAGCTTGAGGATACTCCTTGTTTCAAAAAATTTAGCTCTACATGATACAAAACCCGCTAGGAGATAAAACCGGAGATACCGCTAACAAAAGAATAATTTGGATTATCAAGTTTTGTGCGGATAATTTCATCATAGTCCAGTGTATGCTATGATCTCTCCCATAGAGAATGAACTGTGGGTGCGTGTTGACAGATCGCGAACATTTAGAATGGTCGCTGAGATTGATGATCTGTATCCACCGTAAATCAGGTTTTGTTCTCAACCAAGATGGAAGAGAACACTCACATTAAAGGAGCACATGGCAGTCATACTTGATGACATTGGTCATACTTGATGACTGATACGTCTAAAACGTATCTATAATTTTTTATGTTCCATGCTTGTTTTATATCAAATGCCACATGTTTATTCTAAAGTTTATATCATTTTATGGCATTTATTGGACTAACCAATTAACCTAGTGCCCAGTGCCAGCTTCTGTCTGTTTTGGCTGTTTATTGCAGAAAAGACCCAAAAATGAAAGTGCTCGAAATTGGACGAAAATTTACCTGAATTATTTCCAGCACAAATAAGCCACAGAGCCAGAAGACCACCTGGAGGCGGGCCCCATAGCCAGCACGCGGCCTAGGGGCGCGGCCAGGTACTACCCCGCGTCGTGGGCCCGCCTGCCCCACCAGAGCACCGCCTCGCGTCGAGTCTTCGCCTATAAATTCACGCGTGACCTAAAAACCCCAGAAGACGGAAGACCTTTTCTAGAAACGCGTCCGAGCTCCGCTGCCATCACAAACCCTAGTTTCAGGGGTCAGCAGTTCCTGTTTCGGCACCCTGCCGGGGCGGGGATTGACCCCCGGAGCCGTCTCCATCAACCACGCCGCCTCTACTTCGCCTCCATGATGGTTTGTGAGTAGTTCCCCCATGGACTACGGGTTGTAGCAGTACTAGTTGGTACTATCTCTCCCATGTACTTCAATACAATGATCTCATGAGTTGTCTTACATTATTGAGAACCATCTAATGTAATTGGTGTTGTGTTTGTTGGGATCCAATGAATTGTGGAATTATGATCAGTTTGTTCATCATGTTATCGTACTTATGTTTTATTTAAGATCTTGCATGCTCTCCGGTACTTGTAGTTACCTTGATCAAGTAGTTGCTTGTATCTCCAAGAGAGGGTATTTATGCTAGATAGTTGGTTCATGCCTCTAGAAGCCTGGGCTTGATTGACAGAAATGACTAAGGATGTAGATGTGCTGTTGCTACTAGGGATAAAATAACCGATGCTTAGTTCAAGGGTACTGTTGTTAAGTCTAATGTGTTTGTTAACATTACACACTTTGCTTAATGCTATAATCTGTTGCTTGCAACTTAATACTCATGGGACACCCGGAAGCTATCCTGTGAGTGGATTATGAGTCATAGATGTAGCTAGTAAGCGGTCTATGTATATTGCTGTAATGCCCAATTAAATACTACAGCGAACTTTATCTTATCATAATGTGCATTTTCATGCCCTCACAATTTTATCAATTGCCCAACTATAATTTGTTCACCCAACACATGTTCTTTGTTTGGAGAGTTGCCTCTAGTGTAGGTAGCTGAGAACCCCGGTGATGACGTGAAACACACGTTCGTTGGGAGACCCCAAGAGGAATGTATGAAGCAGTGCAGCAACAAGTTTTCCCTCAGTAAGAAACCAAGGTTGTCAGATCCAGGAGGAGTAGGAGCACTTCAGAAGGTTGTCGGTGCGCCGTTGCTCGATCACCAGCGTGGAACCTGCACACAACACAATCAAACTACTTTGCCCCAACGAAACAGGAAGGTTTTCAATCTTCCCGGCTTGCTGTAACAAAGAATTAAACGTATGGTGTGGAAAATAGTATTTAATTGCAGGAAGTAAAAGAGAACAATTGTTTGCAGTTGGTGGTTTTATCAGTGTAAAAGAATAGACCAGGGTCCACAGTTCTGTAACAAAGGATTAAACGTATGGTGTGGAAAATAGTATTTAATTGCAGGAAGTAAAAGAGAACAATTGTTTGCAGTTGGTGGTTTTATCAGTGTAAAAGAATAGATCGGGGTCCACAGTTCTGTAACAAAGGATTAAACGTATGGTGTGGAAAATAGTATTTAATTGCAGGAAGTAAAAGAGAACAATTGTTTGCAGTTGGTGGTTTTATCAGTGTAAAAGAATAGACCGGGGTCCACAGTTCACTAGTGGTGTCTCTCCATAAAAATAAATAACATGTTGGGTAAACAAATTACAGCTGGTCAATTGATAAAATAGTGAGCGCATGACAATGCATATAAATGACAAGATGACTCCCATGATATTTAATTGGGCATTACGACAAGATACATAGACCGTTCTCCAACCGCATCTATGACTAACAATCCACCGTCAGGTTAACATCCGTGTCCCCCATTGGTATTAAGTTGCAAGCAACGGATAATCGCATTAAGTAATGTGCGTAATGTAAACAATACATATGACCGTAGACATAGCATTGTTATGTTATCCCTAGTGGCAACAACACATCCACAACCTTAGACGTTGCTGTCACTCGCCCAGATTACTGGAGGCATGAATCCACTATCTAGCATAAATACCCCCTCTTGGAGTTACAAGCATCTACTTGGCCAAAGTATCTACTAGTAACGGACAGCATGCAAGATCATAAATAACATGTAAGATAGATTAATAATCAACTTGATCATAGTATTCAATATTCATCGGATCCCAGCAAACACAACATGTAGCATTACAATAAGATGACCTTGATCATGTTAGGCAGCTCACAAGATCTAAACATGATAGCATAAAGTGGAGAGACAACCATCTAGCTACTGCTATGGACCCGTAGTCCAAGGATGAACTACTCACGCATCACTCCGGAGGCAGGCATGGCGATGTAGAGCCCTCCGGTGATGATTCCCCTCTCCGGCAGGGTGTCGGGAAGAGCTTCAGAACCTTCCCGAGCTAGGGTTGACGACGGCGGCGCCTCTGGAACTTTTCGTGGAATATGACTCGGGTATTTAGGGTTTTCCAGACGGGAGGAATAAATAGGCGAAAGGGCGGCATCGGAGGCCACCCGAGGGGCCCACACCACCCCTCGGCGCGGCAGGAGGTGGAGCCGCGCCCAGGCATGGTGTGGCCGCCTCCTGGCGCTTCTCCGTCTCTCCTTTGGACTCCGTGGACATGTCGGTGAAATAGGGACCTCCGTTGATTTTCGTCCAATTCCGAGAATATTTCCTTAACAACTTTTCTGAAATACAAGAACAGCAGAAAACAGGAACTGACACTGTGGCATCTTGTTAATAGGTTAGTCCCAGAAAATGTATAAAAATGATATGAAGTGTATGTAAAACATGTAACAATTGGTATAATATCAACATGGAACATCAAAAATTATAGATACGTTTGAGACGTATCACCCGGTCCATCTGAAATCATTATTGCTTTCCCGTCAACTCCACGCCAGCAACTATTTTCTGGTGCCATCGCTTCTGTGTTACTGCTACTATTACTCTCATATTACTGTTGCTTTCACATTACCACTGTTACTAGTGCTTTTCCAGGTGTGGCTGAACTGACAACTCGGCTGCTAAGGCTTATAAGTATTCTTTGGCTCCCCTTGTGTCGAATCAATAAATTTGGGTTTTACTTCCCTCGAAGACTGTTGCGACCCCCTATACTTGTGGGTCATCAATGACATTGAGACGCCTCGCTCAGCTCGATTACTGGATGACAGACAACGTTGCCAGATGCAAATGTTTTGTCATAGACTATGTCATGCAAGGGGAATCATTCACCTTCATGAATTCTTGGTTGTGTTGGAAAAACCATGGAGATGAAATGAATCACCGGGAAGTCATCAATGATGATAATGTATATATGATATACGAGTTATGAATGTTTTTGCCTAAACAAGTACTTGCAGCAGTGACTAAGTTTTGATGCTAGTCATGTTTGAAAACGAGATTTTCTGCTTGAGTAGCTTGGAAGGACGAGGAGACAATGTGTGTTGATGATGGCGGGCAATATGTTGTAATGGCCATAGACAATCTCTCTGCATCTACCATTTTGGATTAATTTGGATCTGAACAAATTCAGTTTGATCGCTTGTTAGCATGATTATTATAAGTGTGTCTTGCCTCTAGCGAGACAATTATTCATATTTGTCAGTGACAAAATTGTTGTCCTACATTTATGAGTGATATCTTTAATGATCATACACCGATTATGAATGAAGTGTTCTTATATGAATCCAGATGGTAGTAGCTCCCACATTTATAACATTAATGTCAAATGATACAAACTTAATAATGACACCACATTATTGTGGCACTAACGTTTTGAGTCATGTCAATGTTATATGCATTAAGAAGCTCCATTCAGATGGACATCCAAGTCCTTAGATTTTGATCTTTTGACACTTGCAAAATAACTAAGACATCGTTTTCTGAAAACAGACATTTAACTTATTGATAATCATACATAATGATGTGTGTGGATCAATGAAGTACGTTAACGTGTAGTGGAAATCATTATTTCGTAAACTTCACCAATGATTTGAGTAGATATATGGATATCCACTTAATGAAATGCTGGTCTGAAAAGTTTGATAAGATCAAACAAGTTCAGAGTGAAGAAAGAAATATAAACTTAACAAGAAAATCAAATTCCTGCGATACAGATCGAGGAAACAAGGATTTGAGTTATGAGTTTGGCATATCATTGGAAGAATTGTGAAAAGAGTTCCACAAATTACGCCGCATGGAACACCACAATGTTATGGTGTGTTAAGACGTCGTAATCACACTCTATTGAATAGTGTGTGGTGAATAAAATCTCTTATCGAATTATTGTGATCATTGAAGTCATATGGTAGAACCAAAACATTCACGTTAGATAATAGGGAAACCATCTAAATCCGTGGAGGCAATACCATATGAGTGATGGCATGGCTTTTAGCCTAGATTGTCGTTTCGATATTTTAGTGTTTTGATATGATCAAACCTAAAACGGATAAATCTTTGTAGTGTACCTAAAGAATTAGTTGTGTACATGTCTCACAATAAAGGCAAAATTGTTGCTGGAATATACCTTACTCAAGAAATAGTTTCTTGTCAAAAGGGCATAAGTGGGAAAGAGAGTAGAGCAAGAATGAACTTTCTCTCCGGACATCAGAGTGGCACAACGGAAACGGTTCCGGTATCGTCCTACACAACTGGGAGGGAGCTGATGATAATGATCATGATGCTCTAAGCTCATACTAAGTTCATAGGCGTACGAGAATGCGTTCTGCACTATGTGATAGAATAATCTTGTTATGAACATCATGTTAATGGAACATGACAAAGCTACGAACTACAAAGAAGCGATGGTAGACCTAAGTCCAAAAAATGGCTATGAGCCATATATAATCCGAGATAAAATCTATGTACGATTACCAAGTAAAGACTTGGGTAAATCTTCTTGATGGGCTCCAGGCCGTTGAGAGTAAATGGAATTTTATGAAAAAATAGACACTGACGGAAAGGCAACCGTCTATAAGGATCGATTTGTCGTAAAACAGTTTCGACAAATTCAAAAGTTGACCACAATGAGATTTTGTCTCAAGTGGCGATGCCTAAGTCTGTTTAGGATTGTTCTAACAATTATTTTCAATTAAGAAATATGGATGGATAAAGAAACCGTATTCCCTAATGACAACATTAAGGAAGAGTTTTAATTGGTACAACAAGTAGGTTTTGTTGATCCTAAGGATGCTAGACATGTATGCAAACTTCAGCTTTCCATTCCGGTTAGGCGGAGATGGGTTAAATACATGGGGCTCACTGTCGGGCAAAAGTAAGGCAGGGCTTTCCATGCTAAGGTAGTCTACAGCCAGCCTGGTGCTCTGATACCACGTCTGTGACACCCCTCCCTGGCACATATCACCAGAGAGGCGGTCGCCCCGTACGCCAGCCCAAGATATCTGGCCGCACGTCATGACAGTGAAACATAATGGAAATCATTACACAATCAGGCACAAGAAGTGCTACAAATGGTTTACAAGGCCATCAAGGCATGACCAAAATATCAAGCCAAGCATGGCTCAGGACAGAGTTTAACTGACAGCGGAAGACGACTAAGGCAACGGCTTGGAGCGGCTCCACTCCACAGGCATCTGGCTGGGCTACTGATCCTAGCACGCTCTTGCTCCAAATCCTTGCTAAGGTAGAAGATGAATCCTCGCCAAAATCTGGCCACAAACACAAGGCCCGTGACTATATTTGTATGCACTCAGCAAGAATCGCCACTCATTACAAACAATCCAACAATCATGCAACAAGATATACATTGGAAAATAAAATCCTACCACATGGCAAGGTGTACTCTAGATACATGACGTAAAAGTAGCATGGCATTGACAACCAAACATGTCATAAGCAAGCAACAGGGGTATCACCAGTACAGAGTCCAAACCAGGTGGGGTTGGATCGTGCACCGGCAATTCATACAAAGAGATTACCTGTGACGAGTAAACGAGTGTACCAGTTGGTAACAAATAATACACAACAGCACCTGTGATCACTGCTAGGCCCGCTGGCCTCATCTTTCCACTCTGGGCATGCACGGTTGATGTTGGCTCAGTCCTAACTCTAGGCTCCCAACAATCACACCGCCATCCTATATCATGGGTAACCATCAACATCTCAATGCAACTTTCCCTGCATCATCTTATTTGTTTATTTAGTGGGATCAGGTCGTTTATTAATTCTTTCAAACATATCTTAAGTTTAACCTCCTGACACGACAAAGACACACAGTGTGACCGACACTGAACTGTTGTTCCATATCCCAGGAACGAGTCTAGCTTGCTAGGTTGACACTCTCGAGAGGTTGCATTCCCAACTATCAAAATGCACCTTACTCAGCCGGCACTTTAGGTTGTCACGCCAAAGTCGTACTAAGCAAAATACACTTACATGACGGTCCACTTGCTAAGACACTCTCCTGCACCACCCTATATATATGGTACAACGGGCAAGTAAATCCGGCACATCCCCCGGCGCTACCGGGCATGCCTAGCTCCGGACTCCCTATCACAGTCGAACCCGTGCCTGTCGACCTCTACCCTCGGACAGCGCAACCGAACGACTGCGCCCAATGGATGGCACAAAAGGGGCTCAACAACCTACTAGGTCATGGTCCTCCATGAGACGATGATGGTCCTGCTTTCAAAGTTCAGATTAGTGGCACCGTGGACTGACCCTATCAATGTTTGGAGGGGAGTTTCATTTAATCAAGTTTCATCATTCACAAGTCCAAACAATCGAGGATTAGTCCAGCACAACAATCACAATATCATAACAATATATATCATCAAACAACAAGTCATTAGTAACATAATATTTCAAGCAATAGTTTGTTTGTATTGACCGGGTGACTATGACTCACCCCGGGCGTTCGGTCTGTTCGGTTTGCTCGGTCCGGTCTTTTCGGTCATCCAAAATTTCGGTCATCTAGAAACGCTACCCGAATTACGGCCGGTCTTTTCGGTCTTTTTGTATTCGGTCTTCGGTCTTTTCGGTCCGGTCTTCGGTCATGACCAAATAGACCGAAAAAAGGAAATAACAGCAACACAATCTCTTGTTATATTTAGCTCATCCTCATAGTTATATTCCTTCAGCTCATCCTCATGTTCAAATGTCATCTACAAAAAGACAGCAACACAATCTCTTGTTTAGATGCCAATACAGAAATATATAATCATAAGCATGCGTACCACTAGCAGTCTAGCACTAGCAGAGTAGTCTAACACTAACCTGATCTAGCACAGTCCGGCAACAAAATTACAGGGAAACAAGAACCAAGCTTGCTGTGTGCTTGGCATGCGTACCACAATCTCTTGTTCTAGTAGACATGGGAGGAGGCAGAGAATGGATGGAGGTCGCTGGTTCCAGGCGGCAAGATGGATGGATACGTATGTGTACCACAAAATTCTAGGGAAACAAGCGGCAGGGATGGAGTTAGGTCATGGAAACGAGCGCTAGTGCTGAAATTGGGGAAAAGAAGTAGGGAACTAGGCCTCGATGGGTTGTGCTACATGCTAGAGTACACGAGTTGGGCCTGAATGTCTAATTCACATCGCTAGTTCGGTCCCTTCGGTCATTTCGGTCCTCAGCTCGTGATAACCGAACAGACCGATATTATTTCGGTTACTTGATTCTCAGGACCGATATTATTTCGGTTACCCGAAATTCTGGGTATTTCGGTTTCGGTCCCGGTCTTTTTGGGTTCGGGCTTCGGTTTCGGTTTTTTGTGCCCGGGGTGAGACTATGACGCCATCACAGATCAATACAAGAACTCGAGCGGCAAAAGAAAAGGGCGTCAACCGGATGACTGTGGCGGAGCTACCTCCGACCAACGCCTTCTCGTTTGACAAAAAAAGAAACGTCAACCGGATGACTGTGGCGGAGCTACCTCCGACTAGCGCCTTCTCGTTTGACAAGAAAAAGAAACGTCAACCGGATGACTGTGGCGGAGCTACCTCCGACCAGCGCCATCTCGTTTGACAAGAAAAAGAAACGTCAACCGGATGACTGTGGCGGAGCTACCTCCGACCAGCGCCTTCGCAGATCGACAACAAAAGATAGCACAGTTGGTTTGCATCGATCGGGTGACTGTGGCGGAGCTACCTCCGACCAGCGCCATCACAGATCAGCGTTAATGTTTTAGTGAGACGGCGGCGGTTCCCCCAGTCCATTGTCTCAGGAATGATGTGTGTTTGGATATAACCAAGCAGGTACGATAAATAGATATGCAACATGATATGCAACATGGCAGGAGCAATATTACAAGTCTCACATTAAACATGAACAACAAACAGTCATGCATAACTATAACAGTAGACAGACAAAAACATAAACACCTGGCATGGCAATAAGTAAATAAGCAATCAAACACAGCTGAACTGCTCGTAGCAAGGGGTTAGCTTGCCTTAGGAGTCGGGTTCCAAAAGATCCGGGAGGTCTCGGTGTCGTCGCGCGTCGGAAACTCGAAAAACGGCTAAACCCCGGAACGGTAAACAACGGTTTAAATAAAGTCAACGAAATAAAATATTTTCAGAAACAACCAAAACCAGTACCAACGGAAAGATCTCGTCGAGACGAAGATTTAGAAATTTGAATCACTCCAATCGGAGCTACGGTTCAAAAGATTTGAACGTTTGAAAATTGGTCTAGCAGGAAAAAGAAAAACAGAACCGGGAAAAAAACTGTCGGGCCGCAAATGGGCCGCTACTACGCGCCACTGCGCTGCGCGCTGCGTGCGCTTGGCTGGGCCACTGATGGGCCGCGAGCTGCTGCTGGCCAGCTGGGCCAGAAAACGTTTCGGGAGGGAAAAAAAGAAAAAAATACAAGGGATCGATCTTGGTCATCTTCTTCCTCTGGCCTCGCACGGGAGCGAGCAGAGCTGGCCGGGGAACACTGGCGGAGGCAGGATTTCCTAATTTCAGAGATTAGGGGGGGCCGGTTAGAGAAAATGTTTCTAAAATCTGCACTGTTCATCAAGTTTTAGCAGTAAATCAAGGTTGTTAGGGGGGCCAGGGCCCCTGCTGGTCCCCCCTGTCTCCGCCCTTGCCGGGGAAGGGCCTGGGAGCTCGCCCGGAGGGCCAGCGACGGCGGGGACGGCCGGAGGCGGCTCGCCGCGGTCGGGGAAGGCGGAACCGGGGGCGGGGCGGCCTCCTGCTCGCGCGCCCGAGCTCGAAGAGCTCCGGCCATGGTGGCAATTTTGTGGCGATTTTTGTGGAGATTTTCCCTGCTTTTGGGCACCGAATGGAGAGAGCAGTGGGGGAGGAAAGATGTGGGGAGTGGCTAGGGCTTGCCTGGGCTGCTCTTGGAGGCTTAATATAGAGGGGGAAGGAGGAGAAGTAGGTGGTGGCCGGTTTGGCCATTGATGGCCGGCCGAGGTCACCGCTTACGTCCTCCGGCTATAGGGGAGAGATAAGGAGGATGAGGGGATGAGGCAGCCGTGCTGGAGGCACAGTGGCGCACGTGGGTGCACTGGTGCAGAGGATAAGGGCAGGAGCTAGGGTTTGCACAGGGTCATGCCGACACCGGCATGTCCAGAGCGCGACGCGAGCGGCGTCGTCGCATTCCCGACGACTCGGAGCTCCAAACTGAACACGGATTGTACCACTGGGTTCACAAGGACAAGAACAACACAACCAAACAAGAATCCCTGAAGGATTCCCAACTTTGCAGAATAAGATTTTCAGAAAACCAAAGGCACCGAAGGTGCTCGATGAAAGGAAAAAGGACTTCCACTATCCCAAATGAGCTAGGATTTTTACTGGTGATGGTCTACTAGTATGTGAGCAAGGTGGTCCAGTTTCACTCAATTTGGAGAAGATTTCATGTGTAAACATTTTCGGGTTTCGAAAGTGGCAGAAGGTGTTCGATGGATGTTCTGCAAGAAAAAGTTGGTCCAAATGATTCCAAATTTTCACCACAGGGTTTATTTGGTACTAGGAGAGTGTCTATGGAGTTTGAGATCAATTGGACATTGGTAAATTGGGTTTTGGCCAGATATCCAAAAATTGGCATATTGGCATGGTCATGGCAAAGTGATTTTTCACACTTCACCTTGGGTGATTTTTTTCTGGATATGTGTGTCTATGGACCATGTGGTCAATGTGACCAAGTCTCATGGTCATCGGATTTGTCTAGGTATAGGTTTGCTTGAAGATTTCAAAAAGGCATGAAAATGGCCTTACAAAGGAAGTAGGTCAAAAGTTGCTCAAATGGGTTTGGCTCCAAAAGATGAAGTGTAGGGAATGTAAAAATATTCATCGCCTAAATTTATAAGAATTTATGGAGACGCATAGCTTGACTCAAACATTTCTGGATCAGAAAGGGCAGTTTGGAAAATAGTGCCTAACTTGGAAATATTGCATCGAAGCATGCAATATTTTTTGCATGGATTGTCTTTATATGGATAGGGGAGTCCTCTGGTATTTTTAGTGGAATTTTTCTGGCTATGGAAATAGGCTTTCCTTTAGTAGGTGGAGAAAAGGGTTTAAAAGGTTCGATAATTAGGGCTAGGGTTTTCGAGGGAAAACTTCAGCACCAAAATTATCACGGGTGAGGGAGTGGTTCGTGGATCACTGGGAAATTCTTGAGGGAGCAATTCCCAAGTCAATTCATCCTCAAAAGATTTGAAGAAATATTTAGGATAAGAGGAAAAAGTTTTTCAGGTGTCATAAAACACCACTAAAATTAGGTTTAAATTTTCGGGGTGTTACAGACAGTTATTGAAAGAAACAGATGTCCGACATCCTCTATGCCTTAGCCATAGATTCTATCATACTGAACGCTCGAGTTGGTGTGACCCAAGTTCTTGGTTGAAGAGCGGGTTCTAAAGTGATCCCTGGATGGATCAATGAACAAGCGTTAAGTCCCATGCTACGCGAAAGTAACGTAGACATGCCACAAAGTAACGTAACCCTTTTGGTGATCTGGATCAGGTCGCTTGCGACGACCCGGTTCATCGGCTCGGAAAGCATCCTTGTATGTGAAGGTTCTCTCCCAGATCTGGGTATGGCGGCTGCTCGTTGTTGGAGATATGCCCTAGAGGCAATTAATAAAGATATTTTATTTGTCATGTCTCAATTGTTCATAATATGTTTTGTGTCATGCTATAACTGTATTAATCGGAAACATTAATACACGTGTGATACGTAAACAACCAGGTCCCTAGTAGCCCCTATTTAACTAGTTCGTTGTGCGATCGATGATCAAGGTTTCCCGATCATGTGACATTTATGTCAATTGACAATGGAGTCAATCATTGGGTGAATGATGTGATGGACACACCCAATATTTGTAGGACGTAGTACTTACGCCTTTGACCGTGAGATCAACTCAAATTGCTATTTCTGAAAGATACTTTGATTCCATCAAACGTCATGTCTTATATAGGATGACAATAAAGGTGTCCCTCTCAGGTATCAGAAGGAAGTATGTTGAGGAGAGGGATCAAGAGCGGGATTTGCCAATCCACATAGCAGGATAGATACTCTGGGCCCACTCAGTGAGATTACATCAATGAGCTTGCAAGCATGTGACTAGGTCACGGGGATGTAATATCACAGACAAGTAAATATAGTATTGTCAAGTAACGAGATCAAGCTCGGTATAAAGATACCAGGGAACGAGTCTCGGACAAACTAAGTATCGCATGGCAAAAGGCCTGAGACTTGACGTCTAAGGTTCGAACGACAAAGTTATTCGTGATGCACAACACTATCATAGCCATCCAGGTCTCCCTGATAGTCATTGATCGGAGAACGGGTCTCGATCATGTCTAGAGTATTCTCGAACCGCTAGGGTGACACACTTAAGGGGAGTGAAGTTTATTTAGATTGGACGTAGAGAAGAAAATAGAGAGAAGAACACCGGAAGTGTTCCGGGTGATATCCGACGGAGTTCGGGGCCGGAGAAATATTTTTCGGAGTCGGAATAAATTAGATAATATGTGTTAATATTAATTAGTGTAATTAATAGTTAAATACTTATTTATTTATTTATTTTCGTATTTTTAGGCAGCCCCAATTCTAAATGGGCCTAACTTGTGGAAGAAAGGCCCAAAGGGGGGGGGGGGGACTTCCCCCCAAGTGGGGCGCACCAAGGGAGGTGGCCGGATGGGCCACATGGGGCCCATCTGGGGCCGGCGCACCATGCTGGTGCGGCTGGTGTGGGATTTAGTCCCACACCGCCCATCCAGCAAGGTTGGCAGCCTCCCTCCACCTATATAAGAAGGTGCCCATGCCTTGGAAATGACACCATAATTCTCTCTTTCTCTCATCCGTTTAGACGTGGCTCCGCAAATGGGGCTACGCACGGTTGAGAGAGTTCTCTCCACCATACGCACACCGTCGTGCTGCTGGGTCCAAGTCTTCTGCTTCCGCTGCTCTGCTGGATCAGCGCCCGGAGGTCGTCATCTTCACCGTACGGGTGTGAAGCCCTGCGAGGTGCCACACTTGGGGCACTTGGAGAGGTTCGTCCTCACCACCTTGAGGTCGGTGCCATTGTCGTCATCATCGCGCCGCCTTCATCTTCGTCGCGCCAAGTTCTTTGCGACCTCGAGGTTGGCTACGTCGTCTACTTCGGCAACGCTTGTTGCGGGAGCGTAATCCCCGCTATCGGTCTACGAGGGTACGTATATCGATCTTCACCGTTACTCTATATCTGGATAGTAATAGATCCTGACTAGTTTATGGTTATCGTTGTTAGGAATTTTTTGTTTTCTACCCATGATTCCCTACAAGAGGACCCGACAGGCTCTTTCCTTGCCCATGCACGAAAAGGGTGATCTCCTCCGTACTTCCAGATGATAAGTACGCCAACTTAAGCAAGGAGAAAGATCATGGAAGACTTGGGCACCAAGAAGATGAAGATGTCAAGGATGACGTCGCCAGGAGACAGTCGTGGTGGGGCTGTCAGCCTTGCCGGCCGTGTCTTCCTACGTAGGCGGATGAGCTCACCGTACCTGCAGGAAAGGAAAGGACTAGGGAGGCCACGTCGCCTCCAAAAACCACCATCGCGGCCGAGGGGTTTTCCCGCCAAAACCCCTCATACCTTTGGCGTGACCATCTGTGGCGTCCCCCTAGCCTATTAAGGGAGGGCCAAGGTCATCCAAAGGAAGAGGAACAACTTGGGAGCAAGATTAGCTGGGCGAGTAGAGCTAAGGAAGGACGGGAAGTGATCTCCTCTGGGTCAGGATCTACTCGTCTCTTTCCTCTAGCATATCGTCCCCGGGTCGATCACCCGGAGACCTCCCTGTAAACACACCAGGATGAACTCATCAATCCAGACATGTAGGAGTAGGGCTTTTAGCCTCCAGGCGGCCTGAACCTAGGGTAACTCTATGTGTCTCTGCCGTGCTCGTCGAATGTTTCTTGAGGGGACAATCTCAGCTTCACCCGGAAGATCCTTCTTATCATCTTTTATGCCTCCCCTCCGAACCAAATAAAAGGGGGTGTCCTTCACTCCCGGTGTCCGTGCTCCGAGACACGACAATGACCTACAAATCTATTTAATACTCATTGATCTAAACTAGAACAACTAGGATTTGAGGGTACTTACATGCATTGGAGGAGGTGGTTCTCAGCTCGGAGAAGATGAGGAAGAGTTTTTCCTGCCGCCCTCCGTCGACCACCGCCGACCGGAGGAGAAGATGTCGCCGCTGACCCGCTCGTTGTTGAAGAAGCTTCGCTTTCGGCAGGGAGAGCTCGAAGGGAGTGGCAGGAGTTTTAGGGGTGAGTCGGAGGGGGTGAAATAGGTAGAGCGAAATGGTGGGCGATGAGCTGAAATTTCTCCCGCCGCATTTTCTCGTGCGCGTGAGCTCGCGCCATCTCCAAACCCGCACGAGTTTGGCTCCACGTTTCCCCATTTTGCACACAAAGATGGTGGCTCTAAGGAAACAGCCGATTCACGCGTTTCTCTAGGACCTCGCTTAGGAGTGACTTGAGTTTCGTGCAATGCGCATACGTGGTTCGGCCCATGCAATTAGACGAGTCAAATTTGCATCCCACAGCCTGCATGGAGGTCTTGTGGGCAACCAAACACGTTTGAGATGGCTCAGTGAAAACGTTGGACCGTGCATTTCCTTAGGGCAAGGTTTTGACCTATTGAACTCTTTGTGGGCAACCAAACACACCACTGGCTTGACGTCCCATTAAACAACCATGGTGATGAGACAAGACATATACCAAATAATTTTGGTTGCCTATTAAAACACAGTTTCCTTATACAAACTGTTTCCGGAGACGCCCGATACGCAAATTGAAACCACGCCCGGGATTTGACGCCACTTCCTATCATTGTGGATCTCCATCAAGATCTCGAAAAAAAAAAAAGCAATCTCCTCTCCGTCAAACAGAAGAAAATCACCGCCGTGTACGCCGTCTTCCGTCCAGCGGCAGTCGGCAGTCCAGAGAGTCCAGGCTCCGCACTCCAGTGTCCAGATCTAGATCCCCGGGGCGGGCCCACGCGCACCGGGGCCCCATGCCGTCGGCCCGCTAGGATCCAGCCACCTCACCAACCAGAATCCGACTCGTTGCCCAATTTAGCCCTGGGCCGTCGGCGTGCAGTCGACAGTCGTGCACCTCCCTGACCTCTCGGCCGTCTCACGCACGCCTCGCAATCCCACCTTTCCCTTCCCAATCAAATCAATCCGCTTCAACCCCCATGCCCTCTCCCATCGCCACCCACCTCCTCAAAGCCGCCGCCGCCGCCGCCTCCTCGCCAAAGCCTTTCCTCTCCCCGCGCGCCGCGGCCCAGATCCCCGCGCCGGTCGCCGGCCGCGCCCGCCCGCGCTGGTTCCGGTGGCCCGCGCCCGCCACCAGGGGGCTCTGCTCCTCGCCGCCGCATTCTGGAAGCCCTGCTGCCGACGGGATGGGATCTGACGGGGCCGAGAGGAGGAGGCGGGTGACCGCAGTGAACGGGCTCGCCAAGGAAGGGGCGACGTTGCCGGTGCCGGCGCCGCCCAGGCTGCTCACGTGCCCACCGTGCTCACCATTGGACGCGTCGCCGCCGTGCCCTTCCTTATATCCAGTAAGCCCCTACTACTAAAGCTTGCTTTTTAAAAATTATTGTCCAACTTAGTTAAGTTAGTATCTCGCGAGAGATATATCCTGCACAAGATCGATGCAAGTTCGAGATTTTTTTGTGCTGATCCAGCATGTGCGCAACCCGTTGGGATGTTCAGGGATGCATATAACTCCGACATGTAAGCATAGGAGAAAACTCTGGGGAATTGTAGGTAGTGGTTTGTTGCGATTAAGGTGCTGGGACAGATTAATTGGATTTAATTATGTTGCAGCAAGCAGTGTTAGAAGAACAATGTGTAAAGTGCTGTACTTTCCCTGTCTCGCTGTGTTAATTCTCAGTACCCGCCACTTTCATGATGCATGTTCAATAGTATCCTGCACAAACAGTAATCTAGCCTACCTAACAATTGTGGAAAAATAATCCCTTGACAGCTGCATGTACAACTAGGAATACTAGTCAACAAGATCAAATGATCAGCACACGACTCTTTTACTTAACTCTTATTATCAACGTTCTAAAAGTACCGCATATGTAGCATCTATATTTCCATAATTCAAAATTGTGGTCATGGTGTTAGTGCTTAACATGCAGGTCTACCTATACGCACATCTTTAACTGTCACTTTTATCTTCTATGCCCAAGTTTGATCTCGGCTAGTTCAAACTTACGGAATCACAGTTACTAGACTCAAGAGATGCATCTGTCATGCCGCACGAACTGATGTTCATAGTTTGCTTAATCTCTTTCGCCCAAACCTTCACAGAGCCATCTTTTATTCCTGGATTTCTTGTAGCATCTATCCTTGTGTTCGGTCCCCATCCGCTAGAAAGATTCATTAAGCTGACAACTAACAAACTTTTGCTGCCAATCAGTGGCGGAGCTTGGGCCAACTCCCTTGGGGGGAGGAGGAGCTAGAAGGCCGAAATTAGAGTTTTTTTTTTGCCAAATGTGGAGGGGCAAACAGGCTATTTTACAAGAGTTTATGATTCATGCAGTTCCTGCAACTTTTAAAATGGATTGGCACACATAGTCATCTATACAAATTTTGAAACAGTGCTTGCTTGTTTGCCAAGGCAAATAGCGTTTTCCCTCACAAGAACCAACAGCTTAATTTCCTTGCAGTTCACTGTTTGTTGATTTCGACATGCATTTGACCATTGACACTTTTTTTTGGATTTGTGCTTATTTGCTTGACATAGTAATAATCTTCATTTGCCTATGGAAGTCTCCCTATCTGTGTGATTAAGAGCTTATTATATGTACTGTCACCAGCTTTCTACATGGAAGGGCCTTGGGCAGCATCTGCCAACTGGCATCTTCCTTGCTGCTGCAATCACCGATTGGCTAGATGGTTACATTGCTAGAAAGGTGTGTCAAAGTTTACTATTTCATCAGTTTTTAGTATGCTAGACCAGGTTACTTTATAATCAGTTCTTAGTATGCTAGACAAGGTTACTTTTAATCAGTTTTAGACCCCTTTATGGTTTCCTGACATAATTTACTATGCAGATGCATTTAGGAACACCTTTTGGTGCATTTCTTGATCCTGTCGCCGACAAGGTTGGTTTGTCTTTCTGCTGTTCTGCTTCTTAAATTGCCCATCCCCATGCTGTCTATGCACTTTATCTGCCTGTTAGACTGTTACCGAAGTGCGAGCTACTCTGACGAACTAACTTCGTGAGTGCTATTCTCTACTGCAGCTCATGGTAGCTGCGACACTAGTGTTGCTGTGCACCAAACCTTTGGAAGCTTCTTTGCTCGGCGCTGGACCATGGCTTTTGACAGTTCCTTCCATTGCCATCATTGGGAGAGAGGTAATTACTTAGCCAATCTACTTCAACGTTTTCCCACAACTGCATGAAAAAACCGGTTTCCAGTAAATCTGTGTACAGATATGGAAAAAGTAGGATGGTTCTTTGATAATTGTGGCTAATGCTGATACAATGTTTATCTGGTTTGTTCTGCTGCAAGTGTAATGTCTTACCTTTCTGTGGAAATATGATGCTCATGCATTAGTAATGATTACTTGGTCCTTATCTTTAACTTTGTCCTTCCAGCCGACATGATAAATTAACAACTACCAATTGTTAGCCTCGCCATTCTCTTGGTGGCTGTAATATATTTGCTTAACTGGGTGAAATGAAAAGGGGCTCCTTTGCCGACCTCTACCCTGTCCGATGGATGCATGGAGCTGGTGCGCAGTTAGGTTGAGTGGCTCCACCATGAGGCTTATTGAAAGACTTCTCATGCTTCAAGTGTTTTGAGAAGCTAGGATTATCTAATTTACACAAACTTGTGGAAATTACAAGATATGTCCGACAACCTTGCAATCGGGTGACTTGAGCAACTTTAGTTTGGTTTTCTAGTTCAGCCGAAACATACAATCCATGGAAGGGAAGCACTTTGCCTCTAAAGTTGGATTGAGTGTCTCTACCTTGTGCCTTGTTTGTAACAAAACCAGAGCATGTATTAAATGGAAAGAAAAAACTTTATGCTTAGAGTTTTGAGAAGCTAAGAATTATTTCTATCATGTACGCTGCCCTAATGTTTGGTAAAATTACCAGATTTGACTGTCAACTTTCCTATACCATGTGAGTGGTACCTTGGTGCAACTTTACTTGCACTTTTCTAGTAGGCCCAAAGCTATATATACATTTTCCATTTCAAGAATATCTGCTGCTATGTGTTATTGGATGGTGCTATGCTTGTCACGAGCTAATATTCTGGTGTATCTGTTTATAGATCACAATGTCAGCTGTGAGAGAGTGGGCTGCGTCTCAGAATACCCAAGTTCTTGAGGTTCCTTCTGTTCTTTGGTATCCTTGCATCGCCTTAGTTAGACATTCAAACACTGAATTTGTGCTTGTTTCAACAGGCTGTGGCAGTTAACAATTTAGGGAAGTGGAAGACAGCGACCCAGATGATAGCATTGACTCTCCTCCTTGCCAGCAGAGATCCATGGTACCTGCAAGCGTAAAGCCTTGTTATTGTCTGGTCTCTTTTTAAGCATTTGCAAGCTGATGGGACTTAATTTTTCGTGCTTTTGTTGTGCAGTCTACCTGTACAAGGTGCTCTAGTTGCTCCTGGTGTAACGTTGCTTTATGCATCTGCTGGACTGGCCATATGGTCCCTAGTGGTGTACATCAGAAACATATGGCGGATACTTCTAAAATAGTGTTAGCACATAGTGTAATAGAAGAAACATGAGCAAGGGCGACAATATTCCATTCAAGGTCATGCAATTTTTTGTGGAAGATTGTTGAGTTGATCGATGGGGCCTAGATCTTGTTGAGATCCTCGGTGACTGGTGTCATTTGCACTTGGCGGACTAGCCGCCATGGGAATCTGTTGAGCATGCGAGGATCTCTTTAGAAACAAAATATATAGCTCGTGCCATGATGCCAAGGTGATTACTTCCCGAGATCTGTTTCGGGGTCACCACAGCTTGAAAGTTGGACACCGTGTGTAATGAGCTGCAAAGACGTGCAGACGATTGTAACCGTATACAGGCACACGGACCAGGCGGTCTGTGTGTGTGGAGTTCTTGCCATTGTAATTTAACCCATATAATTATGCAGGGAGCACACAAATTATTCTTTCCATGTGTTTTACTAGCGTTTTTGCTTGCGAGTCGGTGTCTGATGCTTCGATTTGTTTGGTTGTTTCTCTAATTTGGATACTGCACTTTACCTACAAATGCTGTTCTGATGCAATAAATTAGTGAAAATTTCAGTGAAGGTACAGTTCTTTTTGCCGCTGGGCCTAACATCCGTAATTTACTGTCAAGGCTGCTAGTGTCATTTGTGTTTGTGCAACTAATTACAGCAAAAATCCATCTGGTTCTGGATGTGCTGGGGCTCGTGTATGGCGGACCTAGGGTTTGGCGATTCCGGCGGCGATCACCATCGCCGGAAGTTTCCCACCGCCCGCTTCGTCTCCTCACCTTCCCACCTCCTCGATCTCCTCGGGCTGAACAAGGGGCGGGCTAGTCCTGCTACCCGGCCTTGGGAGGGAGAGGGTTGGCGGCTAGGGTTGGGGGGCAGGTGGAGATCGCGATCGTCATGGCTGGGGATTCCTGGACGAGCGAAGGCAGGCCGAGGAAGGCTTTTGATATGGATGAGTTGCTAAAGAATCGGACCCTCACGGGGAGGAACTGAACGATGTGGTTCTCGGCAAGGAGGAGGTACGGCAATGGCCGGAAGTGAAGTGGTTGGAAGCCGCAGGGGTGTCCCTCCACCTCCGCCTGCATATATTCCTCCGAAGGAAGTCAAGAAGCAAAAGAAAGCGGAGCTGGCAAAGAGGAAGGAGAACTCGGAAAAGACGGTCTCCATCGGATCGCCTGAGCTCGTGGCAGCAGGAAATATAGCTGAAGTGGCGGCCTCCGGCGCGGAGGACCGCCCGCACAATGAGTTGCTTAAGCTACAACTGTCGCGGGCTGGGGGGTGACGCGACAGTGAAGGAGGTTCGTGATCTAGCGAACAAATATGACCCCATGGTGCTATGTATCCAGGAAACCCAATTGTCTAAGATTAGGGTAGAAGGATTAGCACGTACTCTAGGTTTTGATCATGCTTTTGCTGTTGGAAGCACGGGCCGCAGCGGTGGTCTCGGAATTTTCTGGAAGAATGGAATAAACGTAGAGGTTTTACCTTACTCTCAATATCACATAGATGCAATCGTGTCCTCCATTTCGATGGAGCCTTGGCGTCTCACGTGTGTTTATGGAGAGGCACAAGTAAATGAGCGCTATAAAACGTGGGATCTGCTCAAATTCTTAAAGTCGGCCTATCCACACCCGTGGATGTGTATTGGCGATTTTAACGAAGTACTCCAGAGGGAGGAACATGATGGTATCCAGGAGCGAAGTAATGCACAGATGGCTGGCTTTCGTGAAGCTCTGGATGTGTGTGGCCTTGCTGATCTTGGTTACACAGGGGTGAGCTGGACTTTTGAGAAAAAGGTTGTGGGTGGAAGCTACTGTCGTGTGCGCCTCGATAGGGCAGTAGCAACCCCATGCTGGTCTGCTCGTTACCCTTTGGCAGCATTGGAGCACCTCTCGGCATCGGCGACATCTGATCACCTGCCGATCTTGCTAAGAATGGAGCCCAGGTCGGAACCTGTACGACCTCGGAATCTGTTTCGGTATGAGACTATGTGGGAGACACACCAGGAATTTGAACCGATGCTTGCACAAACGTGGAAGGCTGGGGATGCATGCTGTTCCATGCAGGAACTACAAGAGAAGCTTGGCTCCCTCTCGGGCTCTCTGTCTTCGTGGGGTTCACAGACTTTTGGGCATGTCCGAAAGGAAATACGACAGCTCCAACGGGAGCTGGAAACACTACGGGGTAACCCTTTGCGCGTGGGGCCGAACTATGAGGAAATCAAGGTGACAGCCCGGTTAGTAGAGCTACAACATAGAGAAGAGATCATGTGGCGCCAAAGGGCTAGAGTCCAATGGCTTTCGAGGGGGACAAAAATACTCACTTCTTTCATCAGAGAGCTAGCAGAAGAAGGAAGAAGAACACTATAACGCGGCTCAAGAAACCTGATGGCACGGTTACCGAGGATAAAGATGAGCTCCAGCATCTCTCTCGGGAGTTTTACGACGATCTATACAGATCGGAAGGCACAAGTGGCATGGAAGAAGTACTTGCGGCTGTGCCAGTCTCGGTGTCCGCCGAGATGAATGCCAAGCTGATCGCGCCATTTGAAGAATATGAGATCAAAACGGCATTATTTCAGATGTACCCGACCAAGGCCCCTGGCCCGGACGTATTCCCAGCACAGTTCTTTCAGAGGCACTGGGATCTTTGTGGCGAGGAGGTCACGAAATCTGTTCTGAAAGTTTTACGGGGAGAGGAGAGCCCGGAAGGTATCAATAAAACTTTCATTGTGCTCATCCCAAAGGTAGCTCAACCGGAGGATCTAGGCAAGTTTCGTCCCATCAGTTTATGTAATGTTATTTACAAAATTGCATCCAAAGTTCTTGCCAACAGGTTGAAAGTCATCCTGCCGGAGATTATCTCGGAAGAACAGTCCGCTTTCGTTCCCGGGAGGTTAATCACGGACAATATCATTACAGCGTATGAGTGTTTGCATTTCATGAAGAGGAATGATGCTAAAAAACATCGACATTGTGCGCTGAAATTAGACATGCGGAAGGCCTATGATCGTGTAGAATGGAACTACTTACAGGCAATCATGCTCCGCATGGGTTTTCATGATCGTTGGGTGCAGCTGATAATGAAGATGATCACGTCTGTCTCCTTTTCGGTCCTTTTCAATGGAACACCGCTGGATGAATTTCGGCCATCGAGAGGAATTCGCCAGGGAGATCCGATATCCCCATACCTGTTTTTGATTGCAGCAGAGGGCCTTTCAGGCCTCCTAAAACAAAGTCGTCAGTCATCGCTTCTTGAAGGGATCAAGGTGGCCCCTACTGCCCCGGCGGTTAACCACCTCCTTTTCGCGGATGACAGCCTGCTGTTTATTAAAGCAAGTGAAGAGGGAGCACGAGAGACTAATGCTTTGCTTGAGAAATACTGCAACGCATCAGGTCAGAGACTAAATTTGGACAAGTCCTCCATTTATTTCAGCAAAGGATGTCCAGAGACAATCAGAACTTCTGTCAAGACAGTACTTAATGTTGCAAATGAGTCACTCAACGAAAAGTATCTTGGCATGCCAACCGATGTAGGCCGATCCTTGAACGGGGCGTTCAAATATCTTAGAGATCGAGTGTGGCAGCAAGTTCAGGGATGGATTGAGATGATCTTATCGGCAGGAGGGAAGGAGGTGCTGATCAAGTCAGTTGCCCAGGCTATTCCGACGTTTTCCATGTCCTGTTTTAAATTGCCGAGAGGTCTGTGCCTTCATATCAATTCCTTGATTCGAAATTTTTGGTGGGGGAGTAAGAGAGGAAAGAGGAGAACGCATTGGGTCTCCTGGGAGGTTATGTGCTCACCAAAAGCTGACGGAGGATTAGGCTTCAGGGATATTGAGTTATTCAACCTCGCATTACTGGCTCGCCAAGTGTGGAGGCTGCTGCAGAACCCTGAAACACTAAGTGCTCGCGTGTTGAAAGCGGTGTATTTCCCTGACGAGGACCTTCTGAATGCAAGCTTGGGCTCGCATCCATCTCAGGTGTGGCGAGCATTGCTGGAAGGTCGGGATGCTATGAAACAGGGCCTCATTCGCAGAATTGGTTCAGGAGAGTCCACGCACATCTGGAACCAGAATTGGCTACCCCGAGATCACATGATGCGTCCTTTGGCGTGTTTAGCTGAGGACCCTCCCGAGAAGGTATGTGACTTGATCAATACCGACTCGGTTACATGGAAGAAAGATGTACTAGACAAATTCTTTTTACCCATGGATGTTGAGTGTATATGCAAAATCCCTCTGAGTACACGACGTCAACAGGATATTTGGTCGTGGCAGTATGAACGGACTGGTATATTATCAGTTCGGTCAGTTTACAGGATGTTGGTGAGAACAAAGAAAAGAAGAGAGGACTGGCTAGAGAATCGGCCGGCGGCCTCGAACACGGCAGGGGAAGAAAAACAGTGGACTAGGCTGTGGAAAACCCAGGTACCATCAAAACTGCGTGTCTTCTTGTGGAGGTTAGCGCATCAATCTCTACCAACAGGCGATGTTCGCCACAGACGGCATATGGCCGAAAATAGCTCTTGTTCAGTGTGTGGAGAACCAGATTCGTGGCGCCATTCCCTGTTACAGTGCAATCCATCGAGATGTGTTTGGGCTCTCGTGAATGAAGATATCACTCAGCATATGATATTAACGGAGGAACCATCGGCTAAGCAGTGGTTATTCTCGATGATGGGGACTCTGAAACATGAGGATTTCATTGAAATGTCAGTGACGTTGTGGGCGATTTGGTTCGCTCGCCGACGGTTGATTCATGAGGGGGAACAGCAGAGCCCCCTCTCGACGTTCCTATTTACCAGGAGGTTCCTTGAGGATCTAGCGGTAGCGCCAAGGCCTATGGGGGTACCACTCAAGCCGAAGAAAGGAGCGAAAGGCCGGTGGATTCCACCTCCACCAGGCTTGGCAAAGATCAATGTCGATGCAGCCACGGCGAAGACATGCACATGTGGTGCGATCGCTGCGGTATGCAGGAGAGAAGACGGAAAGTTTCTTGGAGCTTCATCCCTTACGATCCCGGGTGGCCTTAGCCCGGCATCACTTGAAGCTCTCGCTTGCAGGGAAGGACTAGCTCTTGCGCAAGACTTGGGATTGACCAGGATTTGCGTGGCATCAGACTGTCTGGAGGTGATCAATAACATGCTGAACCCCTACTCAGGAGAATATCGCATGGTCATCTCGGAGGTGAAGGAGACGGCGTCCATGTTTCGGACGACGGTGTTTAGACATGAGAACATAAATTCTAATGGGGAGGCTCACCGCCTCGCTCACAGTAATGTTAGCATGGGAGCGGGACGCCGTTTGTGGCTACTGCATCCTCCAGAAGATTTATGTATACCGGGAAACCTTATAATTGAGCAATAAAGTGGGGGTCGGAATTCTCAAAAAAAAAAAAACTAATTACAGCAAAAAAGGGGCTGTCAGCCTGTCATGTACCTACTCCTTGTCATAATATAGTGCACATTGGTTTTCGTGGAAGTCAAACTTCACTAACTTTGACCTATTTTATTGAGAAAATTGTTGATATCTACAATGTCAATGTATATCTTCATATAAAAATGTACTTCATTATGAACCCAATGGTACTGCTTTGGTCAAAGTTTAGACGGTTTGATTTGAAAAAACCGAGTACTGCATTTTGGCAATGAGTACAATCTCGGTTTAGATCAGGCGTTGATTACATCTAGCTGCCGCTTGTCGAACTGACAACCCTGCCACGGCGAAATAGAGCAGAGAAGAGTCCGCACGCCCTGAGTCATGAACAGAGGATGAAGCTGCCGTCGTGGCTCACCGCCGTGCCGCTAGACCCTCGCGTGTACGGCAACCTCATTCAGCTCTGCGCCGACTCCGGCCACCTTGCCGCCGGCCGCCAGCTCCACGCCCGCCTCGTCACCCTCTCCGTGATCCCCTCCAACTTCCTCGCATCCAAGCTCATCTCCCTCTACTCCAGGACCGGACGCCTGCACGACGCCCGCAGGGTGTTCGACGCCATCCCCCACCCCAGCCTCTTCGCCTGGAACGCCATCCTCATCGCGCTCTCCCTCCACTCGCCCGACCCCTCCGCGGCGCTGCGCCTCTTCGCTCGCTCCGGCGTATCCCCCGACGAGGTCACAGTCTCTGCGCTCCTCAAGTCCCTCGCCGCATCCGGGTCGGGTCTGTCCCCGCTCGTCGCCGGGGAGATCCATGCCCTCGCGTTCCTGCGTGGATTCGGCGCAGATCAGTTCGTGTCCAATGGGCTCATCACTGCCTATGCCAACGCCGGGGACATGCGCGCTGCTCGGGCAGTGTTTGATGAAATGCCACACAGGGATGTCGTCTCCTGGAACTCGATTATATCTGCGTGCAGTCGTGGAGGCTGGTACCAAGAGTGCCTGCAGTTATTCCATGAGTTGGTGCAGGCTCGTGCTGGTGGCGGTGTTCAGCCAAACAGCGTCACGGTGACAAGCATGCTACATGCTTGTGCCCAGCTGAAGGCCTTTGATTGTGGGGTTGACGTTCTCCGGATTGCTAATGAGACTGGGCTTGATATGGACGTTGCAGCGTGGAACTCGGTAGTAGGGTTTTATGCCAAATGTGGTCGGTTGCAGTATGCACGGCAGTTGCTTGAAAGGATGCCTAAGAAAGACGCAGTAAGTTACAGCGCCATGATTACTGGTTACATGAACAGTGGGCATGTCGATGAGGGAATGGAGCTTTTCCGGCAAGCAGATGCTAAAGGCATCAACACTTGGAATGCATTAATTTCTGGATTGATCCTAAATGGACGTCAATCTGTCGTACTCGGATTGCTGCACGAGATGATGGGACTAGCATACTCCCAAATGCAGCTACACTCTCGATCATCATGCCTTCAGTTCCGCTGTTCTCAACACTACTGGGAGCAAAGCAAGCTCATGGTTACGTGATCAGAAATGATTATGATCAGAGCAACAATGTTGTGAGTGCATTGATCGATAATTACTCAAAAGCTGGATTTCTTGACATAGCCAGGAAGGTATTTGAGTTGAATGACAATAAAAGCACATTTGCTTGGACATCTATCATATCGGCTGTCGCAGCTCATGGAGATGTTACAGAGGCTTTGGCCCAGTTCAATCAGATGGTCCGTGTAGGCACCAGGCCTGATACTGTAACTTTCACCATTGTGCTTAATGCATGTGCTCATGCGGGCAAGGTAGCCGAAGCTCGTGAAATTTTTCACTCCATGAAAGCTGTTTTTGGCATCAGTCCCGTGATGGAGCAGTACGCTTGCATGGTTTCTGTGCTCAGTCGTGCTGGTATGCTTAAGGATGCGCTTGAGCTTGTAAACAAGATGCCTTTTATGCCCAATGCAAAGGTCTGGGGTGCATTGTTTAGTGGAGCGGCAGCAGTTGGTGATGTTGAGCTTGGTCGGTTTGTGTTTGATCGACTATTCATAATTGAGCCTAAGAACACAGGTAACTATATTGTGATGGCTAATCTGTACTCAAATGCTGGCAAATGGGAAGAAGCTGAAATCATAAGGAGCATGCTTTGGGGAGTTGGATTGGAGAAAGTTCCTGGGTGTAGTTGGAATTGAGGGGATCTATGCTCTGCTAGGATTAGCTGCTAGAGATACATTGTTAGCAAAGCTGGCAATATAAATTTAATTCAGTTATTGGTAGATTAATTGGGTTGAGTTTATAGACAAGAGCCTGGCATCTACGTAACAGTTCAATGAAGAGAATTTATAGTGATGACATGTGATTATCAAGCCTGATAGCTTACCAGCCTTTTGGAGTTACCTGGCGCTGTAATCTGCACTCTGCACCATATGGTCAATCATATGTTTTGGTGTGATTTTGTTTCGCCATCTCCGTCCTGGGTTTCTCCTGGGCTTTTGGTCTGCATTGCTTGCTGCTACCCGCTCTTGTTGTCTCCACACTGGCGGTCACGTTGCATTGCAGCTGGTGCCGCTCTCGCTGTCTCCCCCAGGGGTCGCGTCCTGGTGCTTCTCTGTACTCACGAGGGTTGTGGGTTTGCTTCTGTTTCTGTGTATTGCTGGTGTGGCCCGCATCGGTGGGCGGCGGGGCTGCTTGGGGAGCTGGTGTGGTACTCGCTTACATCGGGATTTTCGCCGAGGCAGACGCAGGTGAGGGCCTTTGACTTCTGCATATTTATCGATTATATTGTTACCAATTTGCGTGATGGGGGAATGATGATCTTGGAGAATGGCTTTGTCTGGGAGGAAAATTGTGGTGTGGTTTCGGTTGTTACCTTAGTGCCTGATTATTTTATAGGTATGTTGTCTGTTGTGATGGATGATCCTGCTATCATTGCCTGTTGCTATCAGCGGGTGTCCGCCGTAGTGTTGGTCGTTTGATGCTTGCTATCCGTGAAACCAGGGAATGTACAAAGAAACTGAACAAAAACAAGCCCAACATTGCCGACGGAGCTCATGGTTCTAGCATGGATTTGGTTAGTTTCCATAAATATGGGCAAGAGCGTGTGGGATGACGGTGGTTAGCTTTGATTTGCTTCTAACAACTGTTCCAACAATCACGCTCCATCTACTCATCCGGAACGAATCTCGTATTTTCCAGAAATATTTTTGGTAAATTATGATTTGTCTCCAACAAATAAATATATCAAATCAATTTTGCTTCCTTATTTATCCCAATATGAATTTTCGGCAACATGGAAACATTTTTCAATAATGCATGGAAGCAGACGTGACCGAAGATATTGTTGGAAATATATATAGCAATTTAATTGTGCTTCCTTACTTAATTTGATCTGCATTTTTTGCAACAAACATAAACATTTTCCGTGATGCATGGAAGCATTATTTTTCTGGAGCGACCGAACGTATTGTTCAAAACAAATATACCAAACTAGTTGTTTTTTTTCGAAATGATAGCAAACTAGTTGTGCTACCTTATTTATTTCAGTATGCATATTTTTGGAACCAGCAGCATATTTTTGTGCCACGGAAACATTTTCCGTGATGCACGGATTTGTGTTGGGGACTGTTATGATCCTAACTCTTTAGGGCAAGCTTTAGTTTGATTTCATGCTTTTCTACCTCATCGTGATGATTTTTTATGATAAGGATTGCTTCCATTCGACATGCTATTTGGAATACGAGGAATAGAGTAACTTTTGATAAGCATAAAAATGAAATTGTCATGTGAGATCATCTTCTTTGCTGCTTCTCTCTTACTTTACTAGACAGACCTTCCGAAATATACTGACAATGGGACGCTACATTTGGGAGCTTTGAAGCTGATGCAACCTACAAGTACTATGTTCTCCTACCAATGATCCAGTTATGGGGGCAATTCGGGCACACCATGTACTAATCATAGCTGGTGCCTGATGATGGTTGAAGGTGTTTGTGGAAGTTTGTGTTGGATCCTAAGTGTGAAAGTGCTAGAACACTTGGTGATGATTCTTTTGTTGTTGCTATGTGTGAGTTTGGTTCATGCAATAATTTGCTACTTAGTTAGGCCTAACTTTTGTTAGAGTGGTATCAAGTTTTCATCCAATAGTGGACATTTTATGTCGAATGTCCCACATTGGGTTTCCGGATACTGCCCCAACCCGCTTCTAGTTTCCTTCCCCTCTTCATTCCAGTTGTAACAAAGTGTGGAACTTATATCCGTTGTTTAATGGAAAGAGTTGAAACCATGCTGGCAAAAAAAGCTGTTAAAGCGCACACATATAATTCGTAATAGTTGCAACATACATCGGCAACGGTGCAAAAACATATGTGATACATAAAAGTACAAAAACAACGATTTGATGCTATCACACATTGGGTTGCAAGAAACTGCCCCAACCCGCTTCTAGTTTCCTTCCCCTCTTCATTCCAGTTGTAACAAAGTGTGGAACTTATGTCCATTGTTTAATGGAAAGAGTTGAAACCATGTTGGCAAAAAAAGGTTGTTAAAGTGCACACATGTAATTCGTAATAGTTGCAACACACATCGGCAACTGTGGAAAAACATATGTGATACATAAAAGTACAAAAACAACGATTTGATGCTATCACAACAACATACATGATATGCAGTGAAAGGCGAGAGCGGACACAAATGGCTACCGAGATCTAGGGAGCTCGTTAAAAAAAAAAAATGGCATTTGAAAGTTTCAATTTTTTTCTTAGATGTAGATACTGATGAACTCTATTAGTGTGTAAAAAATCAATGCGAAATTCTTTATATTCTAGGCCGAGAAAAAATATATAAATGTGTGGATCTGGGTAGGGTGAACATTGCACATTTTCAAAACTTGAAAATTTGTCGGATTTGTCTTTTTTTGTCTAGCATAGAAGATAATGAATTTTGAATTAAGATTTTACAAGTTGGTAGAGTTCAATATTATCTACATCTAGGTTTTTTTGTTCGGAATTTCTTGAAACATACAAATATCGATTTCAAAATTTTCAAAAAAAGGCCACCATGAATGAAGCTCACGGCTGCATTGTCTATTTCCTAGAGATACAACACACTGCAAGCTGGAGACTGGAGAGAGGTTCTTTCGTCTTCGCCGCCAAAAGCCATGGGAGATAAGTAGATCCACCACTCTTCCCTCTCCGATGACCGATGACGCCCTCCCTCACGCCCATCCCCAACGCTCATAACGCTCCCTCAGTCTCCCTTGCCCTCCAACTCCACCAATCTGCTTCCACGCCCGCAGCTTAATTACAGGTCGTCGGCCCAGGAGATGACCAGAGGGGAGATGGATCAGGGCAAACCTTCTCAGCAGTCGAAGGAGAACGCGCTCAAGGCCGATCTGTTCTCTTGTTTGCCGGAATCCACCCCGCGGGATGAAGCCGCCGGGGAGAAGAAAAAAAACCACCTGGCCATGGAAAAGGGAAAAAAGCCGGCCCCATTTGCTTGTGATGCCAAGGTGAAGAAGCAACATATTTTGGAAATCAAGACACAGCTGGACCGTAACAGTTTGCGGAGTGAGGTGCTGACCACACTTATCGAATACATGGCATGATAAGCTGTTTGATCAAATGTATGATGAGAAGGTGAAACTGCTTTCTTTTGTAGCATTGTCATGTGATCACTAGTTTATATCTAGAAAGATGATGGTATCCTCAAGTTCTTCATATTACAAGTTAGTTGTTATGACTTGATGAACTGAGTATTTTCTGAATTAAACTTTATGTTGATTCACCTTTGGTGTCATCAACCTCATGTATTATATTAGCACTTATCTGTGATTTGACCTGGTGTTATTATATTAGCACTTACCTATGGTACTCTCAAGGTTTGATAATGAAATAAGGGCCTTTGACCTGGCGTTGTAAAACATGGCAACCCGGTACCTGTGATTTAGTATCTTGTTTCTACTCTATATTGTTCTGTTACTTTAGTGATAAGCTTCCTATTAACCGAGGAAAAAATACTTCTCTCAGTTCTCTGAGGAAGAAACATTTTCTCTGTTTTAGCTACTAGTTGGCCAGGAATCAGATGTCATGGGGATGAAGTTGTTTTTACTATGTAATCAAAGAACCACAACTTATAAACAAATCGACCCTTAGGGGAAGAAACCCAAAGGGAGCCTCTTATCTATTGAAGGTAGGATGGAGCTGGATGCATAGGCATTGTGTATCAGACCAATAATGGTACCGATTGCATAGTCCAGGAATAATGTATGAGCTTATGCTCAGGACAAACTGCTTGGCACCTACACAGTTGGAGCAGGGCCCCACAAGTTGTTATTTCGCCGCTGGGAAAGAAGGGAAGAACTTATTCTCAAGGAAAATAGTTAGCGAATCAGGCATCAAAAACTTAATTCTGTTGGTAGATTAATTTGTTTGAGTTATTGACAAGACCCTGGCATCAACCTAACAGTTGAATGAAGACAATTTGTAGTGATGGCATATTCAATAGATTGAATAGTTGAGATGTGATTATCAAGCCTGATAGCGTAGCAGCCTTTTGGAGTTAGCTGGACCACTGTATTCTGCACCCGATGGTCAATCATATTGATTTGATTGAGCAACAAATTCTGGGACGACAAATAGGATCCACAGCCAGTGAGACCATTGCTTCCATGATATTCTTATCTGAACCTTTTGTTCTATGAGCAGATCATACTCTTCTTATATTAATTAATTTATTATTTTAATGTCAGACAATGCAGACGCTTGAAGCTGGAGTGTTTTGACAAAGGAGAAAGTCCTGATGGTAGTACCAGATTGGGAGGAAGCGAAGAAACAGATGCCAGATGTCTTGAAAAACTTGTTCTGTGATCATGCCTTTTGGCCTTGGCAGCCCTTTGTGTTGTATGTAAATTTCGTCCTGTTGTCGCTTAAAAACTTGTAGCATTTCAGTTTCCGGTGTTATGCCGTTAGCAGTAGGCGCCACCCGTAGAGACCTCGTTTGTCCTTTTCAGTTTGCACTGGTATATTGCTCGGCTGTTCCGTATCTAAATGCTAGTTGGAACCCGAGGTCCTTTTCTAGGGGTCGAATGGGAATGAAAAAATGTACCCAAGCAACAGATAATTTCATGATGATAATTTCTCAGAAGCAATATCAGTCTATTATGAAATTTGAGGATGTGCAAGGTTTCACACCATATATCTGATGAATGTATAGTGGCCTTTTCTTGTGACATTAATATGGGAAAATGAATCTAATCTTAGGAGTTATACTAACCCATGATTCAGATGTGCATCTATCTTTGTGTGTATTTGGCATTTGCACTGTCAACATACCGTTTGAGTTAGAACTAGAACTGAAAGTGGTAGCACAGCAAGATCTTTCTTTTGGCGTGGACCATGCATGGTTCACATGCTTGGATCATTCTACTTCTCAACCTCCCAGCTCATGGGTGAACTCCGAAAGAAGAAAAGCACAAAAGCAGCTCACAGGTTTGTTACCCAACTTATTCCGGTGTCGCTGCCTGAAAAGGCATGGCTCTTATTTCGTTATGTGCCTCCTCACATGCATGCTAAAACTTGACAGGCCCAAGGTTGCAGCCAGCTCCACATGCACTGAACGCACCCAAACGAGGAAATGATTTCAAGTGTTACCATTGCTGGCGACTTTGATGAGTTTAATGTAACAACTTGATTAGTACAACCTTGATGTGTGGTGGTCTCGCCCAGCACGCCCTGCAGCCTTGTAGTTCAAGTGAAGCTAACTGAGTATACTCACGTCATCCGTTAATCATTATTTTTGGTGACATAACGCATCTCTTTAATCATAGTGTAAGCTATGCACACTCATCTGAACATATATGCGCAATACAATACTAAGACTATGCAGGTAGGTAGAAGAAGTGGAACACTAGTAGGATCGTAGCATCATCAAGGAAAAATTACCACACAACAGCAAGCAGCAAAACAAATCAGGAAGGACTTTTCTCACTACATTTTCCTTTTTGGCATTATATATCCCTACCGTCTGCCGTCTGCATGCATTTCTTTGGGAGCTTTCGAGCCCGAAACTTGGCCAGTGGTCGCAGGTTGATTAATCTGGGTCCAGTTGTCCGTTCCTGTGTCTTGATCCAGATCGAGAGTTTCAAAATGGTTTAAATTGCTTTGGTGTTATTATGTGAAGTGCATGCATACTGATATAATCTTGTGAAGTGCACGTGATGCACCTCCCTAGATCACAGTTAGAGACGGCTTGTGTCCTTTGTGCATCCGATCATGGCATGGGGCCATGGGCTACGTGTGTCTGCATTCACTTGCCGGAGAAGCCCAGCATCATCATCATCTCCCGTTCATCAGCAGAAGCTCCATTCCCAGATCAGGACTGATGGGATCGAGAGGGGTCGCTGCTACGCATAATCATGGCGGCAAAAAGGCTTGGACGGCTGTAGAAGAATACGTACATGAAGGTACAGACTGTACAGTCTCCATCCTGTGATCTACTTTGATCTTTTTATTCACTTTAACTGCTACTACTTTCTTTCCAAACCATATGCTGTTTGACTGGCCAAATCTCCAGCTTAACCGTTGTACTGTCAAACAAAGCACAAAGCTTATTGCATAATAATAAAGCACACACTGTACGGAGCAGCATCAGCTCGCACTCTAAAATCAAGAGACCCTATGCAGCAGAAACACTGTACGGACCGAGCCTGCCGTGAACAGCTCTCAGTCTACCTTCGGGTACATTCATGACTGTTTTTTTCAGACCTGGGTACATTCATTGATTTTCAGTTCCTGGATGAGGAATCGTTGTACTACCGAGAAGAGCAGAAGCAGGAGGAGAATCAAAGGTACATCTTCACGAACCGCTCGAGTGCTGATCTCATGAGCACCAGCTCAGGTCGAAATCTAACATGGCGAGCCCGTCTTATGCTTATTAATTCCAACTAACTGCGCATGCTTCCTCTCATGCTTATTGCTGACTGTCAGCACTTAATTTTTTCCAGAGCCCACACGAGAGGACAGCTCAAGTGTCATTGTTAACACTAATAGGGCGAGTCTATTTGTCGGTTATCTCTCCGATTTAGTTCAGCTCGACGGCTCGTGAGGCGCCGCGACAAGGACACTGCAAGTGTTTACTTTGTCTCGGCCCAGATTTTGACGAAATAAAGAAACCAAGAAGTCGGTGGCTCGTCGCTCGCTCGCTGCTAACTCCCACGAGCAAAAGATAACAGAGGAAGAAGACGCGATGATGGGGCCGAGCAACAGCAAACGGGTTAAATGAACGAGCCCTTCACGTGGCATCCTTTCTGCACTACCCTGTTATCAATCTTACCACATCGCGGATTCCGAGGCCCAAGGTCAAGACCCCACATGTTCCCCCTCTGCGACCATCCATTTGTTAATCCAGGTTATCGGCTCATCAAGTGTTACTATCTTTACCTGCAATTTGCAAGTTCATTAGAGAGCTATACGATTGACTTATTGAGTCGAGCTGCGCTGACACTTGGCAGATGCCAAGTTGCCAACTGCATTTTGGTTTGGATACAAAGAAGAAGGTGAAGGATGAAGAATGTACTACGGAGTAAGTACAAGTCTACAACTACAGAGAAGTGTAAGGAGGTTTGTAGTGACGCGGCTCACGGGTGGCAGTCACGGACAGAAGCCGGCACGGTGGTCATCAAATCCTTCGTCAAATCCCTGCCTCCTCCTCCTAGGCTCTAGCTCGCGTCACACGCTTCCTGGACTCACCTCACGCCCACAACAGCGACGCCTTCCGCTTCAAGCCTCCTCCTCTGAATTCAGCAACCGCCACACCCCGCCATACCCGGCCTCAAAAGCAGCGTGCATGCAGTAGTGCAGCCTAAAGCCACCGCCGCCACATGCCGCGCGTTGCTGCTAGCTAACATAAGCGCCCCTGCCATTGCCAAGCTCGGGCACGCACGACACGAGATCGTTGCGTCGAAAGGGTGGGCAGGAGGAATGTCTGAAGCAGCCACGCAATGCAGGTCCGTCGCTGGCTAGGATTAGTCCTTAATTTGCCTTCTTCGATGTTTTCTTGGTTTCATTCTTTATCCGTGGATGCCTTCTTGGTCTGGGTGCTGCCTCTGTTCTCGAACTGCGTGTTGATCTGGTAGCGTGTTAATTAACGGGTCCCTGAATCTTTTCTTTCTTCTGCATTTGTGCAGGGGAAATGTGGGCAGCGGCGGCGAGGGTGGCATGAGGACGGTGGAATGCCTGAGAGGGAGGCTGCAAGCCGAGAGGATGGCGTCCAAGGCGGCCAAGGAGGAAGCCGACCAGCTCGCCACCAGGGTATGGTACCTTCTCCTCCTACACGCATCCCGTACTCATGCGTCAATTCCTTCATTGGCTATTGGTTCAGTTTGTTACAGCTTACTTGAATTTGTTCTGTTGCTAATTTGATGGCCGGTCACAGTTGGACGAGCTGGAGAAGAAGCTCGCCGACGAGGTCAAGGTCAGGAACAAGGCGGAGAGGCGGCTCAGGAGGGCCATCAAGAGGCTGGAGTCCCTCAAGATTCTTGATGTGCAGCTCTCGCTCTCAGAAAGCTCCATCGGGTCTCTCTCCTCCAACTCCACTGGCTGCTCCGGCCAACAGGCGCCGGAGATGCAAGAGGGGACGGCCCTGCAGTTTCGCTGACGAGCACGTCGATTCTGTGCTATCCGGCCCTCGCGCCGGCGGCGAGGACAAGGGATGGGACGGTGACAGCGCCAAGGGCTCCTCGGCGGGTTCCTGCACCCAGGCGAACTCCTCCCAGGACGACGGGAGCTGGTTCTCGGTGGTGTCGGAGCAATCCGGGACTGGTCTCTGCAAGGAGGAGGGTCGCGTGGATCCTGACGGCGCCAAGAACTGCGGCGGTTCAGGTGGGAGTGCTGCTGGTGACGTTGGTCATGATTCACAGAGGTACGCAGCGTGCAGATTACCAATGAGTGACTTTCTTGTTAAAAGTAAAAAAAATGCTCTAGGGATTATTATTAGCCTCTTTTTGCATAGGAATTATGGCACGCTTTCATCCTGTTTACGTCTAGCTGCCACTAGTTCCAGATGGAGTACGTTTTCACCATGTTAATGTTAGGTATGGAGGGAACAATAGGCATCTGTTTGCCTCAGTGAGCTGAATAATTGTGTTCTACTGTACTAGGATAGAAAGGGAGATGAACGATTGTCGGCGCTGTACACCACAGCAGCCACCTGAGAATTTCTCCAAGACCTGTGTTTCGCCCCTTTTTACTTGACTAATGGAATGTTTATGTGCGGCAGCAGGGATCCGGAACAACCGGCGGCATCAAGCGGCTCATCAAAATCCGAAGCGAGCTACCGCGACGAGGAGGACGACAGGCTCGCGCTGGTGCTTGTTGACAACCCGCATTACACCGCAGAAGCAGGTCTCCGCGAGGACGACGACAACGAGGAGCGGGAGGCAGAGAGCAACAAGCTCGCCGTCGTCCTCGCTGAACCCCAACCGCAACCGGTGAGCGGCGGCGGCAACGACGTGCAGTCGGTGCTCCTGGCGCTGCGGCAGGTCAAGGAGCAGCTGCGGTACACCATCGAGAGGAGGTCCGAGGGGCTCGTCCCGCACCAGGAGCTGTACGGCTACTGAAATTCTCTCCGATGATGTCCAAGCGTCAGTTTTCGAGCTGTGTGTTACGTTCCCTTCCACTGCTGCTTGCAGTGGTGGTATGTATTTACGGAGTTGGGAGTATATGTAGGAAATGGAATAAGGTTTGGTTTCACTCTTGTGCCTGTATTATTCGACGTCCTATTTATGGAAGCGAGTTTACTTTGTTCTTTACTATCTAAAGAGTAGCTCTCATTTGTGTTTATGCAAAGGAAAACGTTTTCCATGGATGGATATGCAAGTATGATCTATACCGAGAAGTCGCATGCGTTGTCTGATGATATTCAGATGCCATGCGTATAGGCATGGCAATTGCATACATTGCTTGGTTGCATGCAGCGTATAAAACTACAGACTAAAATGGCTACGAAATGTCCTCATTATAAAGAGGGAATACCAAGTACACAATTATCCCCGGACACAGATGATACACTGCCCAGCAAGTACAGTAAGAAGTTCTCAGGTGCTACACAGTACACAGCACTCAAAATGGCTCAGATAACATGACGCCATTGGTGTCGTTAATGGTGTACAAGCTAAGGCTTCACCAAAGCCCCTCGGCAGCATATCTAACCTGGTAGTACTCCCATCATGCCGTGCCTGCTACAGTGGGGGCTGCATCCTGTATTACGCATGCATATGACAGGGTGAAAACAACGAATTAGAATTTAGAAACATAATCAGGACGCAGAAATTCCACACAAAACCATGTAGATCAGGAGGCAAAAGCTCCACATAGAACACCATGTCAAGTGGAGGACATACCGGCTTAGAGGCGTCCTTGTCGTTTCCTTTAGATCCTCCACTAGGTGCTCCTGCAAACCTGGTAAAGTTGCCAATACATGTCAGGTAGCTGGTTGCTAGGTTAGGGTTATATTGAAAAGAATGGCATAACCGCTGCCGCATTCATCTACCTAAGGGCTCGTGCCTTCCGCTTCTCTTCTTCCGCCTTGCCGACTTCTGCACTCTGACCTGTACTCTGACCAAATCGTTCTAAGCGAGCCTTTTTCTTAGCCTCGCTATCGTCAGAGGCGGGTGCGGGGAGGCCAAACCTGAAAATGAATGGATGTCTGTGTCAGTTCACAACTTAGGGGAGTTAAAAACATAGAACAGCATCATAGGTAACTAAGTGTATCACACACCTCTCAGCCCTGGATTTCTTCTTCTGCTCCTCCATCTTTTCATTTGAAGATACAGTCCCAAATCTTGTAAATAAGATAGTCAAAAGCCGCATTTCTTAGTGCAACGGATCAACTGAATAGAAACCACAGAAGTGACAGAGAATGACTTACCATGCAAACACCCCATTCAGTTTTGACCAAATTAAGACGGCGAACTAATATTGAAGTACAGATTCTCCTAAGTAGATTGAAGTTGAGCTTTCTAATTTTAAGCAGCACAACAGCACAATATTTGTATATTTAAAATGATGTTGCTAACGAGTTATCAGTCTGTTTTAATAATCCAGCATGTACTCACAATTTCATGTACTATCAACCAGTTAAAAAAGTGATGTTGCTAATGAGTTCATGTACTATAAAAGAAGTGTTCACACAATTTCTACGATAGATCTTTGGAGCACAAGCATATGCCTTCAGAACCGTACACAAGCAATGGAGTAAGAAGTGTTCAAATGATAATTATTTCACCATACAGATCTTATTAAAGGTGTTCAATAATAACATCGTTTTATCATCTTATTCTTACCAACATAATCAACAAGAATGAATCGTACATACTCGAACTTAACTGTTACTAGCAAAAATGCCCGTGCGTTGCTACGGTGTGATTTTTATTCGATTGTTTTAAGCCCATGGAATATTCACTACTGGAAATTTGTATTTGTTGACGGGACGAAGAATTAGGTTGTTTTCTCATTGGCTCGTGCTACCGTCTAGAATTAATGTTGTATTCGCCATGTAAAGTTGTAAACTATGGCACTACATTGTGTGAGTTTTTTTCCGAATCACATCATGTTGCGCAGTTGGCGGCCAGGTTTGCAGACTGGTGCATGTCTCTTGCTTTTTGTACAACACGACGATGACCTATCTAGCTAGCTATAGCAAATACAATTGATATCGTTGTCACTCGCGCTCGCATATGCTACTCACCCAGCATACACGAATAGGGGAATGGCGAACGCAACAGATGAAAGAACCCAAATAAATGGTCATTTAATTGGTTATTGGATCATCTTTATAATTCAACATTGTGTCACATCTTTGTTGTGAACTAACCCAGCATATATTTTTTCACACACGCAATGCTTGACGTATGAATTTAGAATTTGTCGGTGTGTTTCTCTGGCGGGTGCTTTAGCTTTAGCAACAACAGACTTGTACACGGAACCTGAAGGAGCTGTTTTGTTGAAATCTTTTCTTGGAGTGTTCTTGCGTACAGTGCCAACGCATGTCTTCTTATATTCTGGTATGTTCGACTACATTGTTACGCATGAGAGACTCGCGGCACCCACGTAGCTCTGGGCCCATTTAACAGTGCATACACGCGGCGTGCACATCTCTGCCCCGATTCCCTTTCTATCTCTCTCAACCCAAAATCACCGATGCGGACCGTGCTCCTCGCCTTCGTCGGCCGATGGCCCCACGCGTCCGTGAAGTTGCAAAATCCGGCCTCCCCCTTGGTGCTGATCCACCCCGGTCCGCCTTCGCTCAGGTGCCGGTCCTCGTCGTCCGCCTGCTCTCAGCTGCTGCCTTCGGGGGCACATCCGGTACAGGGGTACTCCCGCAGCACCACCTTCTTGTTCCTCGCCGTCCGGTTCGCTTGCTCCAGACTGGAACTCGCCGGGTTTAGGTAGGCGCTGTGCTAGGGGTTGTTCCCCGGGGCAGGGAGCCATGGAGACGTACGGCGGTGGGCCACCTGGTCGGGCTTGAGCAGCAGGCGCTTCAGCGGCCGAAACACCGTGTCCATGATAGATGCCACGAACTCCATTGCCGTGAATCAAAAGCTTCAATCATTAAGAAGAAAGATCTAGGATTTGATTACGCCGAAGGACATAAACCTCATTTGGCGGTGCTCAGAAGGTGCGGGAGTCCACAATCTCGTCGAGTTTGCTTCCGTCTCGCCATGTTTCTTGCTTGATCTGTCGTCGAATCGCTAACTCGCGTGTCTGATAGTTTGGAACGATTTCAATCCTAAGCTTGGATTTGGCGCAGGGCAATCAATCGATCCTCTATTTAAGGACTCATACGTACTCCCTCCGTTCCAAATTAGATGTCTTCCATTTGTCCACATGCGGATGTATCTATACTTGTAACAGATACATCTGCATGTGGACAAATGGAAGACATCTAATTTGGAACGGAGGGAGTAGAAGGCAAGAAGAGGCTGAGTCACGATACTCAAGTTTGGAGGCGGAGTCTGTTTCTGTCCATGACTCGTTTTTACGTTTTTTTCTCGCGGGACGCAGCGGTTCGTGTCGGAGCAGGCATCCATTGGAGCCTTCTGGAGTTCGTGTAGAAGGATGAATTGTTCTGGAGTTCGTGTAGAAGATGAATTGACGGCCAAGTTTGGAGGCGGAGTCTGTTTCTGTCCATGACTCGTTTTTACGTTTTTTTCTCGCGGGACGCAGCGGTTCGTGTCGGAGCAGGCATCCATTGGAGCCTTCTGGAGTTCGTGTAGAAGGATGAATTGTTCTGGAGTTCGTGTAGAAGATGAATTGACGGCCAGCGTACATGGGCTTTTGTTGACGGGCGAAGTGGGCTTTTGTTGGCTGGGCCATGGAGCGTTCTTTTTGGTTTTGCGAAAAGGGCCAGGGGCGATCGTGTTGACCAAGGACGTGGTTTCCTAGCGATGGATACAGGAAAAAGAAAATTCGAAGCGGTATGACTTATGGGTGGCAGTGGTGGGTAATTTTCGTCAACTTTAGGGGCAATTTCAATGACGAACCACAAGAAACCCTCCTCCCTTTATTATTTTATATATAGGTATAGATTGAAGTTACAGCATTGTTTACTGTATAGTGTATATGTATTGAATAGTACGTTTAGAATGTGTCTTCTTAATTCTGGACATGTGTGTCTAATATTTCACTGACTGGCAGCTTTTGGGTATTTAGATGTGTCGCCTTATAAAATTAAGTAAATACCATGAAAGGAGAATTTGCCAATGTATTAAGGTTCTAAAATCCTAACACTATGGGAGTCAATACCATAGTGCCAAAAAAAGATCATCATAGTACTACAGTAGTATTAAGCTGAGCATGAAGTGCTACAGCTATGACAGAAAGACTCAAAAAGAATTCAGCAGGTAGAATACTTGACATAGCAAGTACATGAGAACACGAAACAAGCTTATCTTCAGGATACCTAGGCATTGCTATCTCAAGAAATGCGGCTGAAATTGCACAACTTCACAGGATAGTGCAAACGGAACAAACATGAACACCCTGATCTTCGCGATCATCCATTGGAGATATACCCACTAAATCAATTGTTTTTGGACTGAAGGGTAACCTTCACAGTATTTGTAGATTACAATAAAAGCTTTGATGCTTAGACCATTCTCCATTGTGATAGTTGTATTGAATACTCCTAAACATCCAGAAGCCACTAAAAGGTGTGATGGTTAGTTTCCATACCCGCGTAAATCACCTTCAAATCCATGCCTAATGAAAACAAATTAACTAAAAACTACGAAGTGGGTAGTACACTATTATAGATCCTTAATCTATCGTTAGAGATTAGTTCGTGGCGAACAATAAGCATAATAGGCTAATGCCTCGAAATTACGGGAATTAAAAAGTACACCATAATTTCCAACACGGCTGCCCTAGATAATCAGACGCCACCAAATCCTTCGGATTTGTAAAGGGGAAAAAACTCTAAACCCTAGAAGAAGGGGTTTGACAGAAGAATCACCTCTCGGCGCGACTGCTTCGCTTCTCGTCCTCGGACATGACCACCTGCGTCCCAAACCGCTCCGCGCGGCGCATCTTCTTCTCCAGATCCGTGGCCGCGCCGCCGGCCGCCGCGGCAGCGCTAGGGTTTACGGCTGTCGTGGGGTTCGCAGGCGCCTCGCCTGCCGCAGCGGTCGCCGGGGACGTCGGCTCGGCGGCGGCCGGGGCTTGCGCGGGGTTGGAGTCCTCAGATGCCATCGGAGAGCGCTCGGCGGGGAGGGTCACAGTCGTGCAGTGCGGCAGAGGAGATTTTTTCTGCTGTGCTGTTGCCTGCTCGAGTTCGCCTCTATGCTTCGCAAATTGGGCCACTTGGGTCAGTTCGAAGACAAATATATGGGCTTTGTGGAATCTGATTCTGCTTGGAGCAGATTACAGCCCATCCGATTGGCTAGTGACAGGTACTCTCTCATCGACTCTAAAAAAAAAGTACTCTCTCATCGCCATTGCGGCACCGACATTCAGAACATTAATAGAGAGTCAAAGTTTTTCATTTGCTTATTTTAATATAAGAAAAAATACTTCTTCTTTACGCAAGGTGGCTATTATATGTACCTGAATGAGGTCAGTTTGACAAATGTAACATTTTTAGAGAACTTAAACGCAAATTAAACTATGTCAGAAAGTTTAACTGGATCTGACCCGTTTTACAAACGCCACAAACTCTTGCGGTTGGGTTGAAGTAGCAACGTGGCCAACCGCCAGCCCTTGTCATAATGACTTTGGCGGTTGGATCATAGAACCTTAAACTCTAGACCCGAACACACACATTTTTCCTAAAGCATGCACTGGTCCAAATACTCAAGTCAAATGATTTGAAACAATTTAGTGAACAATAACTTGCCAGGGGGATCCGACGATTGCGAAGTTCTTTTTTCTATGTTGCTTTCTTAGCAAGTCATGTGTCCATATGATGATTCATACAACTATGCTTGCCTTGTTATATCTAACTTGAGATCGAAATTCAGTTCAATGTTTATTTGATTCCTACATTTTCTTTATTTTTGGACTGAAGAGTTACACCTACTTTTACTACCCAACTAAAACTAATGATTAATATTTTATATATCCGCCACTATTTCCCCCCTAATGAGATATGGTATTTACTGTTCTCGTATAGCTGCTGTTTCCACGTTTGTTTTTGTGAAACTTTTGATGAATCCAATGGCACATTCTTTTGGAGACACTCAATGCTTCTTCTGATAACAAAGAGAAAATAATCACATGTAAAAACCATGTGAAAAAGGTGTCTGATGCACTGTTAAGACATTGCAGTAAATTCTAGCAAATATCTATATCTAGTCGTGGCAAGCTACAACTGCAGAGCAATTGCTTACTAAATGTTATCACTAGGAACAGGAGAAACTTTTATCCTGCAACGCAGAAGCATCAACCCAAGGAGAACACTCCTCTGTAATCACGTGTCTGTTCAGCTTCATATGCTTCTTTAGCCTTCTTGATCAAGTAGACCAATCTTCTTTGATGCTCGGCCTTTATATCAAGGAGAAACACCGTTTTATTATAAAGCATCAAAATTTCTCCCTTAATGATCGCACTATTTTTGCATTTAGGTGCATCGGTGACCAACTTTGACAGCTCATCTGCTGAGAACATCTGACACACGCAAGACTTCGGCCGGTCAGCTCGAATTACAGGTTTCCCTCAAATGCACACAAGAACTTCTTAAGAGTATCATAGTTTACCTCGTGAGGATTTCCGAATACGATTTCGTCTTTAGGGTAACATACCATCTTCAGAGCTGTTGCAAGTTTCAGTATGTCCCAATCCTGAGAACCGATGGATGACACCTCCTCGAAGAAGCCACTAGCAATTCGCCAACTCTTAAAAAGCTTCTTCAAAGCACAATCGCAATCGTACAAGATGTATGACCTGATTAACCTGGATACAAGCAGCATTGCTCCTTCAGTGATACAGCAATGAGGAAGAATTATTGCAGTGAAAGCTTTTGGTCAGCAACTGGTGCGCTAAAGTGGTGACCTCACCATCTCCGGTTTCACATCATCAAAGCGATAACGATCTAGAAGCAATTTCAGCCCTCGACTTGTCTGGAGACCGGTCTCCTCGGCTAGCTTTGATTTTTCTTCAGGCACTAAACTATGCATGAGATATCTCAAGCCATGCATCAGCTCCATCACAGCTTCATCACACAGGCAAGGTATTCCCTGACAAAAGTCACTACAAATTGTTCACAAATTGGGTGTACATATGCACGATGGCGACACGCTCGTACACATATGGACGTGAGGGGGAAGCTCCAGCCGCAAGACATGCTACAAACTGTATGTGGATGTGCAATTTCAAATTTGGACGTCACTCTTGTGTGCATTTATAAGATCAAATGATTGAAATTAAATTAAAACAATTTTACAAATTTAATAGTTGTTGAATTTATATGTGTTCTAATATCTATTTTCAGTTAATATTTGTCAAATATGTTGTTTTAATATAACAGAAAACGAAAAAAGAGATGAAATAAACAAATAGGAGTGAACAGATGAGGAACACTCTTGGGTATCATGGGTAAAATGTCTAACCTAATTTGTCAAACCCTTCCCCATATGGACAAGATCTGAGGAAGGGTGGACAAGATTATATATGGACACACCCTTGGAGATTCTCTCACACTTACCATTCTTGCTTCAATGACGGTTTTATATTCAGGCTTTCCGACAGCCAGCTTCTGCCCCTTTGGCGCCACTTCAGGAGCATGTTAGTAAGTTGATTGTTAAGACCAGTACCAAGGTTAATGGCATCAGACTTGTCCTTAAAAACTTGAAAGTCCTTTCGCAAAACGGCCTGATAAAGGAATGAACAATGACAAGCTTGTCAAACAAGAGAAAGAAACAATGACTCAAACATCATGCCATGTATCATGCATGTCTCTCAATTGTAAAGATATTTATGTGCCTGTTTGGTTGGTATACCAAGGCTGCTACCATTTGCCCCACCATTTAGGCAAAACATCCCACATGTGCTTCTGCGAACCAAACAGGCCTAACTTGCGGTATGCAATGGATATTACTATACCAACCAAACAAGTGTCCTGTAATTTAGGTACTTGTTTTATCGAACTTTTGAAGTCTAATTCAGAATAAATTCATGCGCTGACATAAATGCAGTGTATTTTGAACTATGATGGTAATCTTAGGCTGTAGAACAATGTCTGGGCTTCATCAAGCAGTTACTAGTTACACATTTGAGAGCATGTCGATTAAACAAATGAGCCTGTGTTTATATTGCTCTCCATGCAAGAAAAAAGTGATAAAAATGGCAATCATGTACGATGCAAGTTGTGTTAAGTTTGTGATAAGCAATATCAAGAAATCTCTACTATATAATATTGGTAAACGACCGTGGTAGGTGGCTTCGTCGCGATTCGGTAATAAAACCTGCACCGCGCGTAGTTCCCTAAAGAAAACCAATACCGTAGCGATCAGAAAAGACCAGATCAGGAAAAAACATCAACCTTCGGCCCACTTCTCGGCCTTCTCCGGATCTTGATCAGATCGGTAAGCTCTACGCCCTATCACGATCGGATCGAATCCGCGCGTCGGACTACGGACGAGGATGAATTGCGGTGGTCGATTTGGTTCTTCCTGGCGCTAGATGGGAGGCGGGAGGCGTATTTAATTCGGTGGTCGGGTGGCCATTGATCCCTCGCCTGCAGATGCACGTATACGGTCAAAACGGCAGCACATGATTTTTACAAAACGGCCGCACATGATTTTGACATTATCCTGCATCCGCAGCCTGCAGGTAACCATCCGTGCATGAAGAACAGGATGAAGTGCATATTCCAACGGTGGAGGAAAAGAAGTGCACAGCCGGACTGGGATCCAATCCAATTGAACCAACGCTGTAGTATTGTTCACGCAGCTGCCAAGTTTGCTGAATTGACTACCTACTACATGGAAGGTTTTTAAATATAAGGCATTGCCCAGCTTAAGCCAAGATACGGCATTGTTACAACTTACAAAAACCAGAAACAAGCAAAGATTACAAGCCGCGCCTACAGCAAACAACACAAAACAGGTCGAGCAGCAGCGAACAGCACCAGGAGAAAGCAAAAGGAAGCTCCTACCCCTACTGCCGACACTCCGTTGTGCGAACTGCGCTTCGACACCAGAATTGAGATCCGCTGAGCGCAACCAAAGCGATGAAAGCCGCTGCTTCCGGAGATAGGATGAACTGAAGTTGCGCAGGTGAAGAACTAAGCCAAACACACCGAAGAAGGAACAACAAGCGTCGCCGGGAAAATCCTGACGAAGACGCCGCCTTTGCACGCTAGCTACCGCCGGAGGGGACCCCTATCCCCTCGCCCAGGCTCAAGGACACCACACCGCCGACAAGCAGCAAGGCAAAGAGATAGAACGCCGCCGCCGCAAGAAAGAACCTACAAACAGCAAGCCGAAGAACTTCATCCGGGGACATAGCATAGCTCACCTAGCGCCGCTGCACGTCCGGAGACCTACTCACCCATCGCTGAAAGCACCTCATCCCAAGGCAGTGTCTCCAAGAAGCCCGCGACACCGAGGTGCCGCCACTGCCTAGCCCAGAGGGCCTAGGGTTTTCACGCGGGACGGAGGAAGGGGATGGGGACCACCACGACACCTCCAAGAAGGTCTACGGCGCCCGCAGGCGTCGCCGTCGTCGGGGCTGGGCAACGCCAGCCCGAGCTTTCGCTCTAACATCTCAAGCACGTTACTCCCAGAAACACCCCCAGCCAACGATCTGGCAACCAATGGCTGCACCCACTTCCGGCGAGAGGGCAACGAAGGGCAGCCTCTATATCTGACGATGGCCCGACGGCCAGCGTCACCCGCGCTCAACCCACCGCCCTGATAACCCTCAAGTATAGGGGGTGTATCGTAGTACTTTCGATAAATAAGAGTGTCGAACCCAACGAGGAGCAGAAGGTGTTGACAAGCGGTTTTGATGAAGGATTCACTGTAAATACTCACAGACAAGTTTTTAGGAGTTTTTGATATGACAGATAAATAAAGTACAAGTAAATAAAATGCAGTAGTAATAGTTGCAGCGAGTGGCTCAATCCTTTCTACAGCAAAGGACAAGCCGGTTGTTGTACTTATAATGACCAAACTTTCTTGAGGACACACGGGAGTATTGTCAAGTGCTTTCGCTTCATATAGTTGATTAATCTTCATTGTTTTGATAAGTGTTGTGTGGGTGAACCTATGCTAATGCACTGCCCTTCCTAGGACTAATACATACTTGTGATTATACCCCTTGCAAGCATCCGCAAATACAAGAAAATAATTAAGTTAAACTAACCACAGCCTTAAACTTTGAGATCCTGCTATCCCTCATGCATCGATATACCAACGGGTGTTCAGGTTTCTGTCACTCCGGCAACCCCACAATTGGCAAACGAATACACAATGCATTCCCCTAGGCCCATAAAGGTGAAGTATCATGTAGTCGACGTTCACATGACACCACTAGAAGAATAACACCACAACTTAAGCATCAAACCATTAAATATTATTCAACATAGTTCACTACTAACATCAAGACTTCTCCCATGTCCTCAAGAACTAAACAAACTACTCACAAGACATCATACGGAACATGATCAGAGGTGATATGATGATGAATAACAATCTGAACATAAACCTTAGTCCAATGGTTTCACCCAATAGCATCAATAACAAGAGTAATCAACACCGGGAGAGTTTCCCCTATGAAATAGACAAGATTCAGCCCTAGATGTTATAGCGGAGACGGAGTGCAGCGGAGGTGATGATGGTATTGGTGGTGGAGATGATGATGATGATGATCCCGATGAAGTCCAGCTCGATGACGGTGATGATGGCGACGATTTCCCCCTCCGGGAGGGAATTTCCCCCGGCAGATTTCTTCCTGCAGGGGAGCTTTTCGCTCTCTGGTGTTTTCCGCCTCGTGGAGGCGGCGGAATATTTCGATGGCCCTCCTCTGTGTGTTAGGGTTCCGAGGGGGTCAAGTACGCGAAGGGGGAACGGCTGAGGTGAGCCAGGGCCCCCAAACCACCTCTCGGCGCGGCAGGGGGCCCCACCGCGCCAAGGGGTGAGGAGGGCCCACCATGGCCCATCTCAGCTCCCCCTTTTGGCCTCCTCCATCTTCTGGTAAATTAGGAACTTCCATATGTGTAACACCCCAAATTTTGGAACCAAGAAAAACTTAGTTTTACCAGCCCCCAAAATTCAGAACCAACAAAAACTTTTTGAAATGTTTCACAAATGATTGTGATTTCCTTCCCGTTGCTCTGTTTGACCTTGTGTGACTTGTTGTTTGAGTTGTCTGGTCTTGGTTGTGGTGTTGATCTTGTCGTGTTGTTGCTTGTGTGTATAGATCAATCAAGTGTGCTAGACCAATAAATTAAAACACACTTGACAACAAGTTGCTTTGTGATTTAAATAAAGCAAAGCTCCTAAACTTACTCCACCAATTGAATTAGGATCACCAGTTAAAAGAAATGATCCTAATCTATTAGTCTATCCACCTCACTCCCTATCTCTCTCAAGCAAATATTTTCTTTGTGAAAATAATTCCTTGGGTAAGGTAATAAGATGACCATCTCATTCTCATACCCCTCTCTTCTCAAAATAATATAGTTACCACTAAATTTTATTTAAACTATGAAATCCTATTTTTATTCTCTTGATTCAAAGGATACTCAAAAGCCCTATTTTATTCTTACACTGAAAATCTTGAGAAAAACCCCTGACATGCTCATGGTCATGTGTGACCTAAATGAGCCTCACCACCACCTTGCATATCTTAAACCCTTGAAGGAACCTTGACCAATACATCTCTGGACCTATCTTCACTCCTGTTGTCAGATAGCTTTTCCAGACCCTTACCATTTGGTTAAATCTGGGACATGTTGGAAATGCATCCTGGTATATCTCATCTACTCCATCTCCTCTCACTTCAAAAATAAGTATTTTTGACCCTTTTTATTTTTCTCTGTTAATTAATTTTCAAAAAGGGCAGAAATGAAAACCTAACTATTTAGGAATAAAGATATTTCTAAAAATTTGGGAAAAATTCCCTGACATGCCTAGGGTCATATAGGACCTACCTATGCAGAAACCCCATCAAGTTATGTTCAAAAATTTGGACTTACTTCAAATATTCAATTCTGGACATTTTACAAACTCACTTAAAAACAAGACCCAATCAATTCAGAAAAATGTGAGGCAAAATTCCCCAGACTCCTATTTTAATCCTTGACCTCCTGGACATCATTGTTTAGCTTGGTATTAATAAAAAATTATGAAGTTCTCTTCCAAAAACCATCTCTGCCTAAAATGGACAGCATTGATTTCTTTCTGTCCGGGATAGTTCACTCCACTCCCGCACCCCCTCCTGCTCCTTTACACACTCAAGTACACACTAGACACCCTAGACATCAGTTGACTACGCCTCCCTTCTCCTACACGCCAGGAGAGAGCTTTGATGACACTGCAGTACCCTGGACAAGGACTGAGCACCACCTCTTCACTCAATCCTTGCATCCCGACCACACCAGCGCCCGTGGCTGCGCCACCGCTCCCCTCTGCCTCCCCTCTGCCGTCTGCGCGAAGACAAGCGCGCGAGGGACCCTCCTCCTGCTCCAGATCGTGCACGTCTCGTGGTTACTCGCCATGCCGTGGACGCCGACGGCATACTTCTCCACCACGGCACCCCAGCATGCACGGCTTGCCCTGGTCACCCCTGCTCCGAGACCACCGTGCACGTCAACGCCGACGGCGTTCTTTGTCACCACTGCACCCCAGCACGTTCTCCACGCTGCCGTGCTCCACCCGCCGCCGTGCTCCTTGCTCCACGCCACCTTGCCCATGCCACACGCTGCCGTGCTCCACTGCACTCGTGCTCCCTCTCGAAGGTCAACGACAGCACGCCACCCCACCCCCACACTCCCTAGTCCCCCTCTCTCTCACCGTGCCCGTGTTCACCTCTGCCTCCATTTAAACCCACCCGAGGCTGCACCTGCCTCCCTCTGCTCACTCCCTCTGCCTCTCCTCCACTCCACCCCTCCTTATGAACCGCCAGGAGAGCCGAGCGCAGCTGCCGAGCCGCTGCCGTGGTCGAGCACATCCACGCACGGCCGTGGCCGAAGTTTGGAGGTGACATGGTCACGCCGCCTCCCTCTCCCTTCTTGTCCCTCTGCCCTGCACTCTCTCCGCTCCACCACCAGAAGCTCACCGCCCTCTTCCCCACCTTTTTCTGTGCACAGGACCGCACGCAGGAGCTCGCCGTCGCCGGAGTTCCGCCGAGGCCGAGGAAGCCGCCCCGCTCACCGTCACCGTTCTGGGCGCCTCCGAGCTTCGCCGCTCACGCCATCATCTCCCCCACGTCCTCCGCACTCGCCTCCACCATCGTCGCCGTCCCCAGAAGCCCCACGGTGAGCCGCCGTGCCCCGTGCCCTAGCCGCCGCCGCTCTGCGTGAGTGCATGCACCGAGAGGAAGGAGATGGACCTCGACCGTCCATCTCCCGATCAACGGCTATCGTTGAACACCGTTTTCCCGCGCCGCGTTCCGCGCGCGCAATAGCCGTGGGCCGTTTTGGCCACTGTTGTCCGGCCCAACTTCAAAACCGGCCCGCGTGCATTTGTTTCCTGTGTATTTTAATTTAGAAAGTGGGTAGAAATTGGACCTCTGGTTTAAATCGTATTAAAATAGGAAAAATGCATTTCTGACCCAACCAAAATTCAAGGTAGTACCTCTGCAAGTTCTTGACCACACCCAACTTGCAGATCTACTTTTGGATAAATATTTTTGGAGAAAATAAATGTGAAACAGAAACACTGGTTTTTACCAAAAACTCAATAACTATTTTTCTAGGATAGCTAATTTTGCAAACTCAACTGTTTTGAAAAGCCCTAAGTGTTACCTAGCAGTAGCAATTTGCCTCTTATGCAAATGAGCTTCCTAAATAAAATGGCATCCACTTTGGTAAATGACCAGAGAGACATTCTAGGATTTTGTAAGTTATTTGGTGATAGATTTTGATGTGAATCCAATTGTGTAGCCTTCTGTATGCTTAGGGGTACCTAATCCTAGCTTGGTGTGATTTTTAGAGCTATGTATTATTTTTGGTGTGCATAACTAGTTTTAATGCTTTTTCTGTCAATTCTTGTTTATAGTTTATTTAATTTTGTGGAATGCATTAGTGTCTTATTTGTGATTTCTAGCATGCATAGGTGCTGTACTCTCTGTTATGAGTGTGTTAACTCTTGTTTATAGCATGTTAGGAAAAGTTTAGTGTTGCTTGTGTTCATTAGGGAATACTATCACTAGTATGGATATTCCCTAGAATTTCCTAGTATTTAGGATTTGTTTGGGTATAAAACCCATTATGTGGCATAATTTTAGAAATGATGTTTGAACATCAGTAGCCTTTCATAGCTACTGATATTGTAGCATGTCATCCCTTGCTAGCTATTATTTGACCCTAGCTTGTGTATAAGTGTTAGACCACTGATTAGTAAAAGGCCCTTGTAAGTGTAGATCCTAGTTTGTTGCTTGAACAATTAGTTTGATGCTTGTGGTTGTTATCTGTCTGTGCACCACTTGTGGTTTTGTTTGGTGTATTGATTGTTGTTTATTTCCCTGTTTGCGACGCTAGATAATAACGCTACCGGAGTGGTATCTGGAGAGAATTGATCGAGGAAGGATGGGATTTTTATTATATTGATCAACAAGGAGAAATCCAGGGACATTATGCTGAAACCAGGCAAGCTACTTCACTGAGCTTGCATCTATATACATCTATTTTGATTTACCTGTTTTACTTATAATTAGCATAATGATTTACGTGGTGTTTGCCACGAAAGCTATGATTTTGAAAACCCTTTTCCAAATTACAAGTATATTATTAAGACACCCGATATAGAGGTGTCAGTGGTATGCAATGATTTCGAAATGAATTTGTTGTACTCCAAAACCTTCTGTGAAAAATCTTTTTGGTGGGATTACGAACCACCCAAGTTTTGGTTAAAAGTATTTTGCTAAGAAAATTGGAAATGATCGTGAAAACCTTTTCAAAAGTTTATGAAAAACTATTTTGTCACTCTATGTAGAGATATCAGTTGTTTATATAAAACTATAGGATGGGAAAAACATTGTTTATTCAAAACTCCTTTGAAAATCCTTGGATGAATTATGGTATACCGGGATGTCGGTATGGAAGAGGAGAAGTGAAGTGTGGTGATGTTTATGAAAAATGCACATTGTGTCTTTGTACCATGACTACCAGCCGATAACCTGTGCGACCACATTTACCCACATATGGGCAAGGGCGTAGTCATATAATTTGCTCGTGTTAGTACTGGATGCCTCAATAACGAGGATAACCTCGTTCCATGAGGGGATGGTCTGAGGACCTACCCCCTGACCTGGGTCCTCTTCATGAAGTCTACCGGAAGCCGGTATGAACGTGTCAGAGGAAGAGGATTGAAGGGCTCCCTTGGGTCCGCCGGACAGAACTACGAGTCCTCACACTTAGTTTCTGAGGATTTGAGTGTCGATGGAAAGTGTCGTAGAGGCAGGGTCCTATACTAGCATGAGCAAAGGACAGACTATGGCCGGGAACTCAACTTCGCATACCTCTGGTATGGCGGGACGTGGCTGACACGATGAGTGACCGGATGGATGTGGGAAAAGCGTACTACCTCTGCAGAGGGTAAAACTATTCGAATAGCCGAGTCCTCGGATATGGACAGTTGGGAGGCTGTCCTAAGACCATGTGCAAGTTTTACAATTTTGGGTTTGAAAGGAAAATGAGTGGAAATTGTTTTATGCAACTATACCGAGGGTATGGTATGAGGTTGCTGGTAAAATAAGTAACCATGAAGGGGTATGATCAGAAACCAGGAGGTTTCGGAGAAAGGGACAAGAGGGTGATTTTCGAGGAAAAAGTTTTAAAGGGTTTTCTCACCTTTTAAAACGAAGGTATATTTTCGGGAAAAAGGTTTAAAAAGTCTTCTTACCTTTTTCAACAAAGGTAGGTGAGAAAACTACTTTCCAAAATGTTTTGTCTTCAACAGGATTACAAATCTACTCTTCCCTTTTTAAATAAAGATAGTGATGTTTTTCTAAAATAAAAGTCTTTTAAAATTAAAAACTAGTGCATGCTCCTGTTGGGGTAGTTTGCGAGTACAATCAAATGTACTCATATTGGTTTCGTCCCTGGCTATTGTCTTAGCCAGATTTTGGAAGAAGAAGCAGTTCGAAGAAGAGGAGTTCACTGACGTCCTTGCGAACTAGGGCGCTTCCCAGTCAGCTGCCTGTAGGGTTAAGGCGAATGACTTGGGCTCCACGTTGTTTGGTGATTCCGCTGCAAGCACCTGATGAAGCTGATCACTTCCCTCAAGTAAGTAAATAAATTCGGTATGTATGGATGTTCTTTGGGTTACCAAGTTTAATTGTGCTTCAGCGACGCACTGATCATGGGATCGCTGATATGTAGGCACAAGGGTATTTCGGACAGTTAGTCCGGGGTCCCCACAGACTTGGTATCAGAGCCATCCTGACTGTAACAGACCTTAGTTAGCATGGAGTGAGTTAGGAAGAGAATATTTTG